>JBBMOC010000020.1:3960586-4277879 GCA_037975185.1 Centropyge bicolor | reverse complement strand
TTGGGAGCGAAGGGGGGGGGGGGGGGGGGAGACCATCCTGGGACATGCCGGCAGTCACCAGGGATCCTTTAACTCTTGACCCTGGTTGACATGGATAACCATGCTTGACCATAATCACTTTGAAGCCCCCCTCTCCTCGAAGACATTTAAGGCGAGGGAAGGATCCCACCCCTAATGAGTGACCCCTGGTTTTAACGAAGCACTGCGTTGCCCCCGGCACCTTATTCCCTGGACTTACTCAGGTCATGCACCCGGGGTACATCGGCCTCATTCTTGTCACGTCAAGGCTAAGCAGACGGCGTTGTCCTCCGCACTTACTACATGGGGGAGATTTCACAGCAGATTTACCTCATAACCAGCATCGTCCTCCCCTCTGCTCTCTGGGGAAGCCCCTAATTCCCACTGTGATCTCCTTTGTCTTTGTTGTTGCACGCCTGAGCCTGGCACACACCCGAGCCACCAGTCTTCGCTCGTCTTATGTGGTTTTTGGGAAACGGGGCGGGGAGCGCGAGGCTTACTGGAGCAAAGAATGTGCAACGTGTTACCAGGACGCCTGCCAAGGGAGAGGATGGACCCTGCTCCGAGTTTTAATTGGTCTCATATTCTTGGCCTCAAGCATGCAGAGATTGAAAGAGAGTGTGTGAAGGGGGAGAGAGAAAAAAAAAAAAGGCACTAGAGTGTGGAAGGGGATGTGACACGACTCGTTTCAAATCCTGATTGTTTTATAAGAGAAATTTGGTTGGCGTAAAGAGTTTAGAATTAAACCCAGCAGATTATCAGATGAAACAATTGCAGAATGCTGAGAAATGTTTATATCAGAGCGGGAGTCCGTCACTCAATGAATTCCTGCAGAGGAGTTGTTACCCAGGCACGAGAGGCTTCCTAATTTCATTTGCAAATTAAGCAATCTGCTGTAATTGCGGCAGGGATGAACGTGTCCCCGGTTATTTAACTCCAGAGTTTAGAAAAGCGAGGCAGGCGCTCAGGTGTGTCCGCTCGAACTGCCTGAGGAAGTTGGAGCAAGAGACTTTGGGAAGCAGCAAAATGTTCCGCTGCTCAGCCAAGTATGTGACCCATTGTAATGTTTGGCCTCGGCTTGAGTCTGAGCCTCTAACGGAGCGTCACACACACCTCCCCACCCCCTTTGTATTTGAGTGGCGTTTGGTGTTAAGCTAACATGACTTGAGGCTCAGGCACTGCAGCTCAACGTCCGGCTAAATATTGCTGAGATTGGCCCGAGTTTACTGGTATTGTAACTGCGCCCATTTAATCCCGCAGCCTCGGACCACACATCCGCAGCGCTCATTACTGTCACAGCCCCTTAATATTAGATTAGTGACCCTTTAGAAATTAGAGGATGACCAGAGAAGGAGGCTGGAGTGATGGCCAGGAGGGATGTGCATGGGCAGGCTATTTACCCACCATCCATCCAAACCTCTTATGTTCGCTATGGGAAAACGGACGCCGTGGCCTGGACTCATGTCATCCTATGTGGCCGGTAATCGCATTAAAAGTTCACACAGCAGTCCGAGATGAAAAAACTGTGCTGTGCTGTGGCTGTCCTCAAAGGGATCTCATGTGAGGGGAGATGATGTGGCTCTGTGGTGTACGTTACAGGGACGTGACTCCGGGCTGAGATGGAGCTTGTTAGCTGATGGTTCTGTGGATACTCAGAGAGAGATGTAAAGACAAAGATGATGCAGCTGCCTGCTGAACTGAAAATTCATCTGACGGCATCAAACTTTGAAAATAGGTTTCACTTTCTTACAGGGCTCAGTTCATAGAATGACTATAAGGCCGAAATGTGACTCCTTTGATATCGCACCAAGCCTCGAACTTTCAGTGAAAGACACATTTGAAACTGATACCGATACACAAAATAGAAAAAAAATAATAGTAGTAATAATAGTAACATCTCTGTTCTCATGTTCTACTCTCATTTATTAAATCTGCTCTTTTCACCTGTGTGAAGTGGCTCAAACTGTAGTGAATATATGGATAGATTTGTATAAGTAGTCTCAAGTATCTCAAGTATACAATGAGATAAACGCTTGAGTTTTATGCTTGACTAAATGAAAAACAATTTCAAACACCCGCTGATATTATTGTTATCATTATTAGATTTGTGTAATTTGCATGATACTACTGCATGTTCTCTTGCCTCCTGGCCTCCCTCCCCATATTTTCCTGTATCTTTGTTTACTTTTGAAGGCAATTTAAGTACAAAAAAGAAACCCTTCAGACAGACAGAACTTATATCTGCAAGACAGGAAGGAATGCAAAGAAGCAGAGGACAGATGGAACAACAACATTCAACTCCCTCCAAATTAAAAAAAAAAAATTGCTGTTTTGACGGTACTTAGAATCAGGCTAGCTGTTGCCCATGGCTACCAGTCCTGATGCTGAGCATGGTTAATAGGTTAATAAATATATTTCACTCTCTAGATTTGAACCAGGCAGAAGAAGTCTCACCTAACTTTGCAAGACAGGATTAAAGATGCTGTCAGTTTTACAAGATGTCTGATCAACTACTGACCAGATTGCCATTACATTTGGCAAGCATCCTCTGGGAAACCATTCACAGAGGATCTCATTTCGGTGACCCCTGCCCTTCACTGTCAGGTCAAAATTTCAACTTAACTGTCAATTTTGTCAAGGGGAAAGTATCTTTAAGACTGTTGGCCTGGCTTCCATGAAAATGTGAAATATTGGATATCATATTTTGGATGTCCCCCATCATCAGGTCAAATGAAATACCTTCCACTCTGCAGCAACATTGATTTAAGATAATCAGACCGAAAAGAACAACAACAGCTCGAACATTACAAGAGGAACCCAGTAAACCATAAAACCAGATCCTGAGCAATTTCCTCAAGATATAGAGAAGGAGGTGATTTCCAGAGAGGAATAACAAGTTCATGCCACTGCGGCTAAAATAAAACAAAAAGCTCCAAGAAGAAACAAACACGATGATTCCCATCATGCTGCCTCCTCCAAGACTCCAGCTGAGGGAAGGTACCGCTTGTCATTGTGTTTTCTGTTTGTTTTGCTGCTTTCTAGGTTACGAGGATTGATGTTTTTTGTGTTCTCTCTCCTCCAAACAATGAGGTTCCTAAACAACGGTTGAACTCACGCATGCTGGCCAGGCGGAATTATTCATGAGTGTTCTTGATGCTTTTACAGTACCAGAACATGTGTTTTCTCTCACTCCGGCCTGGCGAGAAGCGAATGTGCTGAGGTTATTGATTACGCCTCTGACAACGGCAGGGACCGCAGATTCACTTGTGTCTCAGCCAGTGTATCTTAGCTCATATGAGTAGTGGCTCCCCTAATAAACGCTGTCACTTTGTCACAGCAGGGGAATTTTCTGTCAAATCCTGCCCAAAATTACATTCACTTCTTGGCTTAGTCTTTCACTTTCGAGCCTCGGGAAATGAAATAGAAGCACAAATAAATGTCTCCTTTCAATACGGTATGTTTCCAGCAGATTTATCAATTAGACACATCTGTTGCATCACTTCTTGATCCATGGGTAGTTCCTCTGCCGACTTACAACAGCTGCTCTGTGAGGCTACTTGCATAATGATGCTGATGATTAGCAGGTTTACTGTAAAGTGTGTTCACCGTCGTAGTTTAGAGTGTAAGCATATGTGGCACACAATGCAACATGATGCAAACTCATATTAAAACTTTGAGAATTCTTCAGCATGTGTAAATTTGACAAAAGTCAGTTAATCGCACTAGCTTTTCAATCCTGCTGTCAGCCATCGTCATCATCAGCATCGACTCAGCATCAGGCTGAACATCCACTCCATCTCAACCTCATTTCACAAAGTTCAGGGTGCTTTTTTTTTTTGTTTCAGTTTTCTGTCTTCTACAGCTATCACTCGGGGTCAGGGGGGAGGCTTTCTGGCCCTCATGTCCATGTTGTTAATATCTGGCGACACTGCTGCAACTCCCTCCGCCGTCTCCAGTCTGCACTCTGGAAACCTGAGCAGGAAAAGACGGCGAGAAAAGCGAAGATGATGGGGACTTGGCAGTCGGCTGGCTACGAGGGCGAAGCACGGTTCTGAAAATGGCAGCTGTCAAGAGATGTGACGCTGAGGGGGAGCAGGCGAAGTCCAACTGCACCCCCCCCTCCCTCCACCGCCGCCCTGGTCTGTCTGAGGACTTTGTCACATGCGTTAGATCCTCCTGGTTGTCAGAGTAAATGCGGACCGGCAACCTTGTCAAGTTGAGTGAGGAGGTATGTCCATGCGTGAGCTCAACTGTGACTGCTTAGGTAAATCCATTAAAGCGCTGAGAACAGGGGGGATTTCTTCATTGATTCAGCCAAAGCCAGAGGGAGCAGAGGATATGAATATCTCATCTCATTTAACATCACACTGCACCTAATATACTGGAAATTACAAATAAATATGTAACACTGAAATGAACTCTGAGATTGCAGACTTGAAAGATTGATTTCTGACTAAGTGTGTGATAAACGAGGTATGAATCTGTAATACAATCTTAAAGCAACATCAGAAACTGTTGGGATGTTGGAAACTGCAAAAAAAAAAAAAAAAGGGAAGATAATAAATTTCTAGATCAACAACAATGCGAAAAAACTGAAATAGCACAATCAGAGAATTTACATTGTGGTAAAGTCATGAAAGAAAAATACATACATCCAAACATCCAAAACATATCTCTGTCAAATATATAAACAGAAAATCAAAAGAAAGAAATGATTTTTAAAGATTTTTTTTTTTTTAATTCTAGACGTGTAGTCTGTTTAGAGAAAAAAAAATCCCAGGGTTTACACCAAAATCAAACCACTTGTTCCTTGTTGGCAAAACTGTCTTATCACAAGGTCCATTTACAAGCTATTCTGGAGCTTTCAGTTATATCACATAATCTTTATCAGCAGATGGAGTTCAAACTTTCAACGGATTCCTGTTCATGTTGGCCTCACGCCTGAGGTTTTAATAATTTCATTAAAGCAGAAAAACACGAATAAGATGTTGAAAATAAAATTTCCCTCCTGAATGTAAAAAATGATGACACAGCAACAATACGAGCAAAACAAAATAAATGGGCTAGAGAAAATTGTAATAATGATAAACAGAGTGATAGAAAGTAATCAGATACATATAGAATTTTTTTTAATCCAAATAAACATAGTTGGTCACGAGAATAAAGTTCAGGAAACTCCTGGACCGGCACCAAAAACTTGCTTCTTGGCAAATAGTCGAACATTCAGTCAAATTGAACGAGAATCTGTTATTCTCGCTCTGTCGCTGCCAAACAAACAAATGGGACTGAAAATATAATCTCTTTGCAAAGAGGGGAAAAATGGATGATAATCTTTCATTTCTGATTTAGGAACAATGCAAGAGGATCATGGCCGTCAGATACAATGTGGCACAATCCTGAAAAACAAAACAATATCCAGCAGGAAAACCACGCTGTTGAAGATAATTCAGCGCCCACAGAGGTTAAAACCTCGGTCACTGAAAGGTTATGCATGATCAAGTATATCCATACTTCAGCCATGCATGTGATCCTTACCATGCACGTGTTTGGCTAATGTTAAAGTTTAATGACAGCATGCTGTGCTGCGACACATCTATCGAAGCACCTGTCCCCCTGTGAGGTCACGTGAGGTCAAACCCTCTCCTGAGCCCGTGAGAAAACAACAATGTGCCAGCAAGTTTTCTTCTAACGCTGGAAAAGTGCAAAGACTCCCATGACAGGCTGGAGAAAACATCGGCAAGATGAACTGTGAACACGGCAATTGTTCTTCGCTGTCTTCCTCCGAGCGCCTGGGGCAGTTTGAGCCGGGGCTGGTGGAATGAGGGGGGGATTGTGGAGGTGACGAGGTTGGACGGATTATTTGCTGCCAACTTAAGCGACAGCAAGGCTCATGGACTTCCTTCTTCTTTAAAAAGTGTTTTTCCCCTGGAGGGACAGGGCGCTGTGGGACAGTCATTAAGCCATAAAGGGATGGCCCTCGCCAATCAGCCCCCGTCAGCGTTCAGCAGCGCCGCAGCCTGACATGTGAAGGAACGGCTCATCGGAAGCCTCGTCCACTCTGGTTTCACGTCAGCGGCTGCGCTTCTTGCTGTTCGTTCTCTTTGTCTGTCGTTGGTCCGCACACTTGTTTCTCTTATGTACTCATTCAGTCGAACACACGAGTAACCTTAATTTTCCATTCAGAACTTTTTCTCAACTCACAAAGCTAAAATTTTAACAACATAGTTCTACGGTGAACCTTCAGTTCAATCATGGTTTCATTTGATCCTAACCTACAGAGGCAGCACAAAGATCTTTACTAGCCTATAGCAATTTTAGCCTTTAGCAGCACTGACATATGTGCACGGGGATGACTTTGCTCACCAGGTGATTCGATTTCAGGCTTTCAGCATTGATTTTCCAGGTTGCACTCTTCTTTGGAGCAAAATGTTTTAAAAATGAAGATCCTGCCAATGAAGGCATGAGAAGACTTGTAACAGAGGAAATCGAGCCTCTCAGGGTTGTTGCAATTGCAACAGTTTGCCAATAGAGGTTGATAAAGGTCGAATATTACCTAATTCTGCTTTAACTTGTTTTTCCTGTGACCTTCTGTGACTTAATTCTCCTCTTGTGCAATATGTTATTCCTCATCATTTGAAGAAGTGAAGAAGCCTGTGAATATACACCAATACAAAGTCATCAGCTGTGATGGTGGGACCAGTATGATTCATTTTCCACGAATAGATCTTTGAAGTACAGGAACTTCAATGTTTTGGGGACTTTGGGAACTTGAGGAACTACAACCTGAATTTGTTTTCCCACAGAATCTTACAAACTGTGATGATTAGGTCATATGGGAGGAAGTGCAACTATTGCCATCATTGTGGTCTTTGTTACTGTTTAATGATGCTCTTGGACTTTCTTATGACAGTCTGCACCTACTGACGGTGACCACACAGCACGACTGACTCCACTGAACGTACGACTTCTTTTGGAGAAGAAGAATGTGGTAAAATTCCTATCTCCTCTGCTTTAGATGACAAACAGAGCTTGTGTGTGACACAGCATGAGACAACACGCCTGAGGAAATGTAAGGAGAGCATGTGTCAACACAGCACATGTTTCTGTGCAATATCCTCATCCACTTTCGACCTCACTCTTTTGAAACGACTACGACCCACTGAGATGCTCATAACTCTACACAGTTGATATTGAGGATCCCTCAAGGCCTAATGTGAAAAGATGTCTTCTTCTGCAAAAAGAGACCTTTGTCAGGCTCTTCACACTGCAAGAGTAACGGGAGTTTTCACCGTGTGATTTCTGAGCTCCATGCACTGTGGGACGAATGAATTTGTACCAAAAATAACGGCTGATTAATGTACAGAAGTTCAAATATTGATAATTAGAGTTTAGGAAAAGCTAACATGTATTGCATATAACTTTTCTGGAAATGTCATTTTTCCACTCACTGCAACAAAAACAAATTCAGCCACAGTTTTAACCGTAAAAAAAAAACGTAAAATCAAACAATACATGGACAAAAACTCCAGCTAAACTTAAAACAGAATTGAATCAGTGAGTGAATATGACTGGACATTGCTATAATTCATATATTACCAGTGTAAAGAAATGAAGCAGTACATCCTTTGGATATATAGGTTTTCTCGGACCTGCTCTATATGTCGAGCAGTAAAGTTTGATTTCAGAGGGTGTCTTGTACCTGGAAGTTCACAGGATCGGCTCTGCATTGATAAGCAGTGTGTCAATCAACAGTCCTACATTATGAAATGTCCTTGAGCAAAACTCTGAATTCCCACCTTACACACTCATGCAAAGAGTCTCAACAAAATATGCCTCTGAAAACACAGTAAACGTAATGCAGTGATGAAATTCAGTGACTTTTCCAGAGACGAACATGCCTCAGGACGCCACCCCGGCCTGATGTTTGCACAGGCGGCCCGTCAGCCTGGAAGATGTTTCATCAGAATGGAAGAGAAAAAAAAAAAGAGGTGGTGAGAGCAAAACACTGCTGACACTCATGTGCAGCGCTCTGGACAGGAAGGTGAGCAAACAATCACCAGGAGCAGGTGCCTTTTGATGGACAAAGCTGCCAGTTCGAAGGCTGCATGTCAGCCAAGTACATAAAACAAGGGGAGGGGGAGAGAAAGGGGGAGGCCGGTGGGAGTGTGAGACAGAGGATCGGAGATGGATGCAAACTGATGGTTGTGTTTTTTCCAGACTAGCGGCGGTGTCTGAACTGAGAGAGGAAGCATGTATTCACTGTTTGTCAGTTTTGAGGAGAGCAGGTTTGAAACCAAGGTGTTGTGGGTAATATCTATCAAAATGAAAGTATTACAGTTAAATTAAATCATCGTCACCTTGTGAGATACACAGTATTTTAACGTCAAAGACATATCTGTGTTCCCATGTCCAGATAAATCTCCACATCTGTTGAGTTATTGTGTACGTGTGAAATCACTTGGTTTACATACATGTTTTTTATTGAGTAATTAGTGCTGACTTGGCAAATCTTAGCTGAGCAAGTGACTGACTTCTTACTAAGCATTTGAAGTCCCAGCATCCACACCTTCACTTTTGGTTGCATTATCTGAGCATCACATTGGAAAATAGTCGCACAAGCGGATGTAAACTGCTTTGCATTTAATTGTATATGGGCATAAATCATTAGAGATAGTTGCAACACTTTAATCATATATCGTCAAAAATGTTATGAAATATTACTTTCTTTAGTTTAATTTTGCTTTATTTCTTTTAAATGTAATGAAGGATTTTCTTATAACTCAATATCCTGCATTTACTAAAACAACCCCTGTCTACACCCAGCTCACACTTGCTGGGAGTTTTAGAGAACATTTTGGTTGTTATAATGCTGATAATATTTTCTTGTAGTAGAATCAAATTCACTTACTGCAACACCGAACCTCTGTCTGTTTGTCAAATCAAATGGCTGAGAAAACCTGATCATTTTGTCCCCCTGATGATTATTCCAGCAAGAAGCCAAAATGTATTCAGTAAACCATCTAACACTGTGACAGGAACCATATCATTGTGTTGTGTGACTATGAAAAATGTCTCACGTGTCCGGTCTGTCCCTGACCCTGAATTCAACAGAGTATTTACTTATGGACCTTAGAAACACTTTGTGGAAATCTGCTGCCCGACCGTTGTGTTTTTATGACTCCGCTGAGGAAACAACTTATGTCATGTATATAAATGTTTCTGCTGCTGCCACAACAGTCAATCTACAATAAATATTTGGAATACATTGTTTACCTCTTCCATCCAAAACTATGAAAGAATTTTTTTTTAAAAATTCCCCGGGACAATTTGCTTATGTATACATGAACAATATTGTGAGTGAGTGCTGGCAACATTCATAAGAATCCAGGCAGGAAGAGCAAAAAAAGCAACAATGAAATGCACTTAAATCTGGATTCATTTTCTTCCTTCCTTCCTTTCAGCTTTTTTTTTAAACCCAAACAGGAAGAGAGAGACCAAACTAGAGATTTGACTGTCATCCCATATTGTCCTGAAGTTTTGATTTCATCCATCACAGCATGAAAGACACAGAAATAAGAGCAAGAGCGATTCTTTACTAACGAGATCAACACAATGTTTGTTGGCATGAATTTGAAATCACCCATTCATATTTTATTTGCATTCATTTATTTTACTATTCATTTATTTAACATGTGCATCAATATGAAATATGTTGTAAGTAATAGAGCTGCCACAAGACACGTTTTTTTTAATTTTCTTATGATTACTGTTATATTTGGTCGTCTGTTGAATACAGACATACATTTAAGTCTAAATGTATAATCACATGTATCAGTGCAGTGTCTGTTCAAAAAGGGCCTTGCTTGCAACTTGCTTGAGAACCGCTTCCAAACAATGACACATTCAAAAATCCCGACCTTGCATTTCCTTAGACTTCCTGATTCTTATATAAAAATAAAAAATTGAGGAAACTAAAGTTTTGTCCTGTATGATCGAGCTAGACGAGGTCGGACATCACAAGCGTGTTTTACAGCTCATCCAGTGGTGAACAGAATATCCTGTTTTTTTAATCCATCCCAAAAACTTGCCTGGACATCTTTCTCCAAACCACCAATGTAAACCTCACATTGGCACTGGATGAAAAGTCAAGGGACCACCAAAGTCCACCAAAGTGTTGGACTGACCGACAGACCGCTAATATGGCAGAAAAATAAAGAACCCTTCACACAGCAACATGAAAACTGCCAGATTTTAAAGATAATAAACAACAGTGCAAACATGTCTCCATGTTGAGTCTTAGTCACAAACTAAACTAGAGAGTTAAATAGAGCCTCGCACTGTCCCATCTCCACTGCTGAACATCAGGAAGCCGCTCAACGCTCCTGCTGTGACGTTAATCGGTTCAGCCTAATGTTCCCAGAAATTAATCCATACGCCCTCACCCGGGCTCTCACTGCGTCCCATGATACTCCACGCCAAAGAAATCTTCGACTTCTCAGCCGCGTGATGAAAGAAGTTGAAAGGGTGATTGTGAAATGACTTCATCACCTGTTTCTTCCCCTCATCCGGCCCCCTCCACAGTGCTCCGTCTGAGAGCGTATTTATCCCGATCTCCCTCTAATCCAATTAAACATGGGAGCAGAGGTGCTGTCACTGCCATACATGTTTCTGAAGAGCCAAATGAAAAAAAGCCTCGAGACAGATTAAGGCAAAGAAGATCCTTAATTTGTTAATCACTGAACTCCGCTGTCACTGATAGGGGGAACGAGCACGTCTTCATACGCCGGCCCTGATATGAGCGGGGGAGTCAAGCGTGAAACACAAAGGGGGAATCAAGTGCAATTACCAGGAGACAGCGAGAGGATCAAACGTGGATTCATTTCATTATCTGGATGACGCCTTGCTGCCCGTTCTTCTCTAAATGCTAACGTCTGCCTCGGAGGAGCACGGAGTTGGTGCAGATGTGTGCTTTAGCTGAGGCCCGGAAGTCAGTTCAAACACACATGTTTTTAATGGGAATTTACAGATTGACACCTAGTTCTCAAACAAACGGTCAAAGGTACATCTGGCAATATTTTCATGAAAAACTGAACTAATGTAGATGATGTAGTGTCCCAGCAACAAACCTACATGTGAATAGGAAGTATCCGTCCACCAACAGACAGGAAGGAAATATACAGCACCACTCAAAAGTTTGGACACATCTTCTTGTTCAACAGTTCAGTAAAAAGACGTTAAGTTACTTTCTTGCATTATGTCTTGTCTCATGTTGTCTTGTCATTTCCTCTTTTATTTTGGTAACCGTCTCCCCTCTCGTTCCAGGTAGCTTGTAACACGTAAGAGTGATTTTGAGTTTGCCTTTGTGTCATTAAAGATCTTTTATTTTGAAACTTTTATCTCGTGGTCCTGCATTTGGGTTCAGATCAGACTCAGGCCTTGTCACAGTTTTTCTTTATCTTTATCATTTTCTACATTGTATCAATTGCGTATTAACACTGAAGACATCAAAACTATGGATGAACACATATGGAATTATGTAGAGAACAAAACATAGTAAATTTTTCAAAGTAGCCACTTTTTGCTGTGATGACAGCTTTGTAAACTCTTGACGTTCTCTCAATCAGCTTCATGAGGTCGTCACCTGGATGGTTTTCAATTAACACGCTGCCTTGTCATGAGTTAATTTGTGGGATTTCTTGCCTTCTGAATGTGTTTGAGACCATCAGTTGTGCTGTGCAGAGGTCAGGTTGGTACACAGCTCTATACAGTGAATAGCCCTATTCGACTAATGCTCTAATGCTCATATTATGGCAAAAACCACTCAACTAAGTAAAAAGAAATGACAGTCCATCACTTATGAAATGAAGATCAGTCAGTCTGGAAACTTTCAAGATCTATAAATGTATCCTCAAGTGCAGTCGCAAATAGCATCAAAGGCTATGATGAAACTGGATCTCATGAGCACTGCCCCAGGAAAGGAAGTATGTATTAAAATAGACAAAACCCAAACCAGTCCTGTATTAGTCAGCATTCAAAGAAAGTCGTGCAAACGGCTTATGAAGACTTGTGTGTTGACTCGGACTTTCCCCTAAAGCACTTTGAAACAGATATATGAAATCTGCTCTTAATGTCTATACAAAAGATTCCTATGTATGGAGGTTGAAGTTACAGTTTCCTCTCATTACCATTTTGGCAAAAAGTTATCTTGTGCAACTTGGAAAGCTTTTTTAAAATTGTAACTGCTCTTTGTTGGTAAATGGTTTTGTTGACTTTATATTTGCGTTGGGATTCATTTTTTTCTCTGTAATTATTTGAGTACAGTTTATCTGCAATACATGTGTGCATGGACAAACCATAATACAGTTTGAACACATTACCACCACAGTAGTTGGGATCTTCCAACATGGTGTCTCATCTGTAACACCAGTAACCGAAGAAGTTGATGTGGAGCAGCTGATGAGTTTGCATTTTGCAACAAAATGAAAAATGGCTTATTAAGAACAACAGAAGATGGTCACTGTGTGCGTAATTACTATTCACACTTATCAGGCAGGTGTGGGAGCTGTCTTACTCCCACACACACACACACACTAATCTCATTACACACACACACACACACACACACACACACACACACACACACACTTTGGCTTTTGTGTGTTGTGACACTTGGCCTCAAGTCATGATTGATAGATGCTGTTTACTTGTGGGCAAGGCACTCAATTTCAACTTAAGATGCCATTAGTGACAAACAGTGCTTTCTCAAAGGAGGAAAAACAAGCTAAAATAACAGTTATTAAGGTAATTATGAGTTATAGATGCTATTAGGGCTCGATGGATCTTTGTTCTTGTGACTAATATTTCTTAGGTAGGTTTTCTTGAGGTGCCTTGATTTCCTGACGCCTCTCCAATTATCGATAACGAGGCTTTTTTTTCTCTCCTGATGAAGCATCATCAACGCACAGGAGCTCTGAACTTCAAGGACCTTCAGAGGACGAAGCCATACAATCAGTATCTGCTGTACACCAAAGCACACTGAGTGACAGAGAAGAGGAAACTAATGTAGTAATGCTCCTATGCAGTTGGTTGAAATATAACTGATAATTTAGTAAGTAAAGAACGAGAGTAAAGACCTACTGTATTGCCAGTGAACTGAGTGCACTTGAAAGACTTGGGTCTCTCTCTCCCTCTGGACGTCTGTTTTCTTTCCCCCTGGTGTGCTTGTGTTTTACCTCTTGTGAGGCTGTGTGGTCTGTCCTCTTCCAAGTTTACATGGTGAAAAGAGGTTTTGTGACTCAGGTCTGTTTGGCGGCAATTGAAGTTCCTTGACATCCTCCTGGATCCATATTCTTACACAGCCTTGATTCCAAACAAGTTGGGACGTTGTGTAAAGCATAAAACAGAGTGCACTAATTGGCTAATGCTTTATGACATATACTCCATTGAAAACAGTACAAAGACAATAAATCATCATTGATTTTTGTAAATATCTGCTTGTTCTGAAATTGATGCCAGAAACATGTTTCAAACAACAAAAGACTGTGAGAGTTGTGGAATTTGTTGTGGAACTTTGAGTTGAGCTTCAGAGGAAACTTGTTTGCTTTTAGATCGTGAATCACAGCATTAAACACTTTTGCACAGACACATAGTCCACATAGTCAAGACTTAGTTTGTGTTAAGCTAGATGGTGCTGCAGATCATCTGATCTCCTTTATGGTCATTTTATTATATGTTTCATGTAAAGTTAACTTTTAGATTTGCTTATTCAGAGAGAAAAGCTGAAACCTTACAAGTCATTCCTTCTGTGGTTTATCATTGTGCAGGATAAGACCACTTTCTCATGGGATACTCTAAAAACATGAAAGTGATCGTTTTAAGAAAAGGTCAAAGGTTTATCAGCGTTCCTTGTGATCCATTATGTTGGAGGGTGGATTGGTGACAGAAATGTCTCACAGCGTCCTCCTTAACTGCCAGAAATATTTGTTTGTTCTTGTACTTTTACATTTTGTCATGGCTTTATCTCTTGATTAACTTCAACACTTCACTGCTTCCACAAATTAGTCTTGTTGTTTTAACTGTCACTTTTGATTTCTCCTTGCAGCTTAAAAGCCCCGTGACAAATCTGCGCACTACAAATATTTTCTCAAGCCACTGGATTCTGATAAACATGTACATTTGCCAAATAATGGGAAATCCATGCTCGCTGTGTTTTTTTGTTCTCTTTGTTTTATGGAGCCCTGCTCAGGATACACCAAGTTAGGTAGCATATACGGAAACCAAATGGTGTGCAAAAGAATTAACATTCTAATTAAAATCTAATTAGACTTTGATTTGCCAGATAATTATACTCGTGTGTAGCTGTTCTCTGGACTATTCAGATTTGATGAGGTGTGTTAGTGGTAATTACCTCGCTGATATGGAGTTGTGTGACAGCGCAGTTTTCGCACTGAGGCAAAACAAAAGAAAATAGATTTAGCTCCTTCATATAATCCATGTTTTAGCAGAGCTGTGGTAATTTGCTCTTACACTCCATAAAGTGAAAGTACTCAGGTCATTTGTGTACACTAACGCTCTCCAATGAAATACATTCAATTCCAACAATATGAAGTTTAACAGCTTTAAAGATGAAGAAAACTCAGCTGAATATTAAAATGATTAAGTTAAAATTCAATAGAGAGTATTTTGTTTTGGTGCAGTAGCTTAATAGTCAAATGAAATATGATATATCTTTATGGTAATATTCACTAAACTTGTACAGAATACTTTTGAATTTTACTTTGATAGGGTCTGCAGCTACGTTGCATTTACATTTTATTGTTGTGTTGCTTCAGCCAGGGTGCACAATGTGAAATGAACTGAACACTTGCCCGGAGAGAAACTTGATTATAAACTTTGAATGTCATATTCCCAGGATCATCTGGAGACCATCTTTGGTTCACATCTGTCTACTGTATTTTAAGAGCAGTGACGTGCAGGAAGAGGCCAAGTTCACTGTCACAGGAGGCGAGCAGACCAAAGTGTGGACTCCAGTCTGGTGAATTTAATGACTTTAGACTTGACAAAATTAAAAAAGACTCGCAGCCTGACTCTGACTTTAAAAATAATGAGTTGTGACTTCACTTGGACTTTTACCTTTTGACTTTGAATGTTTAAAATGACGTTAGAAAACTAAGTCTCCATTAGTCTGCTGATATACTTGAATCCACCTGATGAGAACCAATCATGAGAGAGAGGTCTTTGGCAGAGCAGATGAGAACAGAAAGATCTTACAACATGCAAACATTTGGCTGAAAGATTACAATTGCTGGTCATTGTATCACCAGAATAGTACACCATGGCACGCTTGATCAGTTTGCTTTCAAATCAAATTTTAGGATTGTTGTTACTCTCTTTAAAAAGTCAAGACTTGAGACTTGCTTGTGGCCTGCATCTCAACCAAAGTACCTGGAACTTTTATTTCAGGGAACTACTTTTCTTTCTTCGCTTTCTTCAGCCCATTGTTGTGTTTCCGCCACTGTCTAAACGATCTGCGCAAATTTAGGCTAATTATTGCGCTCACGTATGAAATTGTGATGTGGGGTGGGTTTTTTACTTGTCATTTTTGTCTGTGAATGAAGAACAATGATGATCATTGTTGGCCCATCTGTCCTATACTTATGTATGACTTGAAGCACGATGAAGAAACATACAATTGATATAAAACACAGAAATGTTCAGCGCTGCAAGTTTCACCTCCAAAGTTCCTGCACTTTTAAAAAGGCATCATCAAAGTCAAAATTTGTAAACTTAGGGATATGAATATGGACGACAAATCTTTATTTTGCTGCTAGATTTACATGGATTCAGTGCTGCTGGCAGCTGTTGCATCACCGTCTTATTCTGTATGTATGGTTAGACAGCGACATACATTGTAAAACCAGAAAACAAATACACCTACATGAATTACAGAAATTGCATTAAATACATAAAACCCTTTAACTCCACCTTTATTGAGAACATGTGTCGCAGCACATACAGGTAAACCAGGTAGAGCTCAACAACAGCTGTGCTCATTTCACTTTGAGTGTCTGTCAGTGTTTGACCTAATTCCATAGCCCGAAGTCACATCCTCTACCTGCCACACACGCCTTGTTCAAACAACACACACGAGTGATGAAATAAGACCGAACTTGGAATTTCCTGTATGTCCTGGAAAATGCCACTGGAAGAAAGGTATCATTAGCGTTTATTGTAACCTGAGGTGGTGGTAGTCACATACGCAGGAGTTACGAAACGTAATTACTCATCTAGAGTCAATAGATACAACTGTGAGAACATTTGCATCATCCGTCTTGCTATTCCCTTGAAGACTTTTAGGTTTTAGAATCGCCACATGTTCATATTGCATTCGGTTAAATGGTGCTGTGGAGCTCGGTGGGTGGAGGATGGCAGCAATAAGATGAGGAAGGCTTCAGTTTTATGCATACAGCTCCGTGGTACACTGCCAGGTTTAGAGGTTCGGCTCCCTGTGTAGCTCAATGAGTAGAGAAATGCACTAAGTCTGCCAGGTTTGGGGATTTAAATCACACAACGAGACATCCATGCTGAAGATGGAGGCAGTTTCCATAGTGTGCCCGGAATAAAAAGGCAAATTTAATTGAGTGTTAAGCAGAAAATTCCCCTCTGCTCTTATGCTTTTGCGTATATATCTGGTGTTCAATGCTTTCAATTGGTTGTTTTGTGTCACCTTGGCAAATACATGACTTTCTAATTGGATAGCAGCATTGAAAACGTAAATGCACATATAAACAATTTCATTGTGTTTTATTGGGGCCTGTTTCTGTTGTATAAGCCAAAGTTATTCTTGGCAACATATGAGGGTCGTCATCCTCTTTGCACGTGTGAGTTAATAAAATGGGAAAAAGAGGAAATGAAATAACACAAACTGGATGATGAAAGAAACACAAAGAGGCTAACAATAACACATCACACCCTCCAAATAAATGATGAGGACTTCTTTAACGCTACGCTGCAGAATTTGTCCTTATGCAACATCTTTCCTGAAACATCTCTGACTCTGCAGACCTCACATCTGCAGCCTCTTCCTGTTTTCAGTTTGCCAACAGACTTTTCTGTTTCCGTCAGAGTGATTGCTCCCCCTGCATTGGGATGAAGAGTTTTGGATGCCTGCTTTGTTTGCCACGTGTGTTCATACTGTTTCGCATGAAGCGTGTCAAGCCAAGCTGATATCAGCGGTTCGATGAGAGGCTCTCAAATGTCAAGAGAATGTTTGGGGAAATTGTAAAATTATGAGAAAAGGAGAAGATACATATTCTCATGTATATTCAGCTTGTGTGGTTCATCCAAAATGCAATCAGTCATAAGAGCTTGAAAGAAATGGAAATCATATTTAAATACCAAAGGTTCGGTTTTTGTGTTGGTTCGCAGGCCAAAAGTTAACAAGAACCTTGTGGTTTTAAGTGCAACTCAAATGCAATTGTTGGAGCACACACAGGAGCAAAATTGGGAAACCCCTCCAGTAGTAGTGCCTTGCTCTTGAACTATGCAGACCCCTTTTAAATCTGTAATATTTGACCTCAGGTCTGACCTGTGTAGCATCGTTAACGTGACATTATTAAGTAGCCATGTAGAAAAGACGATACAGATGTTGGGTGTGTACACTTGGACCTCCAGCTCTGCAGAAGTCCACCAGCTGGGATCACTTTGGGCATGCGCACTGGGTCGGGATACTGATGAGGCCTTTAAGTGCTGTCGGAGGGACTGCTTTGAAAGTTGGTCAAACATGAGGAGCCAAACAGTTTGTGAACGCCGTGTGGGTCTATTGTGGCGTGACGTTTAGGGACATGTGAGAGACTGATTCAAGCAGAGAACATATCATACATCAGAAAGTGACGGCCTTGGCTTGGTTAAGGGTTTGGAGGCAGTGAGATGGGCAAATGGGTTGCTGGATATGGTGGCTGACCCTGTGTGACCCCTCTAATGAAAAGTGTTTCCTTTGAGGATTGGCTGAGATGCACATTAGACTGTCTAGATAATTAAAATTAAGGCAGCAAATAAGCCTGTTTTCATACTTATTAAAGGCAGCTACTTGAGTATGGTCATTTTGTGCAACTTATATATAAATATATTCTACTTTTAGTGCACCAAATTGATCAGATGTCAGTTAGGATGTAAAATATGACTTCGTAAAACATAATTCATCGCTACAGATTGAATTACCTTGAAATATATAAAATGCAGTAGGCCTAGCCCTGACAAACTTAATGCTGATTACATATTAGTGCATCAGTGGATTGTCACTGTGAAAAGGGCTGTTCCTCACAATGAGTCGTATTTTAATGCTGATACTTTAGTACATTATATAAAGCTTTTTTTCATTATATTTTTCTTTGTTTGGAGTCCCTGCACTGAAGTACCTCTGCTTTTACTCTGCCATTATAACTTTTTCACCACCTTATAAAACATTGGTTGCATGTTTAATAAAACAAAATCCTCTTAATTCCACTGTTAAATACAGCAGCATATGTGTTAATGCATTTATAACACAAAACATACGCCATTAAAGTCTTTTAAAACATATTAAAATGATTTTATAATCGTAAACAACTGGGGTAAAAAAGTCAGGCCTGCATCTGCGAAGTCCGAGGTTCGGAGGAGCACTTGAAGGCGTCCTAACTTTTCCTGCACTGTGTACTTTAGGCTGGGTGAAGTTTACTGCTAGCTGTGATTTAGACTGTCTTCTAAACACAGTGAGCGCAGGAGCCCGGTTGGTTTTTATAGAGGATGTGAGTGAGGAGTGAGTCAAGGCGATGAAGAAACTGGGAAGCTGAAGACGTCGGCGGGTGGTTTCCTTTATGTCGCAGGTCGGAGGAGTTAACTGTGTTGTTTTGGAGGAACTTTGACATGTAGCTGCTGCTCTCTGCGGGATGTGCACGTCCTCCTCGGCTGCCTGAAACTTAGTCGCTATCGTTCGTCCGACTGGATATTTAAGCCTTCACGTTTGAGTTGTTTTGGTGGTGAAAATGTTGGAGAAGTTGTCAGGATACTTCACGGCGGAGGGGGAACTTTTTCGCGGGAGGAGTCGCTGGGCTTCGGCCGGGGTCGCGGTGCTCCTCCTGGGCTTGCTAGCTTCGTCTTGCTGGGCAGAGGAAGCATCCTGTCACGGAGCCTACGACCTCTACTTTGTTTTGGACAAGTAAGTGAGAAAGAAAAGTGCGTCAGCTTTTGCTTATTGAAGCTCATTATCGTGTTACTGTGGACTGTGCACATCTTTAACTGTGGTTTTTCTCCTGAACTTCGTGGGCGCGTGGTCGCAGGTGTGACACTGTTTTCTGTGACCTGGATAATTTTGGCCCCCTGCCTGCGCATGTTTCTACTTTGTGATAGCTGCCATCAAAAACAGTGACGCCATTGTATTAAGTTGGAAAACAAACATGACCAAAAATATGTGGACACTCTTTTCCACACATTTTTAATTAAAGGAAGCCTGAATGCTACAGTGTATTAGACCATTATGACAATGGTTTCCTGCCTCTGCAAGGCACTGGTGCACAAAGCCAGAGAAGGAAATGGGTTTCACAGTTTGGTGGGGAACTTAAGTTGGCCTCATCCAACACCTTTGGGAAGAACCTGCATGTGAGCCAGATCACCCAGCATCAGTGTGGGACCACTGATGCTCTGGAGGCTGCAGCCAGGTTATAACATCTGCTGTCAAGCCTGAAACCATCAGAGGGGAGGCTGTTATATCAGCAGATTAATGTCCATGGTATGACAGGTTCAATCATCACATATTGTATATTATATATTATTAGCTGTGATAGCAGAAACACAGTATGTATTGTATGCAGGCCTTCTACCCATCTGCCCTTTCTTCCATAGTTGACCCTGTTGTGTCCCAGTTCTCAGTGTAACATCTCCTGCACATGTTGAATGGGGTGTTGACTGGGTTCCTCTACCTCATTAGCAGCTGCAAGCTCCACTCTGCCTCATCAACATCCTGTGGTTGTACTGGGCAGCTTGTGAATGTTTCACTAAAAATACTAAACCACTGAGCGTCCATGTTTAGCTCATCTTCTACAAGATACTACACACTTTACTTGGACTGATTTCAAGGTTTGATTTGATTTATAATTGTATTTGCAACATTGTACACAATTTGCAATACATAGAGTACAGATGCAACACAGTAAGGGATATGTATATACAAACTAAGATACATTAAAATCAATAAAATGCATGAATCACAGCAGAAGTCAACCTATTTCCATATTTCTGAATAACAAGGCAGCTAGTAGTTTCACTTCATCAATTTTAGTAGGCAAATGTGTTACCATTCTAATTCAGTGCAGAACTTTCCTTTCAGATCTATCTGCAGCTAGAGCAACTTTAGCTAAATAAAAACAGACCTGATATTTATGACAATGCATTCCCAAACTGAACTCTCTGAAGATTTCTGATGACTAGTCTAAAACAGTGCCAGTTAAGGAAAAAGCACATTCAAATGTTTGGTAAATGCTTTTGTTAGTCAGCAGTATTGTCAAATTTATGTGTGTGCAGGCTACAACATAAAAATAACACCTGTATAGTCCCTCAAAGTGAGAAAAGGGTGTAGATGTTCAGGCCTCACTTAGAAATTTCTAACTTTCTAAACTGTTAGGATGAACCTGGATGGATCAGGTCCACATTCAGCCTCAGATCCGATAGGTAAGTTAGTTCTGTCCCTGACTGGCTGGAGTAGTTTGATGTTTAGTGGTTACACTGGCGGAAGAGACTGCTCTAACAAACCTCAGAAGTCTAACCATGACCACACGTCTCTGACACTAACCAAGTAGTTTTGACCACCAAAGGTTAACCAAACCTTAGCCATGTTGTCTTTAAGGAGCATATCACATGGTGTCATGAGGTTGGTGTTTATCTTGTTTCCCTTACATGAAACATGCTGTTTCATGCCAGTGTGGGGGAGGGACTGCAAAAAAGGAAGAATGGAAGTTTGTCATCTCTTCCTCCCTCAAATATACAATGAAAATGCTGACTTCTTCAAAATACTTTCAATCATGTTTCTCTGAAGGTTGCATCATTTCAGTATTTATGCAACATGGAAATAGCCATGATCTGTCCTATAGGATCAACTGGCAGGAATTTTGCCTCAGTATCATGTATCACCTTAACACATCTAGCAAAACAAAACAAACTAGCAAGAGTGTGCCACTTCCTGTGTCTTTAATGCACTCATAGTGCTGCATCAGACATCAAACATACAGATGCTGCATAGCCAGATTCAGTCGGTTCAGCAAAACTTTGCAACATTGCAGAAGCGTCATGCAAACAGGCCTCCAATATATTATGGAGAGTTTACAGCTTTGACAGCAACTGTTTTTAATCCTGTCCTCCCCCGGCTTGGAAAGGTGCCATTGCTCAGGGCCGTTGAGTTAGAAGACTGCTCCCCTGACCCATTTTCAAACTACCCCACCCTCATCTAAATTGCAAAATTACAGGATGATGACAGAGATTATTGGCACCAAGAGCACAGACCTCAGGTTTTTTTTTGCATTGTTGTTTGCATTGTTGGCCGTCTGTTTGATTTGCATATGAGCATTTATATTTGTGAAACATAAAAGTTTAATCTGCAGTGATTGTTGCATGTCAAATAGTTGCATGTCTCTTTGCAGGAAGTTTACTTTGTCCCTGCAGCTGTAATGCTCCTCTGTTGGATGTCCTGATTGTACTGACAAGACTAAGGTCCTAATGTCAGCAGTTGATGCTGCAATGATTGTTGCAGCAGTAATCTGCAATGTTTGTGTACAAGGAAATGTCCATTTTGATGTTGCAACACCAAGTGATGATGTTTCTCTCTGGGACCACTTTGTGAAAGCTTCTCTGTTTGACCTCCTAAACACTCAGTTAGGTCTTTCCAAGGAAACATCCTGTGCGGTGATGCTTTTAATGTTACTAAGCCTTTTTATTCAGGGACTTTTCAGTGAGAGCTGAGCTCCACTTTTCAGGAACGTCATGATCACACTCACACAGTGGCACACATTCACACCTGGAAGCTGACCAGTACAATCCCAGCCTGATGTGCTGCTAACTGAGCTGCAGTTTGGGATCTAAAGGGCTTTGCTCAAGTGCAGCACAGTGCTGCTAATGTTCATACCAGATTCATCTTGCTGGTCCAGGGATCTAACTGAGGACCATCTGCTCATAATGAAATCTTTTATCTTGGAATATGTCATTTAATATCACAATAACAACATACATTTTCTGGAAATTCAGTTGAGAAACTTGCATAGATCAAATAATCACTTGGAATTCAGCACTAGGTGATGTTGACAAAGCCAGCTATTGTCATATTTCAAAACAAATACCTCAATGTCAGTGTACAATGTAACAGTAAAACAAGGGGACCACTATTGATGACTGAGGAAGCACTTTCAAAATAATATTTGTTGCTGTGATTATGATGAACAAATACTTAACAATGAACTCATTGTTTTGAGCTAGTGTAATAAAGTGAATCTGTATCATTTAAACCTGGTTTCAGTCAACATTGAAAGTAGATATCATGAAATTCTGCAATGATATTCAATCAATTTATCCCTCTACTGTGTGTGAGTTACATTGTATTATTGGCCCTCTCTAGCTGCTGGTGCATTTGTAATCAACAGGTCGATGTGGGGATTCTTGGCATGAGCAGTAATATCCACCATTGCACAACAGAGTGAGATTTCTCAGATGAGTTGAAAAGCCAGAACACCTTGAACGCCTCTGCTGATCAACATGATACAGATGTGTTCTGGAGCAGTAAAATTTAACTACAGCACTAACACTTAACTACTGCTAATTACCCGCTGATGCTCCAGTATTTTCAGAATGTAGTGGAACTTTCCTTTATCCTCCCAGTTGTGTCTTCCCTCTGCTGTGTGACCTTGTCTTTGGACAGCAAGGGGGAGAGAGAGGTGGCATGAAAGATGAGCCTCCTAATGGTCAAACTCTTCTGTTTTATGTTCTCCGCACATACATAGAATTGTAATTATTGGTTTAATTACCTCGTTGTCGTTACATCAAGGGCACATTTTACACACTGTGTTCATTGTGGTCAGACTGACTTATTGAGGGGTGAGAAGGGCCAAGGGCTACAGGTTGACACCCACCCAGCATTAGTTTGTCCTTGGTCACAGCAAGAAATTTATGCATTGTTTCTGACAATTAACACGTCTTAATCAGTTTTAATGAGACAAAAGACTGGTGGAAGAAGTCCAGAGTGCCTTTACTCAAATAAAGATGGCAATACGTTCTCTTTCCAGTTTCATCCTAGCTGGACAAATTAATTATTAATGATTCCAATATACTGGAATCATGTTCAGTAGATTCTTTATTGTAATTTGTCTTTGACCTATTTGGAAAGTCCAATATTAGTGTTAGTACATTAGTAGTAAATCTGATGTATTGCTGTTTGTCATTTTTATGTCACATTTCCTGTTCATCTTTTGTTGACTGCTTCTCCTGCCAATGGCTCCTCTTGCACACTTGGCCACCTTTCTCTAAACTTATGCTCTTTTTCATTTGAGGAGATGTTTCCTTGTCTTCTTAAGAACTCAGCTGGATCGAGAACTAATGTTGGCCTGTAAGCCCTTTAAGAGCTTGCATGTGTTGCTGAACTTAATAAATGAACTTGAACTGAGTTCCGTCCACCTCTTGTCTAAAGACTTCCTGTTTGTTAGATCTAGTTACTTTGGTGATTTCTCTACTTCTAAATCTACCAGCCAAGTAGATTTGTAGAAAGCCAGAGCTCCTGTGAACATTTGAGGGCTCTAACAGCTGAAGTGGCTGCTATAGAACACAGACTTATCAGCACAATTATCCAGCATGTGGCTGGTGTTAATGTCCAACTGTGGTTGTGGTACAAAGCACAAATACTGTACAGTATTTTACTCCCCAGCACACAATCTGCTGCCACTGACGAGCTGCAAACTGACTGTTGTTTTCTTGTTTCAGGTCTGGAAGTGTCTCTGCTGACTGGTTCGAGATTTACTCGTTTGTGAAGAACCTTACAGACAGATTTGTCAGGTCAGTGAAAGATCGCCAGTGTCAATCCTACATTTTCTTTGGAAACTGAAGAAAGTTTCAGGGTTTTATTTATGCTCATATGTTGAAATAAGAAACAACATGAAGTAAAATTAAGCTCCTCAGACCTGCAGATACTGCTTGAAGCGAGATCAAGCAATGATTTAACAATGATCGCAACATGGAGCAAAATGCAAATAATGAAGCAATGAAAGCAGTAAATATGAGGAGAATGCTCTTCCAGAAAAGATATTCACCATTTTTTAAGAAATGCGATCTACATGGACAGGACTGGTTAAAGGAAATGGCACAACGGATGCCACAAATCCCTTTGCTTTGCATTTGTTTAACATGATCATATATCATTTTATTAGATAAGTGTCTAAAATAAAAGATCCTATGATGTTAGCTGCAGCCTGTTGCACAGATTTAAAGCACTTCCCACCTGTTTTACAAACTATCAAAACTGCAAAATCAATGACATTCCTTTTGCACATAATTCATTAAAAAGACGACACCAGAGAAACCGGCTTGAAACGTTCAGCTTGCATAACGTTTGAGTCAAACGGCGCCTGCCAGCACAGTACAGACGGTAGCGACCCAGCCAGAATGAAGTGGTTGGTTGAAGAAAATAGCAAAGGCACCAGGTGGGAGTGGGTGGCAGAGAGGAGCAGTCTTCTGGGCTGTGAGAATGGCCATTTGCACCGGGGGGGTCCGGCTCCACACTTATCCCCTTCTTCCACCACAGAACGGCTGACAGGCAGACAATGTACAGTAAAGCAAAAGAACACTGGAAGGCGACGAGGACAATCTGCTAAACAATGCTCGCTCACCAAGAGCTCTTCTGTTCCGCCATGTGGAGCAAACTGGACTACTTCATCAGCCCCCCCCCCAATCCCTCTAAAGAAAAAATCCCACCACCACCCTCTGATATGTCCTTGGCATCGCTGCTGCTTTATCTGTAGTCTTTCTTAGAAACAGAAAATATCTCAACACTGCTCAAGAAGTAACATATACAATCACAAGCTCCACTGAAAGCCTAAAGTTCGACGTTAAGTCACCTCCCACGATTTATCATCCGTGACTTGAGCGTGGTTAGTTTTTAGTCCACATATGACTCTGAAACTTGCAGACAGGATGTGGATGTATACGGCTGCTACAGCTCCCTGCCAAATCTGGCCGTGTGGCTTAAAGATTGTGCTATGTTTGCGGGGGAGGATCGCGACTGGGCCATGTGTCATGTGGGTGAGAAATATCAGCACCTCTCCTTATGCTCTGAAGGCTTCGGATCTCTGAAGGAAACACTTGTGCGCTTAATTATCTGAAGTTTAACTCGCTCTGTGGGACGGCATCCGTGTGCTTTGTGTGTGTAACAGTGGTGGGAAGTAACTGAGTACTTTTACTCAAGTCCTGCTAAATACTTTGTTTGGCATTGTACTCTTTCCTCATTTACGCTTATCTGATGCCTGGAGTCACTGGTCACTAATAGCATTTAAGATTTTAAAAAGAGACACTCATGCTCTACTTTTTCTCTCCGGTTCTGATACCAGCGCTGCTCTTTCTTTTTCAATATAAAATGTGTAAACTTCACTGTGTAGCAGTGATTGGCTTTATTCTTCTGCGTATAAGCTAACATGAAGCTGTAACTCTGCGTCACTTCTAAATTGTAGCTGGAGATGCTGTTACTCACTTTTACTTTTAAGTTTTGTACAAATGTGAATTATATTGTTGTTTTTTAAATTGTGTTGTTACATTTTTATTAATAACAGTGAAACAGTGAAACAATATTTAATGTGTTTTGGTCGCATCGGTCCACTACTTAATCCGTTTGAAAAGGTCAGTATTGGCACCAATTTCTAATTTTATTTTACTGTGAAAAAAGGTGATAAAATATCACAGTTGTCTGGTAAAAATCTCAAAATACAAATTTGTCAGAAACTTTGAAAAACAGACTTGTTTCATCTTGATCACACAGTGACTTTTTAAGTTATAGAAAATGTTATTGATCTGTAGAAGAGCATGCAAAAGCCTCAGAATTTATGTTTATTTTTATTTAAAGTTTATTTTTATTCAAAAACGCAAATCACAATTATCCCTCAGAGGATTTTCAAAATTACATGTCTTGTGAACAAAATAGACCCTAATGGCAATAGTAGAATTACAGTAAGGAGAATCAAGATCACAATATCGGGTAGAGAGATATGAAGAAAGAGGAAAAAATATCACCCAAATCAGACTGAGTTACAAACTTCATTACTTCTCGAGGACTGATCGAAATGTGTCATTTTGTTGACACTCATATTAATATTGTTCAAACTAAGATGTTGGAAAAAAGATTGTCTTAGTAATGATAGCAAAATGGGAATAGTGAAACCTTTCTGCTCTGCTCTGACTTTCCAATTTCTGTCTTTTACTTGTGTTGAATCATTCCTTTATGGTATGGTTGCTTTGATAGTAAAGTTTTGAAGTACATCTTCAGAGTGGAACTTGAACATTTTTCTCATCTCTGTTCTGATATAGTTTTCACAATTTTCGGCTAGATATTTACCCAGAAACCAGCTGTGTTTGCTAAGAAATCTATTTGATGTCACACTGTGGTCAGAGACACAGCATAGTGTGCGGTGTCAGTTCACACCCTTTTAAAGTCACAGGTACAAAGTATATATTTGTGTAACAGGATGTGTGTGTGTTTATGTGTGACTCATCATCACAACATGTTTCCTGTCTGTGGATTGATTAATCACTTCCTTCAGCCCCACAGAAGCTGCTTTAAGTCGCACACTAATATTAGTTGACATTAAAAGAGCTCCTTCTGTTTGGTTAATTATTTATGCTTCTTTCATTCTCCTTAACTGAACTGAGCTCATGTAAAAGCTTTATATAAATCTGTCAGTCACACTGACTCATTTATTGCCATTCGGAGTATTTTACATGTCATGCTGTGTGGGTGGTTGATAAGGAGGATCAAGGACGGAAGTGATGATTTTATGGAGTAAGGAAGGAGAAAACCACATCACAGTATTACAGTATACTGTCTTAGCTCAGTGCTATTCAGAATGACATATTTTGAAAAAATATTATATGATGTGAATATTTATTTCTTTAAAATACGTTTTATGAACATAGCAAAGATGAGATCTGAGACATCACAGCACAATCAGTAAAAGGAAAAATTGTGATAAAAAGTGTGATAAATGCAATCCCATGTTTCCCAGTATTTATCTCCTTCACCTTTTGACGTAGGAAGTGAAACTAAGTGATAATTTTCATTATCGCTTAATCTGACCTTAATTTTCACAATTATCATCTATAAACTGTCAAACAATTGGAACCAGAAAATGTTATTTTTGCTTGAAAAATTCTTGAAATTGATTGAATATTACATTAATTAATTATTAAGATAAATGAATGAATGAAAGTGATTGATGTTGATAATGTTGATAAGATTGCCCTGGAGCTAGCTTTTTGTAATTGTTTTTTGAAAAAAATGTAATATTGCCATTTCCCTAATATTGGATTTTTGTCTTCTCTTCAGCCCCAGAATGAGAGTCTCATTCATCGTTTTCTCGGCCAAAGCAACAGTCCTGCTGCCGCTGACTGGAGACAGGTACTGAACTCTGAAACAAACTCTCTGGAATGGATTCATGCCACTGTTGTAATTGTGTGTGTATTTGCTTCGTCTTGTGCTTTTCTGGTTTAACACTTCTCATCAGTGTTGAAGAACAATGCTGCTTCCATGGCTACTGTACTTCTGCAAAATGCATTATGACATCACATACTGTGATTACGTCCTTTTTCCCATATTGTCCAGTCCTACCACTGACTGTTTGTGAAATAGTTCAGACTCCTGGAATGACTAATTATTCATGTTTTATCCTAGAAGACACAGATCATCTGTCTGATCTTTATATTATTTGTGTGTATTGACATTTGTGTGTCTCAAATTCCCCTCACTTACTTGTAGAACCTGTGTCAAAATTGCAAAATTCTCAATAAATAGATAAATACTGAAGGTAGCAAATTGTGTTTCTGAGTAAGTTGAAGGTTAAGGCAGGATGTCTATGTAGTATCATTTCTTCAAAGCAAAATATAATCATCCTTCTAATATGAAGCTAACCCACTTTCCAAAGCTGTAATAATGTCTAATATGTATTTTATTCTAATATATTACCATGTTTATATTATACTGTGGATTTTACCTTGTTTTAGTCCCATACTCTGAAAGCATGTTGTTGATTTGGGTTTACTGGGTCAACTCTTCTTGCAGGCCACTGTAGATGAAATATTTGCATGGTGACATTAGGTTGAGGTTAGAACTTAGAAATTCCCACTGAGCCTGTAAATGCCAAAACAAGACTCTGAGACATTCTGGATAAACAGCTCGTTCTTTCTTGACAAGAACAACTTGTTAACATTTCTTTTAGGAACCTGTGGTTAATGCTCAAGTAAACCACAAGTTTTCCCAACATCATGTAGCCACAGTACAGTAGCTGTACAAATTATTATCTATGAGGTGATAACGTGCTGTTTTACTAGTGGTTATAGGGAAACCTTTACCCACAGTGTGAGAACATTAGCATACTTTGAATTCTGATTTCAGTACAGTAGAGGACACATTGAGCAAAAGTTCAACCTTAATCTCTATTTATTCTGTGTGTTTTAAGACATGAGATAGAAGAGGGTCTTAAGCGCCTGCGTGACGTGAAACCAGCAGGTGAAACATACATGCACGAAGGAATAAAAGAGGTCAGTTTACCTCTCAAATATATCAGTTTACAAATGTTATGGTGAAATTGACATCTGCTGAAATATTTGTCATTCGTTTTAATCCCAAGGCCTCAGCTCAGATACGGACACAGGTGACCAAGTCGTCGAGCATCATCTTAGCTTTGACGGATGGGAAACTGGAAGTGTATGTTCACGAGCTCACAGTGAAAGAGGTGAGATTTGTGTCGTCACACAGTCTTGCTGCAAGTTGTCGTTTAAGTGTTGACACTTTTACTTCAATTTGGCTTAATTTAACTAACTTCCAGTATAATTTTTAAATACAAATTACACTTTTATTAATATTTTTTACTTATTGAATTAATGTAATATTCACCTTTTTTTTTTAACTGAATGTAATTTGGTAGCTGGACACCCTGCATGTATCTTCTTTTCTGCACACTCGACCTGTTGCACATCATCTACACACTTGTTTGATCCGCAGGCTGATGAGGCGAGGAAATATGGCGCTCGTGTTTACTGTGTGGGTATCAAGGACTTTGATGAGCAGCAGGTAAGACAGCTTTAGTCTTAATCTGCAGCAGCCAAACACCACTGAAGTCTCTCACTGAATGTGTACTCAGCGATTACATTTTATAACAAGAGACACCGTGTTGGAAGGGTGTCAAGAGAGATAAACACATGTAAAGTGAGTGCTGTTACCTGTATGGAAAATCCATGTCTTACAGTGATATTCCACCTAACAATCAAACAGTTAATCCCCTTAAAAGGTGTCCAACAAAGTTTGTAGTTTGCTCTATGAGGGAGAACAGAAGCCTTGGTCAGCTTCAATTCATAAGACTAACACTGGATTTAAACAACAAATTCTAATGGAGACATAAAATAGAATCATGTGCTCCATTTGCTCCAAGTAGTCATTGTTTTTTTGTGCCAAAATCAGGTGAAACATGCTGCTTCCAGGACAAGTCTGAGTTTAAATTTAGTTTTTGGTTTCTTTTTATCTTACTATTACTTTTCTTTGCAATTTTCAGCTTTATTTAACAGGAGATAGGAAAGAGTACTTTTACCATTTGGCTACTGGCGTGCTCCATGATTAGTGGATGCTAATCTTCCAGCTGTAGAAAATGTATTTAACAATCAGCTTATGACACATAATATATCATGAATAAAATAAAGATTTCATCAGTAGGGT
Source organism: Centropyge bicolor (assembly GCA_037975185.1). Taxonomy (NCBI): domain Eukaryota; kingdom Metazoa; phylum Chordata; class Actinopteri; family Pomacanthidae; genus Centropyge; species Centropyge bicolor. Next base: position 4,247,884 of record JBBMOC010000020.1, on the reverse strand, counting down.
AAAAAACAAATGACTACTAATATGTGAGTTCATTAAACTACACAAAAAAATACGAGAAAAAACAGTGGGTGCTCCCTTTGAAAAAACAGACACGAACGTCATGCAAAAAGACATATTAGCATCAGCTGTCATATTGTTGTACTTGTAGTCACATTAGTTTAAGACATAAAGAGTGAATTCTCTGATATTGTCTTAATTTGTTTCATCTTGTGGAAGCCCTGTGTGTTTCAAAGAGACGGTTTGGGGCCGCAGAAGTTCTTTGTGAGAAGCTAAATGAATGAGCCTTGATGTTTGAACTGCAAACAAATCTTCAATCACACATAAAAATAATATAACCATATTGCTGTGTCTCCAGCACACAGTCAGAGAGTAGTTTCTGTGTTGGATTTTATTTACACTCGGACAGGCCAGTAAGGTCATTTAACCAAGAATCTGTTGAACACTGATGTGCAGGGGAGTTCAACTATCAAAGCTTACTGTGCATGCTGTTTAAAGTAGAAAGTTTAGATTCAAGGCATCATTTATGCTGGCTGTAAAATCAGTTATTTGGCAGTCACAATGTTCACACTGTTTAGAAATCAATACATTTAATTGACCACAGAAGAAAATATTATCACCACTTTATTTATTATTTGTCCCCACGTCAGATAATCTTCACTCCAGAGTCTGTGCTCATTTCATAAAATTCAGTCAGACTGTCAGAACTTCACCAAAGTCACAATCCTTCCTCCTTATGCCAGTGATGTCTGTAGTTTCACTGTCCCTCCTCCAACATGGTGGCTTGTCTCTTGTAACCATTGATAAGCACTCTGTGATGAGCTCTTATTAAGTCAAAAACAAAAGGCAATATTGCTCCCAGTTTGTGCTGCAATGATTTTTTTTTTTTATGGTTGAGCAAAGTGTTTGCCACAGTCATGCCATCTGCTATGTCTCCTCCTGCCCATGATATGAAAGGAAAGACAGTGCTCAGTCATAAAGAGGAAAACAGAAAAAGAAGAAAGCAGCATTAAATCAGCAGTACTTCTTGTTTACTCGACTCTTTCATGATATCAACAGCTTGCTGTCATTGCGGACACCAAGGACCAAGTGTTTCCTGTCAAAGATGGCTTCCACGCACTCAAAGGCATTGTGAATTCTGTAAGTTTGCCTACTTTGTGTGTGTGTGTGTGTGTGCGCATGTGTGTGTCTGTGTGTGTGTGTGTGTTTCTGGACTTTCAGTCAGCTCATGTCTGTGTTTGATGTATGAGATGAGGATGTGGAATTTAAGCTAATTTTCTCTTTTCCACAACCAGACACTGGTAATCATTTACAGGTTTTTTTTCTCCTTATTTTGTAATTATAATTTGAGGTGGTAACATAGTGCACGTTGTTGGTAAATTTGTCAATCAGGTGGATGAATGGGCAAACTTGTTTCCTGCCTTGGCTTCATTGAAGTTTGTCACAAATTAGAGCAAAACCTCAGTGAACTTCCTGCTACGCCGCATGGAAAATGTCTGTGGAAATAACTGCTCGTTGTGTCCTCAGCTTGTAGACGGAGAAGGAAATGTCTTAGCCACTCTGTTGCTAATGAGACCGTGTAATGGGAGCAGCTTGACAGTTAGTCACTGTCCATATGACATCCTTTTCACAGTGTTTTTATTGTGTTGAGTGGCAAAACTCAGTGCAGCAGCAGCAGCAGAGCTTCAATACAATTAATGCTGTTATTTTTAACAGCATTTTTACTTGACGAGAAATTCAGAATAAAAGACTGCATAACGCATCAAACTCGTCTTGTCAGTGTAATGCTGTAATCAGTGAATAGCTGTCAGGGCATAAGAGTCCCTTAAACAGTGTTTATATGAAGTTTCCCATGCAGCCTCCTCGTCCTCTGCCAGCCAATTAGTGATACTTTCCATTTGCTCCAGCTTTTAGCCTAAACGCTGTCAGCCAAGGCGGGGGTTTGTATGGCAACATTTTTACATGAATCAGAGCCCGGAGCCCTGCGGAGCTCGCTGACCTGAGCTGGACTTACATCTGTGTCAGAGCCGACAAGGCCAGCAGTGTTTAGGGAAAGAGCAGAACTAGACGGAGCTGTCAGACATGCAGCTGGAAGGACGCAAAAGCCAAAGGGTGTGTCTTGTTTCTGTTGTGTGATGCAAAGTACAACAACTATTAGTGATTCTGTTGCTTTTAGCATGACAGTCAAGTAAGGGAGGGTTTAAAGTAAAGTGCGGCTCTCAGTCTGTAGTGTCACAAATTGTAGAAGTGGAACGATGCCTTTTAAATCCTTTGTCTACATATTTATCTTAAATGATTTAAACCGATTATCACTGTGATTAAAACACACAACTGAGTCTAGGTGATGCATCTTTCATGTGTTTTGCAGCAAAATAATAAAAAAGGGATAAAAAAACATGCAACTAGGATTTATTCAAAACAGTTGTTGGATCATTGTAAAGTATGAGTAACAGTGACTAGCACCCTGAAAAATGAGAAAGGAAAAGATTACACACTTGTTTGAACCTAGGATACTGACATCTCAAATGAGCATGTGAATTCAGCTTGTAATAATTAACTTTAAAATGCCTCTAAAACAGTGCATTTGATTATTGATGATTAGAAGAAAATATGCTTCTAATCTGTTGGTGCTGAGCAAAAAAAATCTTTTCTGTTGAGAAGGGCATTCACACAGCCTTGTGCATGGGGATGTCCTTCCTATAGAAGTCATATATACATTTCTATACAACAACACTTTTCTAAATGCTTTAAAGTCTGCAGAATGTCCAGCACAACAGCACAACAAAAAAGCTCATCCCCTCAGTCCTCGGAGGCGCTGAGCACAGTGACGCTTCCAGCATCCAAATGAAACGCGGAGCATTCTTCTCTGATTAGTAATACTGGATTCCTGACTAGTTGGCCTCCTCACTCCTCTGTTGGATTTTGAGGATTTGAGATCATCTGTGCAGCCTTTTGCTGCAGGATCCACGCTGCCTCTGTGACCAGCATGACAAAACTCAAAGAAAGAGCTCGGCAAAGTTGTGTTTCTGCACGCACTTAGGCCATTTTTCTTTTCTTTTTTTTTTCTTTTTAACAACATTAGGCCTTTGTTGTCTGGGTTGCGGGACTTTTGGGAAAACCCCAAATTGCAATGTAGCCACATCGTTATCGTTAACTTCCTTTTAGCTACTGAGTACAATCAGCTGAGTTTAGCTAAACCGTACAGTATTGCCAAATTCAAGATTTTTGGATGTTATCTCTTGACACACTCACTAAAATAACGAATGAGAGAAATGTCCTCATGAACCCTTTCGCCTAATGATTTCCACAAAACGACTAAACCGGCCTCATTCTTTCAGAAACCCCACCACTTACAGCACTGGCTGAGATATTTGGATGACTTTGGATATTTGGACGACTGCCTCCTCTTCCCCCTGCAGCCTGTAAATAATGTTTGTCGCAAGATCCCAGAGAAATGAATAGCTGCTGTTTGCGTTCAGGCCTCTAATCTCAGCATTCAAAGTTTATATTTTAATATCTCCAAAACAATGAGGATCTAGTTTGTACTCATTCCAAGCCTAACAAATGACTTAATTTACCCACATTTCAAGTACTATATTTTGCTATATTCAAGACAAGGTGCTGCTTTTCCAAATGGCATTTTGGAGCAGAGGTGTTCACATTTCTACACATAATGGAAAGACAGTGCCATTCCTCGGGTCCCTCCATCATTATAAGCAATCAACTTTGTTTTATTTTCTTTTTTTTTTTTTTCCTTTTTTTCGGGCACTGCCAAGGAAGTAATTAGACGGGGAAAATAGTGGCACAGAGGAACAGCAGCAGATCTTTTTCCTCCCAGCTGTCATCTACAACCCTCTCCCCTTTTAACGATTCCATATCAAACCATCATATTTAATAAGGCCGCTGTAAAGACTTCCCTCTTCCACTCCTCAGATTGAAGTTTCGCCCAACGTCAAATGAAAGGTTCAAGTGTTCTATATTGCAGTTAATATGCTTCTTTTTACCGACTGTGTACTGGGATTTGCATAGTTTGTCCTTTGTTGATTTATTGAATCATCGCGGATAGTGCGGCTCCACGACAGTGGGCTCACACTGGCCTCTTTATATGATAATGCAGGATCCCGGAGGTTTTTAATAGAACTGAGAAATGTAATAGTCTTGCATAATTTTCCCATAAAGGCTGACACAGCTGCCGTTTCTCCCTCCTGTTCTCCTCGCCGCTGATACTCGGTGCTCTCCTTTAGCCGCCAGGCCCCGATCAGGAGTGAGACATTTCTCAGGTGTTGCGCCCTAATCTGTTTTCTAAACTTGACAGAGCTGATAACGGCCAGGACTTGATGTATTTATTCTTGGCCCTCAAGCGATAATGTACCCATTTCATTTTTTCCCTCATCCTCCAGATATTAAAGCGATCGTGCACAGAGATCCTGAGTGTGGAGCCCTCCAGTGTCTGTGTAAACGGTGAGTGAATCCTCCTGTTGCAGTCAGTCTCTGCAGCTGTGCACAGAGACGTTTCTTTTTACTCCTTTCTCACTGAACTCGTGACATTTTTCCAAGAGGAATTGGAAAGATGTCTCAATTTCAAACAGTGGTGACGTAGCAAGTCTGCTTAGAGTCAAGGAGTAGATCAGTTTGGCTCATTGAAAACCATCTGATAGAACTTAGGCTGTCATAGGGCACTGAAACTCTCCATAGAACGTCATAAAAGTAAGATTATTTCATACATTGTTTGGTTCCCAACTTGTTTGGTTTTTGCTCCTTTAAAATGAATCCATCGTCACTGGTTACAACGCCCTCAAAACAAAAGTAGTGCGCTTTCATAGAGTGAAGTTGTCCTTCTCTCTTCACTGTTTCATTTGAAGGCATTTCAAAGGAAGTATCCAGTATTTCACACGGGAAAAGTGAAAGTCAGAAAAACTCAACAAACAAAATGATATTCTGACCCTGATTTATGTTATTGTGACCCTCAGGTCGGGAATCATTGATGTAAATGATCCAGCTGTGACAAAATAAACACAAAATTCAGAAGTTAGAACTTGAAGCTCCAACATCTTAGTTGTTGTTTGTCAAGAAATATTATTTGAAAAGGCAAACTATCATGTTTTAGTTTTATATCTCTGCACCAACAAGAGTCATATATTTCTGTTCATATTCAAGAAACCTTTCATTATACTAAATACAAATTTCTACATAGTCTTAGTTTTACAGACAGTGGGTCGTAAATGATTCATCTTGAGGCCCATTACAACTAGTCTTTTTAGTCTTGTGTGCAGAAGCCCTGATATTCCAGGTAACTACGAGAGGAAACTGTGTAACTATAGAAAGGATCTTCCTCCCAGTCTTATCTCCCTTTTGTTTACATTCCACAGAGTCCTTCGACATCGTCCTCAGAGGAAACGGCTTCACCCTGGGCCGCAGCAACGAAGGCGTCGTCTGCAGCTTCATAGTGGACCAGCAGACCTTCAGTAAGTGCTAGAAATCACTAGTAGTGACTATATTACACCTTACATTCAGTTGGTCATATCTGCAGCGGGGTCTCTTAACCACAGGGCTTGAATGAGATCAGATTCCTTTGGCTAAAACTGCGTCCTAAAATGATCATTCAACACAGCAAAAAAATCCAAATGTGCAGTCACATAATAATTCCTGTCTGGCCCTTGCTGATATGTGCTCTAAATCGGTATATCAAAGCACGCATCCAGGATCACAAATTAAAATAGTCATACTGGAATTTGTGGGTGTTGTTTTGACAATAAATAAATCATAAATCTTACATCAGGCGAGGCCAGTATTAGCATGGAGGCAATAAAGCAAAGAAAGGAAAATAGCCGGCATACTGTTGTTTGTGTACATGGCTAAATTTAGTCAAAATCCCTCGAGCCACTCTGTTGTGTATGTGTTTTTGAAAAAGCAGGAGATTTGTTAATATCATGATGAATCATTTACATTTCATACAATATCTCTGTTCAACACAGCTGTCAGTTTATTAGAAACAAGCACAAATGTGAATGGATGAGTAAACTGCCCAGTGTGAGCTGAACTCAGACATTGAAGTTAAAGTTTTCAGGCGTCTATTAATTTAGTAAAAGACCCACATCGTAGACACTGGCACACATCAGTCCCACAGAGCCTGCAGTTCCCCTGCAGCCATGATGAATCTACAGGAACAAAGAGAAAAGACTCATTGCTATTTAATGCTGCCTCTGCAGAACTGAAGATTTTCTGAAGGGGATCCCCCACAATTCATGGAATCTTACTCTTATAAATAATCTCTATAAACATAGTGCAGGGGAAGTTTACTTGCCCACAGCAGCATTGTCTATGAAGGCATTGTCATATACTCTCTGACCAATTTCAGAAGGTGCTGTCTTTTTCTACATACAATAGTTGGAGCTGATGCTGATCATCATACATGATGCCAGATAAAGTCTCTGACTGTAACCTACAGCCTGTAACGGTGATGTGTTGCAAGAATACAGCGAGACTCGAGCATTCAATAATTCGTAATTAATTTAACTCTTTAATTGTTGACACACGCACATTTCAGACACATGCATACATACTCACATGACCTACCTAAAACCCTATTCATACCCCTTTCATACCCAATCATGATACTGTCACCTGCGACCAATGCACCTGTTTACCTGTGGACTGATCCAAACAGGTGTTTTTGGATCAGTCCACAACTTTGACAGTCTTTTGTTGCATGATTCAGAATAATGACAGAAATCATTGAATTTGATGAGGTAAAACATTAAATATATACTAATAAGTATATCTATACTTTATTTTTAGTTGAGTACACGTCAAAAAGGATTAGTAAATTACTAGAGAATATAATTCACTAATTACTATTATTATTATTCGTGGAAGCAAAGGAACCATTAACATAGATTGATTGCTTTCTACCATACTTTTTTTTTTTTTTACATAGGATAGCGTTCTTACTGAAGCCATAATAAACAAAAATATTTAAGTAGAATTGTGTGACGTATCACATCAAATGCTGCAGTGAAATCATTATCATTGATTAACTGTGCTATAGCGTGTGATTTGTCGTATACAGGAAAACAATATAGGCAACGGCTTTTAGGTGGAATCAGCAACAACTGCTGGTTGTTCGCTCTCACACATCAACTGCAGCCTCACATCTCACATTAAAATTAAATTTAAAAATGATTGTCCAATCTTAAATATGAGCTCAGTCTCAATTTAGAAGAACATTAGCATATTTAATTTTATTCGTTGTTTATTTAAATTTCCAACTGTATAATATAATATAATATAATCGAGCCACAAACCTGCTGACTTGCTGTCACACATCCTCCACCCTCTGAATGAGTGTTATACATATTGATTTACATTGAGGAACAGTAAGGATTCATTATGTTTTATTGGATTTTATGTCCATGGTGTGGATGTACGATACATGACATCATCTGCACAAAGCTTAGAACCCAACACATCTTCTTATCCAACTTGCTTCCGACGTGAATTGATGATGGGTGTTCAGAGGAAGGACAAAGCAAAACAAACCACTGTCGCGACATGTCTGTTATCTCATAGCCGCTCGCTATCTATATAATCTAAATTCGACAGAAGAAAGGAAGGTATGTAGGTCACTGTGCTCCTTATTTTGAGCTTGCAGTCTGTTCTGTCGAGAAATCCTTTTTCAGGAAGCAAACGGGATTTGGCACCAAAAGCCAATCTTTTCAATCTCTCATTTGGCCGTGGGATCTGTGGGATCGACGACTGCCAATGACAACACTTCCCTCCTTGACAAGTTATTTTTGATTTTCAACATTTCAACTCGACTAAAACACTCGAGCATATTTTTTTTTCTTTTAAAACTGAACTTCATCCGAATCAGGAAGTGGCCATTAGCAGATGTCTTCCTGTTAGTCCTTTCTCAGTTTAGGCTGTCTCACATTCGCCCACTTGGGGCTATTTATTCCCTTATTGGCTTCTGCATGTGTTCAGCCCAGACCTTTTTAACAGTGGGGCACCTTATAATTATGGACAGGCATCATGGCAACTATGGAACACACACCACATATGTGGAACAGATGCTACAGTCTTCTCCATCACCAAACCAGTCGGAGCCCTGAGCAGACAAGCAGAAAAGAAATATCAATAATCTGAATGACCTCCATGGCTGAAGATAGTTCAGGCTTCTGTCAGGCTGTGCTCGTGAACACACATACACAAACACAGAGACACACACACACAGACACAGATCATAATCCAATATGTCACATCTTTCTTTTTCTTTTCTCTTGCAACTCCCATTGATTGGAGAGTGCAGAAATATCAAACAAACGACACAGTCTTTTTACATTCCTCATTACAAAATAACAGTAGTAGTAATAATAAAATGGATGTAAGGAATTAAAATTTCAATATAGCTGATATTTAGTTTAAAAAGAAATTCATCTGATCCTTGCCATAATATACAGAGGGTCAAAAAGGTCAAGAAGAGTTCATATGAGGATTGTTGGCTCATTGTGCTCTTGCACAAACTGCATTAACCGTCTGAAAGCATTTGGACAAATAACATTGTTAGACTCTTACAGTAACAAGAGTAAATGGGATCAGTTTCATTGCTATATTAAACAAGTTTTTATTTGAGTTATCCAGAGTTAATTGAACATTTTTTTGTCTTCTTTTTCGTGTTTTACAGATCATAAGCCAAGCACTGTGCGTAATGATTATTTGCTGTGTCCTGCACCAAAGCTCTATGAAGTCGGACAGTAAGTAACCTGTGGGATATCTGATGGGGCAGAGTGGTGTTGGTTATGGTGCAAATATTGACTTTTTATTAAATACCAGCATATCAATATATATTGGCCATCTACTTAGTCATCCTGCTAATATGATGCAGGTGTGAATTTCCCCACTGAGGGATGATTAAAGGACTTATCTTATTTTATCTTATCTTATCTTCTTTTCCACACTTATATTTTCTTATTTTTTTCTTTCAATTCATTTACAATAATTCAGTTGTGTTCATTATAGCAATTCTTTATTGAAACATAGTAATTTGTTAGAGTTTCTCTTTACTACATAGTATGTGGTCTTAATGAGTAAATATCATCAGTGTCATGCTTGTTTTCAGCCTCATATGATTTTATTTTTATCAAGGAAGTGAAAGAAAGCGCTGGAAGTCACCAAAAGTATAGGGAAATTTTAAAGTTTTTATACAGAAATAACATGTCCACTGACATAATGAAATAATTGGTTTATTGTAAATTACCTTTCTAGTTGCGTGTAGAACCTCATTACAACAATCAGCGTTCTGTGTTTTTCCAAACTGATCGCCAGATATTATGCCAAGATAGACCAGTTATAGTGAAAGTAAGGTTTTGCTTATTTTGTAATCACACGTAAAAAAGCAGTAAAGAAGACTTCTATTTTTCAAGTGAAAATATGACCTTAGAGCAATATTGCTGTTAAATGTGCATAGACAATAGTTATATTTCCTTAAAGTCGAATTGACACAAATGCACAAACGACTGGGAAAAATGCATCTATGCATTGAAAATATATTCATGATGTAGCTTTGATCTTGGCATGTGAACAACAGGAAATGTGTGAAGTTTTAATGACAAGCATCTCTCTGTGAACTCTCTTTGATCACTCTTCAATCTATTAATGGGACCATCTTAATAGATTGAATGTGCTCTCCGACAAACCCTTGTGTTGCCTTAGAATAGTGAAGAAAAGAAATGGAGCGTTGTGTTTAAAGGTCAGGTGTAAGTGTTTTTTTCTTTAGCTGCATCTAGAAATCAGGAAGCTTATCTCAGTAGAAATCGGCAGAGTTTATCATTCATATCTTCTGTAAAACCACACACAGAAACACATATACTTCCTCTCTCTTTATCAACATCAGAACTCTTTCAAAACAATTTTATTTCCCCTTTTTCTGCCATTTTGTTGTCTCCTCTGTGTTCAGTTCCAGAGTTATGTTTTTTTTTATGTAAAACACCCATTTCTCTCTTTTATTTATCTAAGATGCTTCAATCCTCTTTTTTTTCTTACATGCACAGTCTTTATGTTTTCTGTTCCATATTTCAGCTTCTTTTTTTTTGTGCAAATAAACAACTCCTAAATCTATAAATCAGCTGTATGTTAAAGCAGTAGATGAAGGGATGAAGAGTTTGGCGTAGCATTTATACGCAGTAAACATTGTAGACGGAGCCCGACAGAAAAACACCCCATACATACAACCCAAAGATTTAAGTGAAAACAGTGTAAATATGGACTTATTCCAGGCTGTGTAGCTATTGTTTGATTTTAACGTCATCTCTTATAATCCCGAACCATAACAGATGATCGCTAAGGCATTCTAGATGGAACAACAGATTTTAATGTCCTCGATGACTGAAATCCAATCAAAAATGTATGATTATGAGTGCCGCTGGCTCCTGAAGTTCTTTCAGCTCTAAAACAGATTATGTATCATATGATGACGGCGATGCTGTAACTGCTCCAAATCAACTTGAACCTCACCTCAGATAATCCCCTCATGTTAACGTCCAAACTGCTCATGATAACATGTTTTTCTGCCAGAAGCTGATAGGCAGCGCTGAAAGAGGAATGTGAGTTTTCAGTTGATGTGAAACGTGAAGGTAGACGTGTATTCTTGTTTTCAGTTCTAGTTTTTGAGTTTTTAATAAGCAAATGAAATAATAACTAAAAATGCGGTTCTGCACCTGTATGTCAATTCAAAAGTGCAGTACATATTGTATATACAGTACATAGACACATGCATTGTTGAAAACTAGCTTATATTCTTCTGTGTAATTTATGTTGTGTAGGTGTCCCTGTTAGATAAACACATAGGATATATCAATGGAAAGTTGAGCCAAGAGCAGTAGTTTTTGAAAGGATTTCTTTATATTACATTATATTGCATTTTTTAGCATTTGAGAATGCATAAATTATATGGTGCAAACTATGGTGAGCTTTACTGCAAGTCCATTAAAATGATAGATGAATGATGAGAGTAAATATTGTATTTTGTAAAAAAAAAAAAAAAACAACAAAAAAAACCCTATATATATATTCTAAAGATTAACCTATTATTGTTTTGTATGCTTATCAAGGGTGTACTGCAAGTGATATGTTAGATGCTTTGTAAACAAGAAAACTACAAACACCAGAAACCACCCTAATAAAGGGAAGATCGGAAAAAATGTTTAGCAGATGAAACATGATGTAAGAAGAAAATTATTTTTTTTATTTTAATGGGCTTTTATCGTATGGCCTGCTGCAGGAAAATTGGACTAGTGTCCCATAATTCTCTGTCACTTTTGTATGGTGATGCAGATCTGCACCCAGATACAGATAAAATAGCAAATTTAAAAGAATGTGCAGCATCGGCAGAGGTACATGTTCTCACAGTTCTTTGTTTTATATTCTTTTTTTTTTTTTTTTTACATTAGGTCGCAGCTTCTTTTCCTCCAGCTGCTAGAAAAACTATATTTTACACTTTTTTCCAGCTGGCGTCACTTTCAGTAATATAGGAGTTTCACACAGTGCAGTGGGACTGCAACTGATTTCCTCTCATATCAGTGTGAGGAAAATGCAGCATTTTCAGTACAACTGGTCTTACAGTAGCAGCTGCTGTACAAGTCCTCCTTCTATCCAGAGTCCCTTGAATAGAAATCAGGAGAGCAAAGCAGAATCTGATATCTTTCAACCCGATTCACCAAGGATGCAGTAAAAGGACGAACTTGAGCGACTACATCTGTAAACCACAGGCCTACATCGCCTGCTACGACCTGATAGGACCTGAGCTGATGCTGGTGCGACGTGCCCGCCATTTGCAAAAGGCCTGCTTAATTAACTCTTGGCTGCCAATGGTGACCCATTAAGTAGTTAGCTGGTACGGGCGGTGAGTAAACACATCTGCTGGAGGGGCTTTAAAAGGATGTGCGACAGATGCAGCCATTCCCTTTTCCACGCTCCCCATTTAAATAATTCACCATGCACTGACAATCCCTGCACCCAGGACCACCTGCATGGAACGGTGGAGCCTGGAAACTTCCGTCTCCGTCCATCTGTCTGCTTCTGCTCCATCACCGCTCCCCGGCGCACAGGGTGCTCCGTTAACATGGGTCTACTCAGCCGAAGAAGAATTGCCTTAACTCTCCTTCTCCCTTTCCCCTTTGCAACAATGTTTTGTTACACGCGAGGCCTTCTCCGAAGCGAACGCTGCATGGATTGTCGGGGAACATATTTCAGATGCAGCAGTCACCCGAATTGAGGTGCTCAGCTGCAGCTTCCTCCAGCCCCACGGGAACTTGGAGCAGGCGGCTCCACATCCAGCCTTCGATGTCCAGGAATCACAGTGTCCTCAGTTGGTCATCGAGCTGTGTAGGAGCACTCACGGCGGAGGCATCATCTGTGCTGACAGCTGCGGCATCAGGCTTGAAACACTGGCATCTGCTGGCTCCCTTCCTTCCCTCTCCACCCCATTTCCTCCCCCTCCTCCTCCCCCCCAGTGTATATCCCCATTAGGAGACCCAGTACACCCTGCTGGGGCGCCGATGGAGAGGTTAAGTGGCTGCGTTCTTGCAGCAGCATGTCCTCACCTAGTGTTTTCACAATAACGGTGGAGGACAAAAAATAACTGAGGGGGGAGTCGACACCTGCTTTACAAAGCAGGTACAGTAGCTAATGCTAATGCTTGTCAATAATTAAAGCGGGCTGTCCCGAGGCTGCTGCTAGCAGCAACATCACTCCATCTGCTCCAGTGGGGGCATAAAGATGTTTATGATGGAACTGTCCTGTTGTTTGATTGTCCTCCATGTTGTGGCACGGACATGTCAGATGTGCAATGATTGTCAGTCACATGATGAAGCTGGAACGGTGTCTCTGTGACTGAGGGATGTAAAGAGCAACGTGTCGTGACTCTGCTTGGTACTGGAAAGCAAAAGTAAGCAATAAACTGAAACATACCCAAGTGACAAAGAAAATGACAATGAAAAGCAGCAAATCCTTACATTTAAGAAGCTAGAACCAGCGAACGTTCATTCATCAAAATGAATGGTAATTGCTTTTCTTTTGATAAAATCGACTAATCTTTGCAGCTCCAGATTACGCAACAACAACAAGAAAGTAAGTCAGCTAATTGATGCAGAAGTTGATAGAAACAAATGGCTACCTGGATGTGTAAGAAAGATAGTCAGAAAAGATGTGTAGATTTGTAGTTAAGGAGTTGCGTGATGCCACACTCTGGTATGGTACTTTAAGTTACCAGCTGCCATAGAGTACATGTCACTCTTTCCAAATGGCAGATATCTCACTCCGGAACACAACTTCTCGTCTGGTCCCCAGGCTTCATGAGGCGATCCCTCCCGTCAGTCGAGTTCCGTCCCCTCCGTCAGAACTTCTGCCACACAAACCCGTGCAGAGTGATGACTCCTGGATGCCGAGTGACAGGCCTTGCATATGCTCTGCTGTGAATTATTCAGCCTGCTCAATTTTCACATCTTTAAGGGAAGTTTGAAAGCCATTAGCGTCACCATTGTCAGCCGCTCCAGCTGTATCACATCACCAAAGCTTAGTGTCACGGCAGACTTACTTTGTGACAGATAACAGCGAGCCCGGGGACAAACTTTTTTCCAACGTGGAGCCAGAGATCTGCAGCGAGAAGAAGCCTTCTGCCATTCAACTGGTGTCCCTGGGAGCCCGTGTTGCTTTCTACTCCAATTTTGACTGATCCCTCGGCCCTGTGACAATCTGCCCTCTCATCTCCCATTTATTCAAACATAACCATCGACCCACCAAGCAGCTGCAGCTCTCCCCTCAGCGTCACTCACTGGCTTTCACCCAGGAAAAGTTAAATGACAGCCAGCATTGTTTTAAAATATTCATCTGACTCCTTTTAAAAGTCACTCACGTTCCTTTTTTCATTCTTTTCAACCCCTTTGTCTCCTCTTTATTGGGTGTTTTCCTTGGAGCCTTAGTGGAACTGACTTTAGAGTAAATATGTTTTAGTGCACCATCATCACATTTTCTCAGGGTTGTTTATGGGCAACACTGTTTATTATGGATTTATTTGTAAGGGGCATATTATCAATTACACAATTCCTAATTTTGTCATTAAGATGTCAGGGGTTAATGAAATTCTCCCATCACCCATCACCATGAAGTGTTCAGAGCAAAAACGTGACCTCTTCTTATTTCTTCTTATTTTCAGATTTTACAGACTGGAAGTTTTTTGCTTGACAAATGCCTTAAATAATTACTTGATTAACAAAATAGTCATTAATTTAATGTCAAGGGACTAATTGACTGATTAATCATTTAAGTGTAATACGCAGAATAACCACTTTAATAGAAGTTGTCACTCCATTACTAATCATTCTTTTGTTAATATTCCTGGAAATAAAAGGGTGAAAAGAGAAGAGCATGTGTGACTTATGTCTCTGTGCCGGAGCAGATTCTGCCTACTCAACAGTAACTCCGTAAATTAGCAGTCAGTGTCTCCGGGAGGAAGAAAAAAAGACCTCGCTGACTATGGTTGGGTTGTGGTGCATTAAGGATGTCCAGCGATGTCAGGCAAGGAGGAGGGGGTTAGCGGGCGTTCGTCAGTGTAACTCGCTTGGGAGCTTTCCTCCTTCACACGCTGAGGTCCACACCTCCAGCTTGATTAACAACCTGCCCACCATTATCACGGATTGAGGGTGTCAGCTAAATTAGCCTCTCCCCTCACCCATTCAGCACAAGCACTTAGTTAACATGCAAGGACCTGGAACGGCTTCGCTGAGCTGCAGAGGCGTGCAGCGTTTCAGTAATCCACGCCGGACACAAAGGGGTGTTTTCTGACAGAAGCAAACTGGCTTAAAATTAGGAGTTTTCAAATCTTTCAGAGTGCACAGTATTCTTTCACGATTAAGAACAGAAGGGGGCTGGAATATAACCTTTTTTAATGCACCTGTCCAGTGATTGTCACAGTCCAGCCTCCTCTGAACAGGGTGGTAGGATCAGGTGCAAACCCTTAAACAAACCAAGCAAATCAAAGGAAGGTGTGTGGAATACATGGATGGAGACATATTCTAAATCCAGATTCAGTGTTTAACAAAGATTGATAAAATCGAAAAATGCAACCGTTTTTCAAAGCTGTTAGTGTTTTTTGAACTTTTCTTTTTCTCAAGTTAGATTGAATTTCTTATTGACAAAGAGGGATGATAAACATCTCATAAATACATGAACCTGTACTGTCAACACTCCGACACATTTCCTCTCTCATTTGAACCTTTTAACTACAGTTAACAATCCTACTAAACCTTCAACAACCCGTATGCACACAATCATCTTGGCATGACTTGAGTGTTTATGACTCTTTTTGAACTGAACAGCATTACAACAGACTTTTGACTTTAGTGCAACATAGTGTTAGTGCTCCTGGAGTAACCAGTAACACTTTCTGAATATTTTTCCTCTGCCTGTCTGTTGCAGCTTTAACTGGGCATGTACTTTTTTTTTGTTTTATAATGCCTCTGCTCAACTAAACCATTGTTTACAAATGATATAAAAGAAAAAGATCCTAACCTTACATGAATGTGGAGGAATCAGCATCACATGTCAAATAAAAAACCAGAGAATAGAATAAAGAACTGAAAACATAAGTGGAGGTATCAACAAGTTGAAATGTCAAAGTGCATCCGGTTTTAAGGTTCCCTGAATTGTACTTTAAATATTTAGCGTGGGTAAATCAGAAAAGGTGCAAAGGAGTCACTTTAGAATATTTAGAATACACTGCATAGTAATGGACACATGGTCTGGTTGCTCATCTGTTCTGAACCACAGGAGAATTGGTGGCCCAAGGCACTGCCTCAGGCAAGATCCAAAGCAAAGCAAAGAGCTCTCTTGTTATTATTCCGCAGCACCAGTTTTTATGCAGGCCTCCCCTGTACGCTACCACACACTCACAGCTGGCCCCTCACACACACACACACACACACACACACAATACCACTCTGCGTACTTCTTTCTCTCTCCCCTTTTTGTGTTGGAGGGAGGATTTCAGGCGTTTCACTCGTTCCATATCCTGAATTCTCATTAAACCTGTGGTAATTGGATTGGGCGTAATAGACATATGGAAATTGCGGTGCCGTTCATCATTAGGGTTTTTAATTGCACCCATTTTGGCTTCGCATTTTTCCTTCTAAATAAGTCATAGGAGTTCACAAGCCTTGTTACTGCTGGTCAGGTTACTTCATCCACACACGCTGACGGATGTGATAATGAGAGGATTTCCTCTCTTTGAGTTTGACTGTTTAGTTCTCACCCATTGTGTTCTTTATTGAGCGTCGCACTGCTGTGAGCACCAGACTTGTTTAAACAGGATATGCTTATGAAATGATACAATTGAACTCTTTATTCTATCATTGGGACTAATAAGAGATATTTTATAGACCTGTACTGATGATCTTCTTAGAGGAAAATACTGATATTGATATTTAAAGAAGTTAATCTAATGCCACTGCATCATTCAATGTTTTTTTAGGTTTCCTTTTTACTCAAAATTGTTCTTGGTCTTTTGTTATTTTCCATCCATCCTTTTTTTGGTCAGTTAAGAGTTGTGACTAAGATTTGCTGAAAGACAGAACCTGAACCTTCCTTGTTCCTTTTTTTTTTATCTATGTAAACATGATTCACGGTCAGTGCACTGTACCTCTGTATCTGCTGATGATGTCCACTGAAAATAGTGATGTTGTCTCTATCCAAAAGCGGTACACAGATATTTTTTTTCTCTTTAAGGGAAGATAAAAACTACCAGAAAGATCTTAACTGATCTATGATATTTACAGTTGAATAGTAACCTTTACTATTAAGATGACAGTAACAGCAAAAATATGTCAATATTATCAATGTAAATTCTAACACTTTGCACTTCACTGAAAATTAAATCATTATAAATAGTAAATAAAACAAACCTTACCATACCTTTAGCAGGAGCAATTTGGAGTTATTATTGATATGTAGACAGGAGGAGCAGGGGATTGAACCGTCTACCCTGTGATAAGTGGAATACCCAGTTTATTTCCTGATCCACAGCTGCACCTTATTCAGCAAAACAAGCAAGAGTAAAAACTACATAAATATGCAGCATAAAACAGCATTTTTGTTCTTCCATGTGCATATTTGCCATCATATACACTTATAGCAGAAAAGTCTAGGTCACTTCATGTGTCAGATATGGTTAATAAACATATTTCTGTGACCATAATAATAAAAGCCTTTTCTTTACAGGACTATGGACGTTCTCATCAGCCTAAACAACGGCAAGTCCTTCATCTCCAGTGCCTACACCATCACTGCCTCCACATGTGTGAGTCTGCATTATCTAGATATATGAAACCAAACCAAAGCGTGACGTTCCTTGACCTTCTTTCCCTATAGTTTCCACCCAACACATTTCTGATTTAAACAAAAATTCTCTTTAAATATGCCTCACACATCTCTTTCATAATCCGAGCCTGTTTCCTCACTTAGTGTTGCACATGTTGTGGTTTGAGTACGTGATAGAGGCGTTTTTTCTGTCCACATAAGCAGAACTCCACCTTCTTAGAAATAAGTATAAAAAATATATAATAAATGAAGTTAAAGATAATCCGATTATTAATGCAGGGTTAAAAAAACAACAGCAATGAATTATATTATCATTTATATTTATATTATAATATCATTTTTATATAATAATAATGATAATAATAGAACATTTTAAATGATTACCATATTTTTTTTTATTTGGTTATTTTTACATGTATGTACATATTATTCTTTTTTTGTAACATGGGCCATTTTGGGGGGCTAGTGGAGGACTTAGAATTGGACCATTTTGCATCCCTAAACTAAGAAAAAACCTTCTTTGTCTGTTTCTCATTTTTACATTCTAGCAAACTTCTGATGTTTGTCCAATTACTAAACATTTTGTTTATTATCCAGCAGCTAAAAACAGTGCTTTGATTTTCTTGTCTTGTCTTCTCTGTCTTGTTGTTGGATCTAACGCCAAATTCATTTTTAGGATGAATAAACTGTTTACTTATTGTCCTTTTCTCCTCCAGTCAGATGGTTTGGTGGTGGCGATAGTCTTCCTGGTGCTGCTGACCCTCTTAGCTCTGGCCCTCATGTGGTGGTTCTGGCCTCTTTGCTGCACAGTGGTGAGTGTTGCTGCACTGCTCATAACCAACTCTGAACATATTCATCTTTGGGCAACCAGAGCCGATGATTCATTCGCTCCGGGTTTGCAGAAAGATAACAGCAGCAGGTTATTTGCTGGCAAAACATGCCAAATAACTCATATGTTGCCTGTAATCAGAAATACTAAAAATAATACTCACTGCTTCCTTCTCGAGATCTGATGACCATAACAGGACTTTGAATGTTTAATTTTGATTAAATTAGTGACAGTGAGAGAAAAAGCACTGAGAATGCTAAATATCTTGTATCTGGATGACCATTGCTGACATCGTGTCGTTGAATATGCAGCAAATCAAACTGCAGTTTGGGAAAGCTTGTGAAGTTTATAGCCACTTAGATTCATACACAGCAGCCTCAGCATTGTTCACCAGCCGACTCTGAAGGAAGTACTGTCGAACATCTGTTCAACCCCGTCACCTCTCGTTTACCTCGTTCAACCGCGGTGGCTTAGCAACACCACAGAGGGAAAACATGAAACTGTGAAGTGAAGAGCCCACATCCGCTACATCGGTGGTTGATGGCTACACACTCACACACGAGTTCTGAGAAAAGATGCAGAAGTGAAGTGAGAAAGCTATGTTAAAAAAGAGAGAAGAGGTAGATTAGCAGGAGAATTTTGTGACAGACAGATTCTGTGAAAGTTAAAATCTCTGTTTGCTCAGGACTATCATTAGGCCTACCTGGGGACTGAAGTGATTAATAATAATCACAGAGATTTTTTATGGTTTAATCACAGTTGAATCTGTCGTGTGCATGCTGCAGCTTAAAATACTTATTTTGTTTGGATAAATACATAATTCTTCTCCGACTAATCCTGACAATCAGTGTGTTTCATTTCAGCTACAATTTGGCCCTTGGTTTGTTTTTCCTCTTACTCCTTCTATTGCTATTATTATTTATTCGGTGATTGCTAACTTCCTCCTCTCATCAAGAATAATGGCAGTATCTTAATCTGGAGAGGAAAGTGCACAATGGATGTTTTGCTTTGCTAAATCAGAGTTGGACATAATTAGAAGGGGCAAAGATAATAATTTTAAACTAGCTCTTACACAGATAAAATCTTATTGACAGACACATAGGATCAAAAACCCTCTCCACCAAATAGATCTCCAATGATCTCTTCCAATTGTAAACTAACATAGTGTAAAGCTCATGTTATACTATAGAAAAATTAACAGACATTAAGATGCTAAAACTATACAAATCCACCAAAACCATTCTTCACTCTCCTAACTCTCCTCACTTTAATCTCCACTCTCTACTCTTCATCATTGGGGCTGTGTGCAACCCACCAACTGTCATAACATTTTGATCCTTGTATTGTTAAACTGTGATTGGTGCACGGAGGTACATGATATCATGTTTTTCCCTGCTAACCTCTGCCCACCTCAAACCAGTAAGACAAGCACAGGGGGAGACAGCACCAAACAAAATCTCTCATGTGAAATAGCCAAAACCTCCTAAGTCTAACAGTTCATGTAGGATCCCATCACTCACAACAAGAGGGTGAGAGGGAATGTGCTTTAAGGGCCCTCAAGGTAAAAACAGACAGTGAAAACATGCCAATATTGGTTACAAATCTCATCATGCAGCTCGTTGACCCTTATTTGTATGAATACAGGGAGGTGCTGTTGTCGTAGTTTATGGTCCTGCTGCTATCAGTAGTTAAACCTTATTTGTTCATGAATTTAACCTGAGTGCAGATTTAACACGTTTAGCATTTAACCTTTACCAAAATTTTCAATTTCTACTTTTTCCTTATGCCTTGCCTTCCACTAATAACGTGTTCAATAGTATTGTCAGACTTTTTCATAATAAAGCTCTGCATCAATATCATGAAGCGTTATAAATACAGGTACTGATAAAATCTTGGAGATATCCATCCCTTCTCATGACAGATCTGAGGCAGAGTGGTTGTTAATACTTAGTACAAGTAAATAACATGGCAATCTAGCAAGGACAAAATATAAAATCTTGACTCATGCGGCCACAAGTTCAGAGTCTCTGGTGTTTAAGGAGAATTTCATTGGGGAGCGCAACTGTGCTCCTCTAAACGTGGAGGTTGGAAGGTTATTCATTAATACGACAGATCGCCACATGTTACCGGTCCCATGTGAACAGACTGTTTGTTAAGGTGGAACTTGAGCCTGCAGTTAATTAACGATTCTTGAATCTGCAATTCAATACTGAGCTCTCTATTATTTTTCTTTGAACACCTTGATTGTACTTAATGGAAGGTGTTCTTCTTTTCCCCCTTAAATCCCTTGTTTAAACTTTTCTTTAATCCTGGATATTCATGAAACTACTATTGTAAACTCCTCCTGCCCTCATCCCCTTTGGAAAAACGGTCTCACCCACTTAACCATTTACAAAAATCCACAACAGATTATCGTTTGGGGCTACGAGAGAGGGGCTACAGATGGTGCACCATGGTCTTTTTCTGTTTCTCTGCTTTTTTCTACTGAGATCTGATAAAGGCAAATTTACCCTCCACTACTGCCAAACACCCTCCCCACTGCACCTCAGTTCCCGCTCACCCGCACCGCCCCTTAAATGATAGACGTCACCTGGCTTTGTGGACCTGAAGGGAGCCCATCCAGGATGAGATGGAAGCATATTTTGGAAAACCAACAAAGGCATTAAAATGTAAACCCCCTGCAGCATGTCTGGCCGTGGACGTGTTTGTCTTGGTGGAGAGAGCTGCTGTTGCCTTCCATCGAGGGACGCGGCAGAAGAGGAGGGCCATGTGTGGCTTGTTAATATTTAAACCCCCAGTCTGCCAGGTTTCAGCAGTCGGGATGAGGCCACGCACACACATACACACACACACATGCACACATGCCCAACCTCTTTCCCACAATCCCTCTCTCTCTGTCTCTCTCCCACATGGATTGATGCCAGGAGAGAGGTCATACAAGCTGTGGAGTGGTAATTTCTTTGTTTATGATTTGTTTGGAAATTAAGCTCAGAATGGCATAGCCTTTAGTTCGAATCAAAGGATTCGGGATTGGAGATGCAATTTCAAATTACATTGCCAGTTTATCCAAATTACAAATGATTCACTGCTTAATTGGATGCACTTTTGGACACATTTTCAACTCAGTTGGTGCTTAATATGTTAATAATCTCTTATCATTTCATGTTCAAAGTTGTCAGCGTTGCTCTCCGATGCAGAACTTCTATCTTGTTTCTTTTCGCCTCAGAATCATTTTTATTTTCTACAGATCAGTTCATTGTCCACAATTCAAAGCACAAATTATTTTTTCATATTTCCAAATATGCTACCTGCCACTGATCCATCACGATAAGCCTCCTTAAACAGCTTGACACAACACGGTTTGAACTTGAGGTTGGGAACGAAAGGATTATCAAGTCCAGTTGGACAGTTACGGAGACAGCCATATGGGGACGATGCCCCGAACGCCTCTGATTGGTCCGATTCCCCCCGGTGTCGTGGTTGCGCTGGCGAGCCGCTGAGGCTGATGTCAGGCGGCTAAGTATCCTGTGGTTTAGTTTTTAATTACGTTGCTGAGCGCTCCTCTTCACATCTGTCTATCAGGTAGCTGGGAAAGAGCAGCAGAGCCCTGTCATTTGTACAATGCTTTATTTATCCCACAATATGTCCAGGAAATCTGCTGCATAATTACTTAATAAAAAGAGATAATCCTGTCAACGTAAGGTGTGGCTGAAATGATGTTAATCAGCGTATGGAGAGGCTACCGGTAGACCTTTGCTGGATTTGCTTACAGCCAGTTGTGTGTCAGAGAGCAATTAATTAACCCTAATTGATTATTTTTCATTATTCTAATGACAACAGTATGTGGAGGGTGTGATGGTATCCCTGCGCTTAACAGTGAATGAAACAGCTGTTAGGATCTATGATATGCCATAATTACATTGCTCTTTTTTTTCTCCCTCCAAAACCAATTTAGTAAATGCATTACCAGTGATGACAGTGAAGTCTTTATAGTAGTTTTTATAGTAGTCTTTGATGACTGGTGGACAAAGGTCTGCCTTCCACTTTTCCACACACCTCAAGTCGAGATATCCTTACTGTAATTATATGTACAGTATTTATGGGCCAGCTACTGTACTGTGTGTAGTTCTAATGTCTACTGTTGTGTAAGAAGAGGACAGTGAAATGAGGCCTTCTCTCACACCCACACTGGGAGAATGAGTGAAGAAGAGAACACTTTTTCATTTCTTATCAACCTCTGCTGATGAGCCTTTGAGTAGACAACTAAACCTCATTTTCATTATTATTTAAATCTTCAATAAATCTCATCAAGAAGCATGATAGCACTCCAAAACTCTAAGACAATGAGTTTATGATAAAAAGAAACAGATCCTCACATTTGTCAGTTTTTTGTCAGATCATTTAAGTGACTAATAATATCCACATGGGACAACCCCTTGGCATAGGTATCTATGCATCTACAGTCACTTAAATCTCTCAATTTCCTGAAAACATAGACAGGACCTATGTGTTTTGGGAGCTACAGTCCTGCTCCCTGTAGTGACTATTTACCAGAAGATGGCTTCCAACTCCAGAAAGCTGTGAACACAGAAGAATAAAGGCCACCTTTCCTGTGTGATCCCTCTCACTGACAGAGTGAGTGGCAGTGGTGTCTTCAGCAATCCTGCCGTAAAAAAGTTGGACATCAGTATGTGAAGCGTCTGACTGACACCTGACAAATGTCACTGTCAGGCTGCTCTTTAGTTTGCGATGCACATCTGAAAAGCCCAGTAGAGGCATCTTGTCCTTGAGTGGAATCACATTGTGGACAACCTGCTCCTCAGGTGCCATGTCATCCAGTGTTGTCATGAACAATGCCGCCGGGCTGGTCACTCTGCTGTGGGAGAGGTGTGTCGCGGTTATGTGTGTGTGTGCGTGTGTGTGTTTCTTCTTCTTTTCTTTTTTTCTGCGTGTGTAATCCGCCACTCATCTTCCACGCAGACGGGGCTTGGAGCTGAGCCCGAGCCTCCTCCTCTGTATCTCATTGGAGCTAATTAACTCCTTAGGACTTTATGATTGGGGGGATTGCTTGGGAGCACTGAACCCCATCCAATTAATTAAGAGCTAAACGGGCAGCGGCGCTTGCCCCAAAGACTCCCCTGTCAACAAGTTGATTTTCAGCTTTTCTTTATTTTGCACGGGGGGCCCCTGATGTTGGTTTACAAGAAGAATCCTTGTAATCAGTAGTCAGCGGGCCGATAGGGTGCCAGTTGCAGTTACAAAGCAGCCTGGCAGCGGCAGCATATCCACCGTGTGACGAGCTGAGGGACGTCTCTGTTTGACTCAGTCACCTGTCACGAATCACCTCCGTCAGCCTCGTCGGCGCTTGTCTTGACAAGCCTTGAGCGTGCGTGTTTGTGTATGTCTGTATACGTCCCCTGATGGACTTTGTGCTGACGCTCTTTTGCTTTTTCTGTTTATCCAGGTCATCAAAGACCCACCGCCACCTCCTCCACCTTCCCGTCCTCCACCACCTGTGAGTACATCACTATAGTGTTGTCACAATGCCAGAATATTTAAATTGATGCCAATGAAAAGTTGTGTACAGCATTATTGATGAAAATTAAAAAAATCATCATTCAAAGTCACAGAACAAATGCATCAAAATAACTTAAACACATATATAAGTATCATCTACAGCTGAGCTTTGAAATTTTGCTTTTAAAAAAATCATGTTTTTGGTTTTCTTTCCAAAAATTTGATGAGAAGATTGATGCTATTCATATTTTTGTGCTAAGCTGTGCTCGAAGCTAGAAACAGGAGACAGTGCCAGGTATGATTTTTACCTGTGCTTCATC
The DNA here is from genome assembly GCA_037975185.1 of Centropyge bicolor. NCBI lineage: Eukaryota > Metazoa > Chordata > Actinopteri > Pomacanthidae > Centropyge > Centropyge bicolor. Next base: position 4,223,854 of record JBBMOC010000020.1, on the reverse strand, counting down.
TTTATGCTAATCTAGGCTGCTCACATTGTGGCCTACAGTCTGTACATAAGACCACAGACATGAGTGTTGGAGAACTTTTTTCTCACTCTTTGAAAGAAAATGAATAATATTTAACTGAATATTTAATTTTATTTCGAAAACTTTTGAGAAGTTTCTGCTGGTATTTCATTTAAGCTGATTTGTTGTTTTTTTTATGACCTTTTAATGTTGAATAAGCCATTTGTGGAAAATGATATCATCATATCATAAAATTCTGACTCATATCTCTGTCATCACAATATGCACAAACAGGTTTTGGTCTTTAACGAGCACTAGGTTTTAAGAGCTCTCTCTGCAAGACTGCGTTCATCTGCAGAGGATTAAAAATACTGAAGGAAATAAACTGAGGAAATCAGCAAATTATTTAGTTGCTCAGATTGGACCGTGTAGAAAGAATTGATGGCTGTAGCATAAATAAGAACATGAGTGTCTCTTCCTTCCTGATGAAATGACGTAAATGAGTCTTTCCTGCTGAGAGGAAATGCATTCAAATTTTGATAAATGGGATTGAAACATAATAGAACAATAGTAAGGACAGCCCTGCATTACCTTCCTTTTGTCCATGCAGTAAAGATGATAGATGCAGTTATTTACAATTAACTGCATATGACTCAAACTCCAAACACATATTTATACTGTACAATGGTATGAGTCTCCTAATTTTCCTGTCTTTTTAAGGAGCCAGAGCAGCTCCCCAAGAAGAAGTGGCCGACTGTGGACGCCTCCTACTATGGAGGAAGAGGAGCTGGAGGGATCAAACGCATGGAGGTCAGAGCCTAACTTTAATCCCCCAACATATTGCTTTCAGGAGTATCAAACACTTTCATCACAATCACAAAGTCACATCACCTCCATCATGTTTGACACATGAATCTCCTTGACGTTGTAATGTGAAAGGATTATAGCAAAGAAGTCATACCATCTTTTCTTATCAAATCTAACCAGCACAAAAGCTGCAATCCTACAATGATTAAAATCCTAGACAGCAGGAAGTGACGCATTCCTGACAGCTGTTACCCTGTAAACCGACATCATGTTGAGAGAAAACTGCTGACATTCACCCTTTTCTCTGAAGCTACAAGTTTGTCAAGTTACACAGGCAGCAGGAGGAAAGACAGATAGACAGACTGACTGACTGACCGACCGGCCGAGCTTCTGTCCTCGTCAGTCCACTGATGCCTCCGACATGACAGGCCCTGCCATCTCGTCCTTGGCCGTCCGGGCCTGATTGGATCAAGTCATTGCCAGGATGAAGGATTGAGTGCTGCTGTCAACTTGACATATCCACCTCGCCCACCTCTCCTCTCCACCTCCCCCTTCTCAACTCCCAAACCTTGGCAGCCCCTTTGTTGTCCGCCTCCTCCGAAGGGAATCCAGGTTTAAAGGCAAGCTCCCCTCCTCCCCCCTCGCTGTTGTACCCCCTACCGCTTCTCAGCCCCGAGGAAGTTAGTGGCATTGCTGGGATTTCCCAGCATCCTTCGGGAGCTCCTACCTCTTGACTTTTTCCCCATGAGTGTTGGCAAGCCGCAAGCCTGGCCGTCCCGTTGCTCTCTTCTTCCTGAAGCAGGTTGATTCCCACCGACAGGCCCGTCTCCACTTCTGAAGCTTCCCCCCTGCGGATGGAGAACGAGGTGCTTGTTAAGATCAACCTGCCCTCTCCTTTGCATCCACATTTAAGACGCCACGCTGAGAAAACCACCTCCACCTCCACCACTTTGCCGCTGCCAATATTTCAAACGCATATTGAGCCGGCTGAGGTGACAACGTATCTTTTATTCATCGCAGCCCTCTCCTTTCTTGATGCGGCAGGCCAGGGATGTATCCCGGAGATGATTCTGAAAAGCTGTTCTATATTGTCACGGCTTAACCTACAGCTTGAAAACTGTGTCGCTAATTAATCACCTCTTCCCATTCATGTGACGGTGGATTTTTTATCTCCTCCTTGCAACAGATGTGATGAATTCAATTAAAAAGCAGGACAGCTTAACTAACACACAGGCCAACATTCACACGCTCTCACACGCACACGCACACACACACACACACACACAATAACACATTATACCACATGTAAATATGCTTATTAATAAAAGCAAAAACAGGTTTTCAGGTCATTTCGTTTTCCTATGGATATATAGTGACAGCAGTTGTCTGTCATATTTTTCCTTCTTGTAGTTGTTAGCTCCTTTATACCTGAAAATGTCATTAGCCTCCCCTGCCTCCTTTTTATCAGCTCTTATGGATGTTATTAGGTAGTTTATAAATATGAATGAGTTGAAAAGTTTTTTTATATATATATAAAGGGCTACAACTAGTTATTTTCATTATAGCTTGAATTAAAGAGCCAGGAGGACTACTACTGACTGTATGAAAAAACTTGTGTAGTGTGTTCTCTGGCTGTGAGGGAGGTTTGGCAGGTCTGAGAAGGTCACCTCCAATGAAGTCATCAGGTTTATTTCATCTTGGTTTTGCAGACTACAAATTACTAACAGGAAATATGTTGTGGAGCTCAGACAAGATTGTGGCAAAGCAATTGAAAATCACTATTAATTTACATTATGGAAGGTGTAGGACCTGTTGTTTTGGAGCCATAAATACTAAAAGTCAACACTTGAGTGCTCAGATATTTTTTTTCTACTGTAGAAAAATTTCAAGTGATGCACAGAATTATGATCAATCAACAATGAACTTAAAAAGGACAGAATTGACTCTTGCTGTCTCTTAAATTGGTCCTGAATGTGGTTTTACCTGTCTAGGTGCGCTGGGGTGAGAAGGGCTCGACAGAGGAGGGGGCCAGGCTGGAGAAAGCCAAGAATGCCATAGTGTCCATACCTGAGGATGTAGAGGAGCCAATGATCAAACGTCCTACCCCAAAAGTGGCACCCACCTACCATCAAAATGAGAACAAATGGTACACTCCCATCAAGGTGAGCGCTACAGTCATCTTTCTGCTACTGATGTAATAAATAGGTTTGGGGTTTTTTGTCTCTCAGTCTTTCTCAGTTCTCTTCCCTCTAATTAATGCTGTTTATCAGTAGGAATTTTTTTTTCTCTTTACTTGACTTTCTTTTCCTTCCACATATGTTTGTCCATATTTACCATTAACCTGCAAAAATGTCAATGAACATGTTGCTGAACCCATTTTTCTGTTTTGCCAGGGTCGTCTCGATGCGTTGTGGGCTCTGCTGAGGCGGCAGTACGACCGAGTTTCCCTCATGCGACCCACATCTGCAGACAAGGTAAGTGACGTTTTCAAGCTCCCGACATTGCTCCCAGTAGAAAATGTATTTGCAGGGAGGCCTAAAATACAAACTGTACTCATGATGAAGAAAATATGCAGAGACATGCAACATTGAATAACCAGTGAAGTGTACGTGGGTGTTTATCTGTAGGGTGTGTGTGGGATACAGTAAATCGGCGTCAGAGTGTTGTGTTGGGTTTTCAGCTGCACAAACCTACAGCTTGAAGGGAGTGAGTCAAAGTCTCATCAGTGTTCATCGGTACAGTTTATTGTATTCATGGATATAAATAGAGAATATCCTGCATCGCTCAGCAGTGTGGATGGTCTTCTTTTTTTGACTGTTATTAAAGCCCCATTAAGTCATACTGAGGACTGAGTATGGCTGGATTTGAGTATTTTTATCCCTCTCCTGAATTTATGAGTCAACCACAGCTACAGTTATGAACTCTTTTTTTTTCATTGAATTACGCCCGTTGAGGAACAATGATCTGTGTACTGCCTCTTAGCAGAGGAAGCTACTGGCACAACTTTAGCATTGTGTTGTTGTTACCTAACTGGGCCAATGTGAGCTGCAGCTGCAAAGGCTCACTGAAGGGAGCATGACAGGGACAACCTAATATGGTCACACTCTGGACTTTTCTCAACCTCCGTCAGAGAAGAGGAAGCATATCGGCTCCACAAACGGCCACACTGAAACCCAACGCCCTGCAGGCGGTTAGGAGAGCACTGCTCGCAAACTGCCACCAAGTCGGGGTTAACCAGATGTTTTGATATGTTCTTAGCTTTGTAAGGCGGCAGTCAATCCAACAAACCACACCATCTGCTGTTGACACTGGGATATATGCCTAACCTCAAAATGAAAAGCATAGATTGGAATCAGTTGCAGAGTGGTGTAGAATGATGGAGCATTTAGATTTAATTTCAGGCCCAGAAACAGGTTTTGATTAGCCTCCTTTTTTCAAACCTCTCCTACAAACTTTTATATGGGGGTAGCCAGTGTAGAGACCCCTCCCTTTGTACCACATTAAAGCTGCATACAGCTCTTTTTTGAATGTTATAAATTAGAACAACATGAGCTCATTTGCATATAGCCATGCAAAAGAATAAATCTTTTCTGATCCTAAAACAGGACCTACAGCTGACTTCTCCATTTCCTTCACTTCATTCATTTTCTTCATGAATGAAGTAAAATATCACAGAAGCTGCACAGGCTAGTTAATTCACGGTGGTGGGTCTTTCTGATCCTCTTCCTCTTCACAGTGCTCTGAGAGCAGACTGTCTGACTGCACATATCTCAAGTGGAATAATGTTTGCTGCTCTGAAGAACATAGAGAGGGAGGGGGAACGTCCAGTTGGCCAGCTGTGAGCCTGCCAGTCGGCATGACGGTGCAGTTTAGCAAAACTCAGAGTGCCAGAAAATCCCCCTGTCATTTGTTGGTCAATGTATCATGTTTAAAAATAAGTTACATTTGGTTGAAATTTTATGTTTGTTGACACTTGTTTGAACATCTTTAAATGACTATATTTCATCATGTGGTTAAGACCTACTTCACATCAAACTAGAGTAACTGAAGTGCTGTCAACAGCCGTTATAACCTAGATGTCTATTGACCTACATATTACCGTATCAGTGCATGCCAGTCATTACTGTCTGTTTCAGAAGCAGTTGTCTTCTTTGACTTGAGGCATCTTTGTGCAGGAAACTTCTCTCTGCAAGGCAAAAAGGACTCAAGTAGTAGTAGTGAGTTGTTTCACTCTCATGCTAAATTGTTAACAATTCATTAAATGAGCTGTTTGTGTTGTGTTATGAGGTTTAATGATGAGGCCAGGGTTTTCTGTCGATGGCCAGGCTTGCATATTTTCCCACAGTTCGCTCAGTGGAAAGGCTGCTGTGTTCATGTTGAAATGACAACTATTCCCCTGCTTAGTATTCATCCAACTGTCTGAGTTTTGAAAGAGCAGAAAAAGGCAGAATGTGGAAACATCATGGCTTTCAGCTCCCACTGTGTAAAAGATGATAGATGTTACCACACAAGAGATCACCTCAGTTGCTCCGAACAAACAGAGTAGAAAACAGAGCGAAGCCCACTGGTGAGTAAACCAGTTGTGTCAAAGCTCCTAGGATATAAGAGGACATGGAAGAAAAGCTGCCAGTGGAGTCCCCGGCACCGCTGGCTCACTTTATTCACATGGCGATCACTGCGCCAAACTGCACTTTTAAGTCTTTGATCAAGACTGTACACAGTGGACACAGGAGAGAATCAAACAGAGGGCCAGGAAGGCTGTGTGTGTGTTTGAAGTTATGTCTTAACGGAGCAGCAGTCAACAGTGAATGGAAGCTTAATTAATAATGTTTAATTAATGTTTTTAGATCCTATATTTGCTTATAGTTGAGTGTCACAAATGCTTCTTATAAAGCAGACAAGGCAAATAAGTCATGATTTAACTCAACTTTATTTAGACTGTTTCAGGAAAGATTAATTGTACTGCAACACTGTTTGTGGTGTCACTAAACAGATTTTTTCAACAATACTTAACTCATACAAACCTTTACTGAAAGCACCTCTTCAGACTGACATTTTATTTTGAAGGAGTTTTCAGGTTAAGTTCAACAACTAGCTAGACAAGCTGTTTCCTCTTCTTCTTGCTGTTTTCTGAAGCTTTTCATCACGTCATATGGTTTTCATCCAGAGATAGAAGCGTACATGTTCAAATTTCCCTCATCTAAATCAATTTATCTAGTTTTATTTAGAAATTTTAGTTACAGATTTTTAAATCCACACTGATACTTTACCTCCCCAATACAATCCATGTCAGTCATTCACAGCTCCACGGGGAAGATGGCACGTCGTTTAAGCACAGTATCGTGTAAAGACTAGGATATATGGAAACGTTGGCATTAGTTTTATTGTCCAAGATAAGAATATTTAAATCTGTTCACTGGAAAATACCACAGAACTGCTAGAAGATCACCTTTACATAGATATTTAAGATTGATCATTGTGTTAGCTTGCTTCTTCTTTCTAGAAGCACTAGCTTATACCAGAGATATTGTTACCTGATACCTGATATTAGACTTTCATGGGACACATTTGACTGGAGTAGATTTTACCTGTACCCATCCCCTTAGCTTGTTTATATATTCTTTTCTTGCTTGTTTTCATTGCTCCTTGTCTTCTTAGATAACTCATATTGAATCAGTATCTGCCACTACTGTTGGCCTTCTTCAGCCCGTCCCTTAATGAGATATGCGTGTTATATTGGGCTGAACAGATAAACTTGACTTGATCAAAATGAGAGGGGTCTGAACTGTCCGGTGGGAGGTAAGGTGTAGATGGCAGAAAGGGCAGCAGTGACGTGGAGAAGCGAGAGGATAGGAGCAGCGGCGGGAGGAGAGGCAGCGAGGGAGAAGGGGAGGGAGGGCAGCGGTCTTTGATGGCGGACAGGAAACCTCCAGGGTCATGAATTTTTCAGCGGGCCGCATCCACGGGGTCGCAAGGACTCGTACAGGTGTAAGGAAGCAGGTTGTCGCAGACATCTGTTCAGCAAGGGGACCCGGGTGTCCATGCCACCCCTTCACCTCCTCCCCTACCCCTCTCCTCACTGAGCTTCCATCCTCAGCCCCCCCGCCCCCCTTCAGTGCTTCCGCCCGAAGCCAGACTGCTGGATTGTCAGCAGATGCAGAAGAGAGACAGAGAGACAGAAAGAGTGAAACAGTTTTTTCCTTTTCTCTTTCTCTCTCTCTCTTTCTCTCTCCCCCCCTCTCTCTGTCTTTCTCTCTCTCTCTCTCTTTTTTTTGTGGTCTCACATTTAGTGCCGGAGGGCCTTCAACACCAAAGGTAGAGCAGGGTGGACACAGCTGCAGTGCCGAACTTGCCCCAGGCACAAATAAAGAGATCTAATGTGGTTTGACTGTGTTGTCGGTGAGACAGGGGAGCCGGGGAGGCACTTCAGAGCCAACTTAGCACAGCAACATCTGCCGCCAAGTTTTGCCGGGGATCGACTGGGGACAGCAGGTAGGGGAAGGTGGCAGAGAGAGAGAGGGAGGTTGGCCTTATTCTGGTGCTCACTCAGGCTCTTTTTGAAGAGGCGGTGGTGTGCGTGCATGTGCAGGGGCTTTTTTTTTTTCGTTTTTTTTTTTTTTCTCGACGCCCCCCTACCTTCACACTCTAGGTATTGTTTTCTAAAAGCAGCTGTCCACAAAACGTCCTAACAAGGTGTGCAATGAATGATGCATCACCATACATTAAACCCTATGTGTCCTCCTACAGACAGAGACACGCAGGAGCAGGCAAGCCAAAAACAGAACAGGCGTTAAGAGTTGTTCTGAGTCTGTGTGGATTTCCAGTTGGATTTCCATTTGTTCCTCTTGCTCTCATCTGTTCCTCACCAGGGGGACGTGTGGGCTGAGTGTGCTGGTGCGTGTGGAGGTTAATGGTATTATCTGATGGACCTTTTATACTACTGTGAAAGCATATTTGCCGTTGAGTTTTTAAAAATACAGTTTTGTCATAGTTTTGTGGGAGGACAGCTCCGTCTTGAATCTTGAAATTGTCGATGTCAAGTAGTGATGAGGTGATAGTTACTGATCTGATTGAAAACACAGAAGAAAAACAGAAGCATGTGTCTCTTCCCACAAGCATCTTGGACATTGCTCAAGATCTCGAACGTCATTTTAGCACAACCTCTGCCAGCATTCAATCAAACTGAAAAAGAAAATCCTTCTACCTTTCTGTAACTCTCATTTCTCTTGTCTATCACATGTGATATCATACTATCAGTTCTTTAAGTTAAAGCATGTCTACTTAGTAGCAAAGTAAGTAGTGATGTAGAATTGATGTAGGATTAAGATATTACAGATTTCCATTTAAGCCATAGATTCAGCCTCCCATATCTCTTCTCTGTGTCTTCTGTCTTCTTCCTCCTCCCTTCTCTCAGCCGGTGTATCTTTCCTTCACCCTGCCAGCGCTCGGTGCCCCGGCTGCGACAAGCGTCTTAATTTAACAGGCGTCGGTGACGCTATTGATGGTGCTGTGGGAGCGCTTAATTAAGTGACTGTGAGCAGAGGGACTCCACGAACCTGCTCTGGAAGAGTCCCGTCAGATGCAGGGAGGAGAGAGAGAGAGAGAGAAAGGAATGGATGTAAAAGGGAGGTGTAAAAAAAGAAAAAAAAGAAGAAAAAAAACGAGGACAAGGCTGGCATAGGCCGAAGGCCACCGAGGGTAGAGGTGACAGTCTGCTTGCCTGGCGTAGCCTGGCATGGCACGGCATGGCATGGCAGAGCTGTCCTTGGAGGTCACAGCAATACATGCTTGGGTTTATTTTCTCCTTCCTCAGCAGCTCGGTGTAGTGCCTGCCGGTTTCTCAGGGCTCAATTAGGATGCTGTGAGGTGCTGCGAGGTGACTGTTTGCATGGAAATAGAGCCAAGTGAAACATGAGACTGGAAATTGAACGTAGATATTTGTTTTTCAGTTTGAGTATTTGACTGGCACGAAGGTGCTACATGTAGCATTTTAACATCAGTAAGTCATCACTAATTACCACATTCATTTTGAGACATGAGTATAATTACTGTAAACAAACAAGACCGTGTTTGAGAGGATTGGCAGCCTCTCTCTGGCCTCTACACTGCATTTTTACATTGTGAGCCACCGGGTCACATTTTGTGGGAAATGTTCTTCCAGTGCAAATGGAGCTCAAGTTTCTCTCAGAGTTTCTCTCAATGGCAGATGGTAGAGGAGTGAGTGGCTGATGGGGGGAAAAATCATTTCCAATATGTTTATCATCTTCAGAAAAGCCACAGAGAAAAGCTTTGAATCTTTTTAACAAAAACAGCGTACAGAAAGCAGTATAACTAGTTTTGTGCCATTAAGCACAGCTGTACGTTACTGCCTACTATTTTCCCAATGCAAGGACTGACTTCCTACCTTTTACGCAGCCGTTGACTTCTACTCATTTATTTCGTTACAGATTTCCAAACCATAACTCAATATGTAGACAAATGTATGGTTTTGTTACACCTTAGATTTTAGTCAGCTCTTAAACACAACTTTTTTCAGTAGCTTTTCTTTCATTACATCCATGATGGTTACATATTATTTGTCTTTATGGCAGCCAATTGTGAAAATCTGCACACTTCAGCATCTGTGCACACATAACCAGGAGCAAAACAACTTCAACTAATTGCAAGCAAATCTAACAAAACCTAAATAAAAGAATAATAATAATAATCATTATAGCAACAACAATAATAACAGGTTACTGTGTGGTTAGCTACGTTCACTCTCAAAAAAAAAACCTTGAGCCACAGTTCAACCAAATGTGTTCCTGCAAAGGGTTTTACTTAAGTGTATTTCAGTTCATCTTAAAATGTAAAATATCATCTTGAAGATCATCACATTATAAATTACGCATTTCTATTTATTGTTCAGTGAGCGCACTGACCATGCAACACTTTTCATATTTGCTTTGGAGAAATGCTAGTAATGCCAACACAGTGAGATAGAATATGGTGTCATCGGTCAATTGAAATTTCACCAAGCTACTTCATTTTGTGTGACAGTGATATAATTTTAACCCATCCCAGTCATTCAGAATGAATGGGCAACACGTAGACTGCACAAAAGACTGTCAATTTTTTCTACAAGCAACACCATATGCCATTACAAAACTAAAAAGATGATAGAAATTGTAGATGCGGGAGTTTTGAGAAGGCAACATATCGGCCATTTAAAGAGCAAACTATCTCTGATCTGTTGACATAGAGACATGCTGGATGAGTATTTACAATATCACATCATAGTGGAAGACTAGATAAACCCAACTCACTCCGCCACTGAATCAGATTTAAATATTGGACTACAGCCATGCTATAGGATCAGCAGTAAACTGGCTGCCATACTGGTTGTGCTGGTGCATCAGTATGTACTGGGCAGGCTGGTCACATGGAAGTGATCCAAGAGAGGAAATGGCTGCTTCACAGGAAATCAGGCCGGCTGCTTATGGCCTGAGAGATACACAATGACCTATTTAGATGATACAAGAGGTCTGATAACTGTGATGGCCACAAAATCTTAAAAGACGGATGATATTGAACTTTTACACTACGCTCAGCGGTAAAATTCATTCAACAGACTGTTTATTCAGTCGTATACATAAAGGATGTATTTAGCAGCTTCTTCCTTTGCATCTTTAGTCATTTGATCCCAGTATGTAAAGCGGAGCAAACATTTGCTTGGCATTGTTTAAAAAAAACGTAAACAGATGCACACATACTCATCCTTTCACGCTTCCCATTTGTTGCTTTTATCTTGTTGCATTACAATGCCACACTGAATATGGTGAGAACATCTTTCTTGAAGCTAATAAAAGCCGTCAAACTGTATTGTTCAGTGTTAAAATAAATGCCTGAGAAGAGCCAAAAGATGACACATCCTTGAAGGTTTTCGGCATTGCACAAGGCCCACGTTTTGCTCTCTCCACAGCCGTTGAAAGGAATAATTTGGTACCTAAACGTCTGAGAAGGCAATATGCTAATGTACTACTAAAGAAAGAGTTGACAGCAGCACTAATGTAGAATAAACAGGGCAACGCATGCGGGAGGACTTCTACTTGTTGACATCAGTCAGGATGTTTACCATCACACTGATAAATACCTTGTTGAAACAAATGTAACACTTAATTTCACAATAAAAGGCTTTAATCGAAAGTAAACAACCTGGCAAATGACATTAAGTTGAAACGAAACCCAAGATCAGAGAGCATGAGATTTCCTAATTAACAGGGGTAATTGGAATTAAACCAGAGCGTCACAAATAATGAAGCGTTGGGGGAAGAGACGGAGCTACACTGGAAAAGGCTGGAGTTGACTCTGAGAAACAAAGCTCAAAATAATAGATGTTACGCATGCTTGACATTTAACCCCCCCACCACCCAGTATCACATTTGTCTCTGCTGAAGGGGGAGAAATTTATTTATTGTTCTTTTAGCTTCTTTTGTTGTGTGGATTTTACACAAGTGGGAGATGGACAAACAAAGTAAAATATATCAATTGCCACTGTAGCCACTGTAAAATATATCAATTCTGTGAGGCCAGCAGGGCAAGTCCTTAAGATTTATCGCTTGCTCAAGAGTTTGTAAACTCCAAAGCATGTAAGTGTTTCTCTGCCCTTTTCCTTTTGTTTAAATAAAATTGGCACTGTCGTCAACGCCTTCTTTCACTTAAATATGAAACAGTTTTTATCTTGGATTTTTTGTCATGATTTGCAGATTTTTAAAGTGCTCTGGAATACACAATTTAATTTTCCTAATTTAGTCTACAGCATTTTTGAGATGACAATCTTATTTTTCTTATACCAAGACAAATACTTGTTGTCTAGTTGGGTGACAATATTTCCCCTTTTGCTAATAGAAATAAAATATTAAAAAAAATAAAAACAAACATCACATTGAATTTTCCTGACACTACATGCTGTGCAGTGGTCTATTTATAATGTTGTGTTTTCAAGATACTAAGTGTTCTAATAAAAATTCCTGAAACAACTGTGTTGAGATCAAGTAGTGATATTTTACCCAAGTGAGATTTTTTCTTTTCAACATGAGACTAAAAGACGGATGTTTCTGCTGTGTGTTTTGTTTTGTCCGTTTGCCCTAATACTCAACATTGATCTGTGTTCTTTCTCGCACCTCCGAGCTCTTTATACATTATGTAGCACATAATACAGCAGCAGTAGCAGTGGTGGTGGCGGTGGGCTGTGCAGGGTAGCGGCGAGCCCTGGGCCTCATTAGTCCTATCAGTGGACGGCCTTGTTAGCCCTAACAAGTAGCCAGCTGACAGCTCCATTCAGCCACCGCTCCCCCACAAGAGAAGTGACAGCTTTAACTATGGCGGAGAGCGCCGCCGATTTATGAGCCGCGCCTGTGCTCTCTTAACCAGATTAGTTCTTTTTACATTAACCGAGGAAAAGTAGGGCAGATGTCTGTATGACTGGTTGTAAATTTGATAATGACCGCCATGTTAATCCCCCCTCCTCTCCCCTCCCCTCCTCATCCATGCCCCTGCACGGCAAGTCCAGGCTGGGACCTGGCTGGTAACAGGATTACCAATGAGGAGACCCTCCCCGTGTGTGTCTGTGTGTGCGAGCGTGTGCGTGTTTCTTGGACCAGGAAAAAGGAAGCTAATTGTTGTTGGTGGCGGCTGGTTGGAGGAGTAAAGTGAAAAGTAACCTAATGTGGGAAAAAGAGAGAAATAATGAGAAAATGATTAGTGAGACATCAGGACCTAATCCCCTCTAGTTATTCCCAAATTTCTCCGAATCGGAGTCTGGGATTTGTGGCGCTAAAGGTCTTGTTCACTTTAAAAAAAAAAAAAAAAAAAAAAAGTCCTTTAATGACCATCGTAACCATTTTCATTTCAAAATGCAATTAAATTTATAGAACTTGAATTTTTTACACCTTTGTGATTGCTCAAGAATGTTAAATATTATTTTAAATTTCTAGTTTTATTAAAAGGCTTTTTGAATCTGCATTACATATAACACATTTATTTTTATATTACAGAGAAGTTGTATGTGTCTATATATGCTAAATACACACACACATGCATATACACATGTTTTCTACATCCCAGGCTTTAATGTTTGTGAGGTGATTAAATAGAGACAAATCTGAGAAAACATTTTTTTTCTCAAGGTTTTATGTTTTTTTTAAACATTATAATAGAGAAGGATTTCCTACAACAACAACAAAAATACAACAAAGCAAAACAAGCAACCTCTCTCAAGCAACATGTCACCCAAAATATGAAAGTCAAATTAAACCACAGCAAGCTGTTTGTGAGCTATTTCAATATCCTTCCAGATTTAATGTCATTTATCTGCATGTGAAGATTCTGACTGTGATCTCTGCTCGGTCAGTTTTGGATTAGCTCTTGTTTTTCTCCTCCTCTCTAAATCTCATTCAGCAGGGAAATCCACTTCAAACACAGCTTTACACACTCGGATACAAAAGTATTTTGCGATTCAATCAAGTATTTTTCCACTGTTGTTGTCCCCGATGTTGTTTTTGGGACTGTCCGGCCCCCCTCCTGTGCTGGAGGTCTCCCCTTTTCCTCTCCATTAGCTGATCGGTGTTGTTGTATTTGGGTGGCCAGGGCTGGTACCTGCACCCACTGCCCTCCCCCTCCCGCCCCCTCTGCCTGATACGATCTAAACTGATGTCCTGCCGATGCCTTTTTCCCAGAACCCCTCAGACTGGTTGGAGCGGTGGCGGTGTCGCCGTGTGCCGAGCCTTTTCTTCATCACCTATTAAAATCAAAGCCCCGTCGTTTGGCGAGGACCGCTGGGATCTTGGCTTTAATTAAATTACATTATTGTTAACGTCAGCTTTGCCGAGGCCGGCTCTGTCGTGTACACTTTGCCCTCCTCCTCCTCCTCCTCCTCCTCCTCGGCTCACCTCCTGACAGACATATAGAGGAGGGAGGAGAAGGAGGGGAGAAGTGGGGGGGGGGATCACACATACATGCAGTAATGTATTCTAATGCTCCCCTCCTCTCCTCCCATCGATTTGAATTTTTAAAAAGATGGAAGCGGGGAGTAATGTTATGTAGGGAATATGTTCACAGTGAATATTCAATTAGCCTGCTCGTATTTTGTATACATGAATGTAACGGTGTGACGGTGCCGGCTAATATGTAGTGAAGGGCCCTCGTATGAAGCTACATGTTATATGATCTAAAATGTTTGCGTTTGATAACAGACGTGCATTATGAATAAACATGTAAACATGTGCCACCGAACCTCAGATGGTAATTCTCATACTGAATGTACGACATGACAGTTTTGAAGGGTTTATTTTACTTGTTTAATCCTCAAGCTTTGCATCATTGATAATGCCGTTTTAGTTTTAGCTAGTATTCAGTAAGTCTCTATAATTCTCTTGGAGAATTATCTTTTTCTTATCAAAACACGATCTCACCTACAAAACACTGTCATGCAGGCTTAATATTAATATTATTATGTTTATTTTTGGTCTGTAAGAAAATAAACTGAATGGCCTTGTGAAAACACCCCAAACATCTCCCCACTGAGCCTCTCTCTTCCATTGTGAATAGACCAGTGAAGTGTCACTAATGTCGCTCTATTCATTGGTTTGCAGGCCTGAGTCTGGTCTTCATGTCCGTCCCACCACACACACCTCCTCCTCCTCCTCCTCCTCCTCTTTGCTCCTCTATTCCTCTCTGTGCTATTGTCCTGTTGCTCCACTAAAGCTGGAGACACTGGCTTACTGAAAGGTAAATCAGCCTTTGAGGACCCCTAGCTTCAGATTGCAATTGAGTAATTTAACCATATTGATATGCACCTATGATTCCAAAAACATTGGGACACTGTGTAAAAAGCAAAATCAACCAAAAAAAATTCAGTGCTTGAAAACAGGACAAAGACAATATATTTAATGTTTGACCTCATCAACTTCATTGATTTTTTTTTGTAACTATCTGCTTATTCTGAATTTGATGGCAGCAACATGTTTCAAACAAGTTGGGACAGGAGCAACAAAAGACTGTGAAAGTTGTGGGACGATCCAAAAACACCTGTTTGGATCATTCCACAGGTAAACAGGTTCATTGGTAACAGGTGATAGTATCATGATTGGGTATGAACGGGGTATACGAGTTTTGGATCATATGCTGCCATCCAGACGACAACCTGCTTATTACAGCAAGACAATGCCAAGCCACTTTCTACATTTGTTACAACAGCGTGGCTTCATTGAAAATGTGGGGTGAGAGCTGAAGGAGACTCTGAACTTCTGAGCAACTGAAGTCAAATATCAAACATGACTGGGAAACAATTCCACTGTCAAAAGTTCAGCAAGTAGTGTCCTCAAATCCCAAACACTTGCCATGTGTTGTTAAAAGAAAAGATGATGTTACACAGCGGTAAACATGTTTTGGGAGTTTTTTGGATAGTGTTGCAGGCATCAAATTCAGAATGAGTGTATATTTAAAAAAAAAAAAAAAAGTTTATCAGTTTGAACTTTAAATATATTGTCTTCTATTTAATAGATGACAGTCTATACAGAGGCCACATATTTCTGCAGTAGTTGGATCCTGGAAAGCTTCGCTGTCAGATGTTATTATAGTACGTTGAAAAGTGAAACTCATAACAAAATCCGCACAGAGAGTTACAGCTTGTATCAATCCAGGCTTTACGAGTACAATAACAGTCCAGAAATAAAACTAGAGAAGACTTGGCAAAGACATGTGAAAATGAGCAGTGATAAAGCCACATTAGAGATCAGACAAAACTTGGACATCCATCTCAATAACTCTGAGCTGACAGATGATTCATGTGCCAACTTCCCACGTGTGGTTATTTATTTCATTTCATTTTTGTGTTTGTTTGTTTTTTTTAATAACAGTCAGGCACCCCAAGATGCTAATTGTCTCTGTTTGGATCGGCCTCCAGTGACCATTTAAGTGAATTAGCCACGTCCCCGTCACCGGCTGTGAAAGGGTCACTCCTCGTCCAATTACTGGCTCCACCTCGTTAACTCCTTCAACGCCAGCCCTTTGCCATTTTTTAAACATGAGCTTAATTATGCTAATGAGCTTAAGCATGCAAATAGGCCGGGATCTTTCATCCTAAACTGTGGACTCAACACCTATTTGAAGATGTTTTAATTCATATTTGACACTGATTAATTTTTTGCTGCTGTGTTAAGTGACCTCAGCTGAGAAGAAAAAGCCTCTGAGAGATTTCTTTTTTTTTTTCAAACACATGATTTGCAGCGGGTGCTAATGTCTTCGGCAGGATTTACATGCTTGTTATACTTTTGGAAAGGAATAAAAATGACTAAAGTATTTCACTGTAATGTCCTGTGGCTGAAAAAAACTCAAAATCAGACCTTTCTGACATGTTTGCAGTTGTTGAAAATGCATCGCCAGCTGTGTGGTTATTTACCAAAAACAATCTTATGCAAGTCTTCACTTTATATCCTGTGATTTAAACAGATGTCTTCTTTAAGGACGCTGCTGAAAGCTTGTTTTTTCTGTCAGTCCAGGGGTCGAATTCGTCATACATTCTCACAACTGGAGCCTGAGTATCCCATGAATAAATTACAGTGTTTCATAATTGATTGAGAGAAAAGATGCAGATGTGACAATAGCTGGCAAAACGGCACGGCAGCTAATTGAAAAGATTCTTGAAGGGGTTCCAGATGTAGTTGTCATCTCTTTTTTTTTTCCCTACAGTAAAGTGGAGAATTAAGAATTCATCTCGATGAGACGTTGATTCGCTCGTCTCTCTGTCTCATTTGTCTCACCTCGTCCATGCCACCGTACACCATCTCGGAGGAAGACGCCAATTTTACCACCTATTTTATCAATATGTCGTTTATCATTATAATAGATGTATCTGATGTTAATGACGATAGTTTATAAAACAGCTTATTAACCTTAATGACAGTGTGATCTTTTACAATTGATAGGTTGTCTCACCTTCAATTATACTGAGTAATGATGATATGGATTTAATTAATGCTTAAGTGCTCTAATGGCTTTTTTCATGGCTGTACAGGAGCTCACCAGTGCAGCTTCAGGGGGTTTTACTGTTTGTTGTTTATTTGTGTCACTGATTGTCAGAATCACAATAGCAGATTTTCAATCAGCAGCTATGAAGGAACATGGATTTTGTTTATGATGTAAATATGATGAAGTGTAGGCGTAATACTGTACATGCAGTTAAAATGCAAATCAGACAAAAACAAACGGCTGGGATACTATTAGGTGAATTAAACCAGAGCATACTGTGATGATCTACTCTCATCAGATAAAATCTTAAAGCTGTGTTTGCTTTTGAACTTCCAAAACAGATAAAGCCCTCATAGAAGTGTAGTAGCAAAAAAAAAAAAACAATAAGAATCTGTGTTCCTGAGTCGTCCCTTTGCTTCTCTGCGGTCCGTCTGTCCCTGTATCTGTGACTGAGTGAACGCCTCGATTGCGGCGTTCAATCCTACTGTTTGGGAGCACAGATGCACATTCAGTCCTGTGTTCTCTGCAGTCTTAATAGTGTTAACCCGTCAGCTGTCCCCAAACTGAGGACACAAGCGTCTCCAGTGTTTTCGCCACTAAGCCGGATTTTCACTCTTTCTCGCCGAGCAAGTAGCCAACACAACTTCCACTGTAAACCATCCTCCTCCTTCTTTTCTCTCTCTGTGCTCTCCTACTGACTGCTGCTGTCTTTGACAAAGCCCACATGAAAATTTTTTTATGGAACTCCAGATGAGAATCTTTTTTTTCTTTTCCTATTCAGCTGTTTTACTGTGACAAAAAAAGGTTATTTGGTCTCTGAAAAAAACGTTTTTCAGACATTGTTAGTCAGAGCAACAGAAACATATCAGAGGCCTTTATGTAGTCGGGCTTAATGACGTAAAACTCCCACTGGTTTGTTTACGCGACATTTTTTGACTTTTAAATGTTTTAGATGTTTAGGATTTTCATGTTTTTTCATTTGACACATTTTCATCTTGCATCAAAATTTTAGATGACAACACTGTTCTTGTATGGCTGCTTGTGTTTGGACAACATTTAAGAACTTTTATTGTTAAATGAAAAAAAATGCTACGTAGAAATAGATGTTAATATTTGAACTAAGATGTACACTAAGTACTGTTCCAATATTGTGCCAAAATTGAGCACTGGCATGGCAAGTATTGAAACATTAATAATATAATAATATTCAACCTTACATAAACATTTTTTAAGTTTCATTTTTATTTGAGTACATTTTTTTTCTGCATCAGGAGATGGTGTGTACTTGTATAGTTCTCTCATAAATCACAGCAGCCTGAGTATAATCATTTGTTTTGCGTGATGAAACTTTACTTTAGAGAAAATTTTTTTACCTACTTTCTCTTGTCTCTTTTTTTGCACACTGTCACAACTTCCATCCTCATCTCTTCAGCCCCCTCCACTTTTCCCTGCCTGCCCCTCTCTCTTCCTCCTGCACTGTACATCTTTTCCTTCCTTCTCTCTCACCGCCTTTGTCTGCTGCCTTCGTGTCTGACTTTGTCCTCCTCTGCGTCTTTCACACTCCCTCTCCGTCTCCATCCCTCTCTGTCCGTTCACATCGGGACGAGAGGCGCTGGGCGCCTCTGACAGTGCTCCTAATTAAGACGTAAAACTGTGGGCAGCAGGTTTCTGAAGGTTACACTGTCTATACCGCAGGAAGTGATAAAGAATGGAGTCACTGATGACATGTGACGTTTTCACCGGGGATGATGCAAACCGCTGCTAATGAAGCCGGGTCTATGGAGGAGAAAGAGAAGAGGACAAGGGGCCTCTGTGTGTGTGGTGTGTGTGTAACATTTGCATGTGTGTTTGTGTGTGTGTGCAGGTTTTGCTCCAGAGGCCTTTGGGATTTCAGGGCAGAATATTTGAGTCAATTAGACAGATCGAGTACGTGAGAGTTGCCGCCCTGCACTTAGACTGATAGGTCCATTTTCTCCTACAGTATATGTGATCGTTCTGCTGTCTACTGCTCATACGTAAGCATTGTTATGGCTGGGTGATAATTCAATATTGTCATTTATTGATGTTCAGTGTTATCATATCATGGTGATGTGATCATATTTACAAAGTTCAGTTCTTCGTGTGTGTGCGCCTGTGTGTGTCTATGATACTAACCTGAGCTGGTCAAAAGTGGAACATTGTTGAAAATGTTCAGCCAGTTCAGTCTTACTTTACCTTGAACTGAACAAACTAAGGTATCAAAAATATTTGGATACTGATGTCAGTGTGAATCTTAAGTGTTGGTACAGATGCAGGTTTCCTTTTTTCACAAACAGCCAAACTCCTCTTAGCTCTCTCTTAAGCACTCATGCAAAAACTTTTCAAAAACACAAGCATAGAAAATTGTTATTAAGTTACGACTTAAATTAGGAAATTTATCGTATTTATCATTCGAGAATATGTATGTAAGAAGACCTGATAGAACACCAGCTTACTGCACTTCATTTAGCGATACTTGGTGCTACTTACACATTACAAGTCACAAGTATTGAGCTTCCAGCAGTTTAAATGTATTTTGCCGCCTGTACAGGAACTAGCGTATTGTGTTGGTATCGATATTGATTTTAACATCGCTTGCCTTAGCCCTGATCATCTGTGTATTTTTTGGCATTGTCTCATGGAGAGATGTTGAAAACTGGCCCAGATATCAGCTGTGAGAACATGTGTATTCTACTTTGAGCATAGACAACCTGTCCAGGTATAAAAGTACATGTCGTTAATATCTATGAATCTGGGAAGTTCACTATGTCAATATATTGAGTGATCGATCTTAAATATGTGACTTCTCTGATAGAACAGAATAATGAAAATTTTGGGTTAAGACGTTTTGCCATTCCTTTTTTTTCTTGCAAACAACAAGCAACCATCAGGATTTGAGACACACCTGTTGTCGTTCTTTATTATATTTCAGTTGTGTTTTGAATCATTTTTGAATTATTAATTGACCCAGAAAAGCATTTGTGCAAAATCAACTCTTCAGTCATAATCATTTCAGCTGGATAACGATGAAATTAAGCCGTATCCCAACATGCTCCCATCCAGACGCTACATTGTTGTCACATTCCATCATGGCTGTACGGAGTCTAGTCTGCTGGCATGCGATCAAGGCCTAAGCATCTGCAGTGAATGTATGAAACCTGTACGCTGTAAAATATAAAAGCTGAAGCACAAGTCAAGCAGCATTTTCCAACAGCGACGTGAACGAAAAATTGAACTGAAAAGCGAATGCATAAAACATGACAGCTGGCGTTTTCCTTCAAACGAAATAATCTTGACACACTGTGTTGAAAAGCGCATAATAAAAGACTAGAGGATGAGGCGTTGCTGATTAACATGCATGTCACCCTAACAGTACAGCTTGACTCCCCAAAAACTTGGAAACTTGCAACGAAATGCTCTCAGCCAGTTAATGTAACATCATATGTGGGTCCTCCTGGTGAAATATCCTCTGAGACTTGCAGTATGCACATAGTAATGAATTAGATGGCCACCAACCTCGCCATTAGGAAAACAGCAGTTATATTAGCCTTTTTAATGCCGTGCAATGGAGAATGGAGCCGCTCCACGCTGGTGAATAATTACGCTTAATACTGAGTGTTTGAGATGAGGCTTCAGGCAACTGTGAATGTCTGTAGTTCCCAACATATGCAAATAAATTAACATAATGCAGATCGCACTCAGACTTGTGCTCGTGGCAGCAGCAGAAGTTGAAACGAGTGTTGACCCACTGCAGAGCTTGGAAACCTGCTTAATTAAGCAGCGCAATCACTGTTACCGCAGGGTTTTAAATCACGAAAAGAGCAGTGACGGAGACTTCTTTTTCACATGTGGAAGTTGACATTTGGAGACTCTGAGTTGCTAATGTGAGACTGACTGATTTATCAGACGCTATTGATTTCTTGTAGATTTTTTTTTGTCTTGGCAGATATGAAAGAAAAGTTGCATTTTATGTTATTTGACACACTTTCTGGCCGGACTAAAAAGAATGCTTTTGTTGTCGTTTAATCTGTTGTTTGGGGGGGGTTTCATAATTGATATTTTCATGATTTTTGAACATAGTTTTGAAAATTTTTTTGAACATAGATTGATTTCATGATGATTGACTATTTCATAAATTGATTGTTTCAAAGACTGCCCCTCACAAGAAGTACAGCAACATTAATGCTTTGTTGAAATATGAAGAACAACCTGTTTACATTGTGTTTACCTAACTAAGATCTTGTGTCTGTGTGGATTTTGACTTTTGTCTCTCAGGGATCTGAGGGTGGGGTTTCACACCTAAATGTTAAAATATCACCTCACTGAGACAAACTCTACAGCAGCCCACTCTTCTTCTTTACCAGGCTTTACTGCAGGAAAGAGAAAGATGTATCAAAACATTTTTTTTTCAAAATGTACTCCACCATGTGTTAGTCACAGTAATTTGTACTATAGCTGCATTCTAAAAGTTGCCTCCTTTTGCTGTACTAAAACACACATCTGCATCCATCCGCCCAGTGAGGCCATGAAATGCGGTCATTTGCTCAGAGCAGAATAACGTTTGTCTGTTGATTGCACATTTTTAAAGAGAAAATCAGACACATTTGAAAGTGTGAACAGATTAATTTGCGTACATTCGAAACTAGAAAGTCAAGGTGAGAAAGCCTCCATCACCTGAGAAATCGCATGGTGGTTAGTTGATGTGTTAAGTTGACACTGATTTGGAAGTGATGTGAGCTTGATTATTGACAGACAGGAATACTACTTCCCTCATCCAGGATCACATGGAGTGATACACAAAAATATGAGTAAAGTGTGACCTCTTTAAGCTTTATACAGGGACATATAAACAAAAAGCTTTTGTGCTTTCACAGAAAAATTTACATTTATTCTTGTTTTTTGCACATAGAAACCTCAGATAACCTGCCATTTTGCAGGTGCTATAATTCATACAGTTCGCTTGATGACTCTTCCTTTTCTCCCCTCCTTTTTAAACCATACTGATGCTATGGAAATGCACTCAGAACATGTATTTATCTCATATTCATCCTGGATAAATACTTCAGAATTGTATTTCTTACATTTTTACAGAGTAGTAGCTGAACCGTGGAACATAAACACAAAGTACTAAGGATAAATGTATGCACTTGGACTTGTGGATGTCAGTATACATCCAGTACAGTTTTCTACCCATTGCTTCTAAGCTGGTAAATCTCACCCTCTAACACACAGTGTTGCAGCTCGACAATCCTCCCGAGTTCATTGGTGTGAGCATCTGAGCCCAATGTGAACTCTAGTCCAAATGTGACACACTGGCTCTGGCCATATGCAAGCTTTTCACCCCTCCTCCCTCCGCTCATACTGGTGTTGTGAGTACACGAGTCATGACTGTTGGCTGTGGCAACACTCTGACTCACATAACCCCTCACAAAAGATCGGGCCAAGCTCCTTCAGCCCAGGCCAAGCCAGGCAGTCTCTGCATAAGACTCTAATTGATTTGATGGACTTGTGCGCCGTTCACACCCCTTCCCCAAACAAACAGTCCAACCAAGATTTGTCTCCATTGAGACAAAGAGGCAGTGCCCGCCCTCCTCTCGCAAAAGAAACACTCGGCGACTGCCTGAGAGGGCAGCGCCGGCCTGCCAAACTTGTTAATTTCACTGCTGGGCCTCGGGGAAGGTTTGAGCATGCTGTGCGACGATTCATCATCCTGCAAATCAAAGCTCCCACCCCCATTCTTCTACCAACTCCCAGGTCAACCCGAGTTGACTCAAGTTCACAGTCGTTTTTTTCATGATCGTAGCCAAGAGTGTTAAGGACAGTCGTGAGAAGCACAGATGCACCACATAGACACACAACAGTTGTTTTTATCTGGATTGATTGCGGTGTGGCACACCCCAAGACCTCCGCTAAGTGTGTGGCACCCCGCGGATTTCTTAAAGAAACACTCTCTGATTTTGCACTGTGCACAGCTCAACATAGTTTTGTCTCAATGCATCAACATTGTGGTGGGAGGAAAATAAAGGATTAGAGGGGCTATGGATAGCATAAATAATAAAACATCAGGTAGCACGGTGGGCCTTTCTCACCAAACAATCTCAGAAACAAAACCCCAGGAACTAACCAGCAACTTGGACCTGGAGTTTTTAAAATTCAAGCACATAAGAATAGTCATAAAGATGAGGTAAATTAAACCTACTACAGATACAAATGTGATCGTTTCATTTTATATGTATGAGAATCATGCATTTTTTCCCCCCAGAAAGCAAAACTAGAAATGTTGTCTCAAAGTTGAAATGCCAAACGTTCAGAGTTCCTATAAAGGTTTCCATATAGAGAAAGGTACCTGTGGTAGAAAAAGGTCCCTCTAACATCTGTTTGTCTTTTTCCTGCATTTCAGCTTTACCTATTGACATTAACTTACAAATTGGATAAATAATATTAGATGGCGGTTGGAGAGATGGAAAACACAATTGCAGCTAAAGTTCTTAAAAAGGTTCCTGGAAAAGTTTGTGCAGTCATAAAGGGTCATATCTGTCACCATCTGTGTCACATTTTGAGTGTGGAGAATGATGAATCCCCAAGATTTATTGGAAAATTAATGTATTGCACCAAAAGTGCTTTATTGTTTGAATACACAGGACCTGATGATGTTGAAACTTAACACCTGTGTGCCTTAACTGTCGCTGTGCACTTTTGAGAAGCTTTTAAGAAGCTCACAAGGAAAGGCGATCATTCCCAAGGAGCATTTCCTCGCCGTATTCGATTTGTTGGTTTGTTTTAATCAAAACTAAAGAGCTCCAGTCTGTTCATTTGTTTTTTGTTCTTTCCATTCTGTGATTCTTTGTGTTATTTCCTCTTTAGTGAGACTTTAGGAAAGCTGAGAGGAAGACAGCATGATGGAAACACACTGGAGTGGAAAAGTTTCTAATGCAGGATTATCTCTGATGCCAGCAGGGACATGTGTGGTTAAAGAAACAGAGATCAGGCCTTATTGAGTTCCCCTGAATGGCTTGTGGTGCCGAAATCACTGCGAATTAACACTAATCAGCAGCTCTACGCAGAGTTGAACTGCTTTTGCCGCCTTGTTTTGTCACTGCAGCTGCACTGTGTGGTTGAGTCCTTCGGGCTCTCATTAACCAAGCACCCAAAAGTAGGCAAAGTTGACAACTAGCTGGTGAAGAAGAGGAACATTTAGCTGCGAAACAGTCCAATGTGTTTCTCAGGAGATGGAGGAGACTAAACGAGAGTTAATAGGAGGTTTAATAGATCTGCCTTTCTTCTATTTTGTAATTTGTAATATCCACTAATATTTGTAATTAAAAGAAAAGGTTGTAGTTGCCTGTGTTAAAATTATTGTGCATGTAGTGTCCTTTAGGTTTATTTTAACTAATGATTTATGCAAACATAGGTGGATTCATAGTAGGATGCAGTCTTGATGCAGAAATAACCATAATCCTTTAATCAAGGGGAACATGTGCAAAGAGTAGACAAACAGACATAATCAGTTCATCATATTAAATGTGTAAAGCAGGACATATGCATTTTGAACCATTTGTGATTCGTTCCAAATACATGATGCAAAATTCTTATAGGTAGTCTTATTATAAAATTAAGGACATTTTTTAAGATCAACAAATATTACAATATTGCAAATATTTGCAAAATCACACACACAATAATCAAACTCATGTTCAAAGTAGTTAAATGCGTTTCACTCTCCTGCATTACATGACACCAAAAAACTACATTGGTCAAACAATCATATGGCAAGATCATATCATCTTGATTTGATTCTGCTGAATGATGATAAATAATAACATTAAATTATTGAACCTGCATGTATCCTAAATGTGTCACACAACTGAACACTGGATAATTCAGTTTTAAAAAATTACACAGTGGAACCAAATTGGTGCATTAGTTTTTTCAATTTTTGTGGTCTCACTTCCAACTGAAAGCAGCACAGAACCTGAATTTTAACGATGATCAGACATCCAGTCAAAACTCTGACTGAATAATTTGTTTCTCCTTGTGCATTGATTTATCATGTTACATTGATTTTTATTCATGTATACTGCCTTTACACAGCTGTGTGAGGTTTTGCGAGTCTGTGTGTGTGTGTGTGTGTGTGTGTGTGTGTGTGTGTGTGTGTGTGTGTGTGTGTGTGTGTTTGGTAAAATGCCTGTTGTCGGTCCACCCAGTGTGTGTTGCTGCTAATGTCTTCACTGCTCAGGTCACATTAACCCAGTTCTCACAGTTTGTAGCCCATGTTTAAAAAAAAAAACACACACACACACACACACACACACACATACACACAACACCTCCCTGTAGTCAGCGTGGCTTCAGGCTCCTTCACGCTGTTATATTTCCAGCATCGCTGGCCGATGATCACATTATTTACTGCTTGTATTAACATGCGGCTTGATAAGCATATTTTCCTCAGTAGAGCTAACAAGATGCTTTATCACCGAGCCTTTCCACCCGGCGTAGCAGGCCGCCGTCGCTCGCTTGTATTTCCACCCTGTTAGTTTACAGCCTCGTAAATAACAACTTTTCTCCTGTTGAGATTTAAAGCTGGAGTTTTTGCTGTAAAATCAGATTTAACTTTGTACATGAAGACAGATTTTGGTTGTGAATTATGGATCCAGAACATTTAATGTAAATCAACTATGAACTCTGCTAAATAAGCAGAACACGTTTGGAATATACAGCACAACAGCACAGAGTTAATATCCAGAATTTATTAAAAACATCGAGTATCTGTCAAATATATATGTAGATAAGTCATTAAAATTGTGTTTTGCATTAAATTTTGTGCTTCTTTTAACATTTAATTATTATTTGTTTTTAGACGAGGTACAAAGGTATCATCATTACAAATGATGGAAATCTCATTTGTGGGTCAAAACAATTAATGTAATTTAGGAATTATGTCGATTTTAAGATTCATTTTATCACAGATAGTAGAATGTAACATCTTCCTTCACATCCACAATTTTAAAATCTTATATTAAGGGTTGAAAAATGAAAAGAAACATCAGTTTATTGTAGAACAAGAATAAACAGGTGATTATAATTATCGAAAGACAAAATAATAAAGAAGAAAACGTTAAATACTCAACGTGACTCAGACTAATTGATGAATCAATTTGGAAATGACTCGATGTGTTTCAGAAGTAACTTTTCTGTCTGTCAGAGCTGAACACTAATAAGGCAGCTACAGATGTTCATGTACTGGCAAAGATAAAATAACCACAATTGTCAGAGAAACTAATAATAACTAATTCATCAACCCACAACGCAATTATCCCCTTTGTGTCTTTGATTAGACACAATTTTCCATTAATTCTTTTGTTTTACCTTTTTTGTAATTGTAGTTAATCATGTCAACTGCAGGAAAGTGTTGCATGTTTTTGGCAGTTCACGTCGGCACGTCATTAGCTGCAAATCTGCATCTTTAATTTGTTGATTAACTCTTAAAAGAGAAATGAGGGCTGTGATCTCTCTCTTGCTAATTGCGTCTGAAGGATCAATGATTCAGTAATGATACAAATATGAGATGTTGCTTT
The DNA here is from genome assembly GCA_037975185.1 of Centropyge bicolor. Classification (NCBI taxonomy): domain Eukaryota; kingdom Metazoa; phylum Chordata; class Actinopteri; family Pomacanthidae; genus Centropyge; species Centropyge bicolor. The sequence goes on along the minus strand of JBBMOC010000020.1, from coordinate 4,197,449 downwards.
TTTATATTTGGGGAACAGAAAATCGTTTTTGTTTTGTTTAAAGAATCGCCTCAAAAATATATGAATATTCATTGGAAATCAAATCCAGAGGAACAATTAAAAATCTTAACAATTCAGAATTACACATGAGAAAGAGAAACACACACAAATCATCTTCGACTTTTGCCCTTTTTTTTTTTTCCTCGCAATTGCTCCAGATTCATTTCAGGTCATGGTTGACCCAGACCAGCCTTTCTTTTCACCTCTCGGCCGGGCGCAACGCCAAACCCATTTCCTCCTGCATTAGTCTCATCAGGGACTTTAATATGTGCCACCCTGTAGGAGGGGAGCCTCCCTGGCACGTGCACAACACACACACACACACACACACAAACACACCGCCCCGTCTTGACAGCTCACTCCAATTACTGGCCCTCCCTGTCGCATGGCCTGCATCTCCGCTAAGAGCAGATCACATGTGACCCCGTCCAGCATGCCGCTGGTGGAGGGGGAAGAGGGGGAACCACACAGGGAACAGGAGTAGTAACACACACCCACTCGCACATTTACACACATTAAAGGGACACTTTCCAAAAAAAATGAGGCCAATCAAAGAGTTTCATTCCAAAATGAGATCTTCAGCACTTGAAAATATATCTGCCTACTCTGACAAAAACACGACTGGCAATCGAAGTAAAGCACATTGCTGGTAATGAGTCATCTTAAAACCTTTGTGTACAAATAGGTTTTTGAAGATTGAATCATCTGTGTTTTTGAAATATTGACAGATGAATTTAAGGCAACAAAGTTTAGACCAAATGGATATTCAGCATATTTATTTGTTGGAAAAAAAATGTTTTTTTTTTCCTTTAAGACTTAAAATAGAAAGGCAGGATAATATTATAAGCTGTCTGATTGAAGATGTAGACAGTAAAGCCTGCTGCTATTGAAGCGCCTGTGTTAACAACATTGGACTGTAGTTACAGGTCAGACACTTAAACTGAAGCCAAATGCAGGAGTCATGAATGAAAGGCAGGGCAGCAGCTTCATTTGACTGAGAAAATATAATGTTGCCTAAAATGTTTTGACCACCTTGTCACACCAGAAATGTGGCTGGAAAGCAAATAGCTGAATTTTACTGCCCAGTCTTAAAACTCCACGTTATCAGAAAACAACCTTTAAATGTCAAAACACACTAACTCTGTCCTTCTTCATAAAGGCAAACATCATCTGGACAAACAACTTGCTACTTACTTCTTGATAATATATGTTGCTTTGATTTAATGCATTTCCCCCTCTAACATGTACTTTATTATACAGTTGGTGTTATGGTATTTTACAGACCTCAGGGATTAAAATGCTTAAATGTGCAACAGAAGTAAAAAATTCATTTACCTCAAAACACAGTTGTGAAATGTAACATCCTCTGCATCAGTGACAACAGGCACACTTCTCTTAGGACTATAACAGCACATTGTTAACTGCTGTCATCATAGGGAGAGGCCTCAGTGTGACTTCAGATTTTACAGAGAACTTCTTCGACTGCAGCAGATTATTGTCACTATTGTTGATAAAACAGAACGCAAATTTCACTATCTGACAGTATTATAAGATATTGCACCTAAACAGAAAAGATGATGTTGGGCACCTTATATGAACATGAGACCATCCTCTTTTAATAGCTGCAGAAATGAAAATGTTTGGGAAAAATTCTGCACTGTGTGAGACTGAAGACACTGAAATCATGGATCCTGTTAATGCATATTTTATCATCAGTGGTGCATCTAAAAACTTCTAGGTTTAAGCAACAGCGGGGTTCGTTTCATTCAGCATAAAGCAGACACATTTTATGGGGAAGTATTAACAGGCGGCTATTGCAGACTTTATATTTTCGCCCAGTACAAGAGCTGTTAGTTGATAGGGTCGTGGCCTGGAGACATGATGTGAGCTTATGTTCTGAGTGCAGTTCTGAGTGTTTGTGGCGTCTCTCCTGGCCTCTCTGGGAGGACGGCTGTGGCGATGACACGTAATTTAAAAGTACAGATGAGCCCACCGGCTCTCTGCGGACGCTGATACACTGTGGCACACAGAAGAAAAATTAACAAATGGCCCCCTCTTTCTTTTTGGTTTGTGTTTGGGATCCGTGTTGAGAAGGGTTGCACATGTTGTCTGAGCGTGTTCTACTGCCGATCTGAGCTTCTGGGTCACTGAACAGCTGTGTGTCCACTGCAGAACTGCCTTCTTTCCCTTTTTTTTTTGTTTGGCAGAATTGGGGTGTTGCCGCAGTTTGCATGTTTCCATCCAAAGTGTGCAATAATTTCGTTTCTTGCTTGTGTCATCTTTTAAGGTTCCGAACACTTCATACTGTATTTTCTATTGCCAACTAGCGCCTGAAAAACTTTTATCCATATAGTGCTGTTTTGGTGGTTAGCAGAATTTAAAAAAGGTCACACTACAATTTCTTCCAATCTGCCCACCTATCTGCTTTTCCTCTCAGCTCTGAAGGCCGCTTGCATTTTTAGAAACCACACAGTTGGCTGAAAAAGGCTCAAACTTAAGGTAGCGTGACCCTTCAGAAGTATTTAAACTTTTATCAAAAGAACACAGCGCTCCAAAGAGGTTTTCAGTGGCCTCTTAGCGCCGCTTAAAGCTGTGACTAGTTCTTCCTACAAGCATCTGCTTAGCACTACTAGCTAAAAAAGAGACTGGTGCTCACAGGAATGTTTTTGTCAATGCTTTACACAACAAATGTTAAGATCAGCAGCATGTGGGCATCACGTGGGAAATGGAGGGAAAGCTTTGGGCGACAAAAAAAAGTCTAAATGTAAGTCTGTCGCCTCACAGGTCGTAAAGCGGGCTATCAGCTGGCTCGCACGTCGTACAAAAGTAGCATTGTAGCAGGAGAAGGTGCAGCGTCTAAACTGGCTCTTCTTTGACAGACAGAGTGTCTCAGTCAGTCCATTAGCTGTAAACCCAGTTGTCTGGCTGGAGTGGGTTGACTTGGACGAGGTCTGTCTAACTCACTTCAGCACATATCAGCCCAAGAACAATCTCTCCTCTGTCTGATCCTCCTGGCACCGCTCCACGCCGATCCTCCCACGATCTCCCTCTCTTATGATTATTTTATCATTTTAAATTCTTTATGCCGCATTGCCGTGGCATCGTCCCCGCTAGAGCAGAGCGGCGCGTTGGCCATACAGTACATTCACACTACAGTTATTTGGACGGCGCTCCGGTGTGGCTCTGTCCCGGTCCCTCGGTTGGATTCTGCTCGTCCATTAGTGCCATCTGTGCCTTCCTGCGCCGTCTGTGAGGGCCCCGTCGACGCCAAAACGATTGGCATTTCTCTGGAACAACCAGAGGGACAGTGCCCAGAGCTTTTAGCTGCCAATGATGTGCACTTACTCTGACAAAACCAGAGAGGGGAGGGAGGGGGGGTGTGGTGGAAGAAAGCAGGAGGCCCCGGCAGGAAACAGCTGCACCTACAGTACTGCAGCCTCCATGTTCAAGCTTCAGGAGATACCACTTATCCCTGCAGCAACAGACAGCTGATACAGAGTCGAGAGCTGTTCCATGTTAGACATTTAGCTGGCAGGGTTGCGCACAATTGATCAGGTACGGGTTAACAGGAAACACATCCTTTGTAAACAATACGATGCAGCAGAGAGGCCTTGTCTTCTGTTGGAGGATGTGAGGTCAAACCAGCATGTCAGCATGTCCCCTGCTGAGGAGCCTTTTAGCAACACACTGAAGACCTAAAACCTAAGGAATAGCTGAATCTGATATTTAAGGATCAAACTGAACATCCACACAAGCAGAGTTGATCTCTGGGTAATTTATCTGCACTTGCAGTATTTGGTGTTATGTCCCACCATAGCTATGCCAAATAGAAGAAGTCTGGCACTTCACCACCATAACAATGTTGTTATGAAATGTTTGAAGCCTGTTCTGAAGTCAAACGAGGATCCTGATTCTCAAACACATCAGCTTTTAGATATTTTCTAGGCTCAGATTTTAGGCTTTCAGCTGTTGCTGTTCTGCAAATTAGTTTACAGGAAGTGCAGAAGGAAGCACATATTAGAGTCACTGCCAAGGCTCATTAGTGTCTGAATAATGACATAAATATTGAATATGACTTCAAGATGCAAGAATTTGTAGATGAAAGGAGGAAGGTGGTTCTCTTCTGCCACACCAAGACAAACTGAAGGCATAAAAGGCTTCAATCTGATGCTCTATCTCAGCCAACTCATCGTACAGTTTGGACTGAACAAACAAGAAGAGAAATTGCAACCAAGATTGCTGCAGAAGAAGTGATTGTTACATGGACGGAAGTCTGATCAACATTGTTTTCAAATGCTCACACGCAGGTTCGGACCCATGAGCCTGACCTTTTTTTTTTCCACCATCAGTTTCTCTTTTCTCCACCGACTAAAATATTCTCCTGTCTGCAGGAAACGGGAGCCAGCAATGCTCTGACAGTCAGCAGACCATATGCTGCTGCCTGCTAGCATAACTTTTTATTGCAAGCTGTCACTCACTCCCTCTCTGCTCCGCGGATCAGTCAAGTAGCCATCAGAGCGTGATTGCCAATCAACCACCACTTTGTACACACTGAAACTATTGGAGGCAGCGTGGCTTTTTGAAAGGCCAGAGATGTAAATATGGTGCCAGAGGATGGATTTTTATCTGAGCTGTTTTAGTTTTGCTGCTAAATATATTTTTGCTATTCACTCAGGATTTGTGAGTGTGAGGGTTACTGTCGTCTCTGAATCAACTCTAATAGTATGTATTACACTGGCCTAGCATAGCATGATGCTAACTGGCAAAAGGCAGCTGCAGTGCACAGCTGACTGTACAGCACTCAGTGTCCACTTTATCCAGAAAACCCAATTTAACTGGATAGCAGACGCTGTAACTTTAACTCACATGCAACACCAGTTTAAATTAATGGACTGTCACTGGATACTGGTCTGTGGCAGGATTTGGACCAGAGACGTTGCTATGATGCAATGTTCATCTTAGGGCACTAGACCACCTGGGTGTGTTAAGAAATAAGCTGGAGACAGTTTCTGGCTTTCTGTCAATTATTCCCTTTATGACATTGCTGAAGGCTACTACTATGATATGCTGTTTTTCATGGTTTGAGCAAGACCTCTTAATCCCAATGTAGGCAAGTCTTCAGCATACATGGATATTTTAGACATTTTTAAACAGTTTTTCTTCCAACTTTATGGCAACAGTTTGTGTTTGTCCCTTTCCTGTTTCGACGTCACAATGCACCTGAGCTCAAATCCAGCTCCATAAAGAAACGGTTTTCCCAGTTTGTTGTGGAGGAACTTCACTGGTCTGCACAGATCCCTGACCTCAACCCCATCCAGCACCCTCTGGATGAAGTGGAACACTGACTGTGAGCCAGACCTTATCATCCAACATCAGTGCTGGACCTCACTGATGCTCTCGTGTCTGAATGGGAACAAATTTGCAGGCAGGTTCCAAAATCTGATGGAAAGCCTGAAACCAGAAGGCTGTTATTGCAGCACATTAATGCACATTATGTTGGAAGATGTTCAACTATCAGTAATGGGTAAAATGTTGTTGCTGAGTGTCTATATACTTTTGACCATGAAGTAAATGTGCTTTAAAGCAGGGATGCAGATTTTTCACGATAGTTTTGTTCAAAAAATTTTATCTTGAAGGCATCGCTTCTTTTCAGGCCTCTTCCAAGATAAACTTCACAGTTGTGAAGCAAGTAACTATTTTTTAAAATGTTGTCCTCCCATGTACCTTATGTGCTTGTATAATCTTTATTCATCTCTTTACAATGAGAAGAAATGCCCGAGTTGTCAGCGAGCATCATGTATTTGGCCGAGTCTCAGGTGGCTCTGATTTCCCAGCAGGCCAGATGGCAGCGCTGTGTGGGCAGTGTGTGTGTGTGTGTGTGTGGACGAGGGGTTGTGAGAAGAGGGCCAGCAGCCTCGTGGAGGGAGGATTGCTCACACCCTGGCTCTCTCCTCTGTCCCCGTGCAGCTGTGCTTCTCCCTCCAACTTGAACTTTTAATTTGTTCAATATGTGGCAGAGGACACGGAGTAAAACAGAACACATGTCTGGTGGCTGAGGCTCGACGGGCAGGGACAGTTTTTCCAAAAGGTTAATTTCTTATACTCGGGATGGATTGTGCCAGCAGGGATCAGTTTAATCACTTTCTTTAAATGGTTCAACCAGATTTCAATGTAACACTTTAAGTTAAACCCTGAATTAGTAAAACTCAGTCTAAGAGTTTAAAGTTAAAACCACCATATTTGCCATGTAGCCCAGGATGAATGAGCTCCAGATGGAAATGATCACTGACAAAAACCCAGAAATGGCACCGTTGCTGCTACGTGCTCCAGGAGTACATTTAAAGAAACACACAGTTCTGGACTCTTCTTTATAACTATCCTTAATAAAAGTAATAGTAAACCAGAGTGCCTTGATAGCTAAATGTTAACCACCCAACTGGCAACCTTTGTCACTGATCATACCCCCCTCTCTCACTCTCTCTGCCTCTGCTATCCAATAACAATAATAGTGAACCAGAAAGTTTGCTTCTCGGGCATTTTTGCCTTCACTTGATATAGTCGAGAGGCAGGCAGGACCACCGTGACACCCCAGAAAGGCCTGCTTTGGGGGGAAAAAAATGTCTTCTAATTGATCTAGTGGACTGCTTGATCTTTTCTGAAGGACAATGAAAGAATTACAGAAGAGTCAAGAAGCATGTGTGATACATTGGTTTCATAGCAACTTTTCTGTTTACCTTCTGTTAGAGACAGAATGTAAAAGTTCACGTTTATTCTTCTCCAGGAACTTGCTCATTTGGCTCCGTCCATCTTAAAAGTGCAGCCGGTTTTTGAAATGAATGATCTCAGCTATTAGTGTAAAGCTAAACAGGAATCAGGAGATTGAATCTGACGTTAAAAGGTTTGGTGCAACACATCCTTGAAAACTTGGAATTTGATTTGGGATTGATTGCATGCATGGTGGAGTTGACTGCTTTACCTCCTCCATTAGTCAACTATAATTGCCTTTTAACATTTAGTTTCACATTCTTTATTAGTGAATGCATTGAAAGATTGCAGTAGTAACTGTTCAAAACTGGAAAGAAAGACAGATGCTAACAGGCCTGTTCTGAAGGTGACACAGTAGCATATGTAGTGATGCACCAATTGGATCCACCAGTCAGCTTGGGAATCAGTTTCTTAGTCACTGCTTACAAGCCTTGGAGGATAGTATGACTAATTTTTTTCATGAACGTCTCCACTTGTGTCTAATATTACCTTAGAACAATAAGTCTCTTTATGTATCATTACCAGGTCGTTCCTTGTGATCTCTGAAACCTGATCAAAACTTTTCCCAGACCTTTTCTTTGGACGTGTTTCAGCAGTACATACCGTCAGTGGTTCATGCAGTAAAAAGTGGAACATGTACAACAGCTATATGAGCATTTTGCTGTATGAATCCGCTGTTCAGCTCATTAACATTTTGTCAGAACAACAGACAAGTGTTGGAATAATGTGATTAGTGTTGCAGTCGTCCTGTTGCTGTTGGATTAAGTAAGCCCTAGATTAACTAAGCTACTGTATAGGCTGCAAAGCTCTAATGTGGAAAAAAGTCTCTGTTCTGGTAATAAAATCTTTCAAAGCCTGTAGCTTATCACTGCAAAATAAGCATCTTGCAACTGGATTACAACTCTCATGCTTGCAAGTGTTTTCACACTACAGTCCAGATGGGAGATTCGTTCTGTAACCTAAATGGATGCTTTCTTTCGTGCATCTTTTTTGTCTTTGATATCGTAAATGTGACAAACTATGCAATCAATTAATACGACAATCCAGTACAAATATTTGGAAGGGAGCTAACTCACCATCAGCTGTGCTTATTTCCTGTCATTTGTCTCCCAAAAATTTGTTGTGGAGACTCGTTTCGAACTGACAAACACATGGTAACTTAATTTTTCACTTTGTAGTTTTGTTTAACTTATAGATTATAGAAGATGTCTAGATTATTTTCCAAATTCTGGAAGGAAAGGAGAGGAAGGAGCACACATGGGTGTAACTTCCAGGGACTGACTCACACTCTGGATCGGATCCTACCAGAGTACAAAATGAACTACGAGTTTTCTAAACGTGTTGATGCTCTGGTTTTAACGTGAACTGACAGTTTGGCCACCAAACCACCGTGGAGCCGCTGTGCTAACACCCCTCTGATTCAATACCTGGACGACGTGAATAGATTCCGCAGTGAATGAAAATATGGCTAATGTTCACTTTCCATTTCTTTGGTGAGACAAACGTCGTGTCCAGTTACAACCTACAGTCGCTAAAAGCTTTGGAGACGTCAGGACAAACATTTTAAGTGTTCTTCATCTGTTTCCATGTCAATAATAGAGACAATGATCACATTAGATAATTTTGTGGATAACTGAATGATTGCTGGCATATTACAGAAACCATTAAGGTAGCCAGTTTTATGATGTATTTTGAAGAGTTTACACAACCTTCCAGCACTTGTTGACTCAAGTGATCATTTTTAAGTCCCGCCTTAAAGTCAAGAAGTGGACCAAGAAATCCATTAAACAGAGGACACAGACATTGTCACCCACCAGAAATGTTAAACAAATAAAATACACTGTAATGAGGTTAAGGAGACAAATAGTAACAAGCTGTCTTCTTATAGGCCTTAAAACCCCATCCAGGCTTGTGGCAGCTATTTCACAGTTAGATTTTACAAACTGTTATGCATGTTTGACTCAGATCTTTAACTACTGAGGAAAGAAAATCTCAGTATAATTCCTCAGTACCATTATGATCCTTTCCTTAAAATTTTAACCAATACTATAAAGCGCATGATAACTACAAGAGCTCAAAAGTGCATAAAATTATCTGTTTAATCTGATCTCGAAGTTGCTCTCTGTCGGCTCTCTGAATTTCGTGCAGCAGATCTCCTCGGAGAGTTGCAGCTCTGGGGGACTCAAGCTGCTCAGGGTGCGAAACACTGCGAGAGATGAGAATCAGAATCAAACACATACAGTCACACTCTCTCCGCTTCACTTCTGGAGCTCCGCTTCAAGTTACAAGCCAACAGTCCAAGTGACAAACATGTTGTCTGAGGACTGGGCAAACGTGGACCTCTGCAGCTCCTGTCAACACGCAGCGAGGGCCCGCTAACAAGACTTCAGTGTAGGCAGGTGTGGGTTAGATAGGGAAGTAATCTACAACATGCAGAGTTGGGACCGGGACTTGGGAGGATTATTTCAGATGCTGAGATTATTGACGACACAAGACAACAGAATTTGGAATAAACCGCGCAAGAGTCCTGTCATTTTTGGCTGCGTCTTCGCTCTTTGTTCTTACTAAAAATATTTTTATTAGTGTTGCAGTGGGCAGCCAATGAATTGATGAGAAAATTAATCCACAGCTTTAATAATTGATTAATCATTTTAAGCAGTTCATCAAAGAAAATGCCAAACATTTGTACAGTATGTTCCAGCTTCTTCAGTGTGACAAGTTTTTTTTCCAACTCACATTATCGTATACTGAATCTTTTTACTGTTTTAAACTCTTCTAAACAGTTAGAAGTTGCAGTGCATTGACATTATATTCTGACATTTTAGAGACTGAAAAATAGATTGATAATAAAGATAGTTAGTCTAAGCAATGATTTTCATACTTTTGTTGCAATAGTTCTAATTGTGTGTGTTGGACCTCTCAGGTACATCAACTGTGGATGTTGTTATAATCACTTTACTTTGATATCACCATTCAATATATTCTCATTTATTTCACTAGAGAGTCAGTGGAGTGTTTGTAATGGACCTTATTAATCACAGTCTTCATTTGGAAGTCGGCGCCTCCCTCTGACCCCTCCGCCTCACCCCCTCCTCTTGTCTCTTCACCTCTCCGTCTCTCCACCTGAGTCATCCACCCGTCGATCTGCAGTCACGCTCCCGTCCGTCTGATGAGATTTCACTGACATTTCATGCTGACATATTCAGACTATTGTTCTGCCGCTCCGGGTGGCACAGGTGGGCCTCCATCTCTCCAACATGGCCCAGTTACAAGGCGGTGCTCCCTGCCAAGTCAGGCCCCGCTCATCCGGGAACAGGGGAGCTGGAATGGGTTTGACCGTATTGTGCTGCACCTGCTTCGCCCTCGCACCAGATCCCCCTGCTTCGTCTGCCATTCTGCCGCAGCAGAGAGCACTTCTTCCCTCACCGAGTCCCCGCGCCGTAAAACCCGTAAAATCCACTGAACTTAGCCGCTCTGATGGCCACGGCCAAAACAGCATCTGATGTGCCTTATTTGTTGACTGTGTGAGATTAGTTGCAGAGGGTACACGTCGAGGGGCTTACCATGCAGAGATGGAGCGAAGCCCCCACCCCTCCACCAAACACCCACCAGCCCTGCCAAATAATGAGAAATGGAGGATTCTCCAGCTTGTCTAAAGCCCTCGTCACAGTCGGTCCGTGCACACTTCTGCTCAGGAGCCAGACTGTAGTGCAGATACTGTAAGAGCTGCCACACCAGAGGAACTGGCTGCTGACTTCTGCATTCACCCTGCAGCTCAGGAGCCAGCGTCTTGGTCATTTCTGCTCATAATGCCTCACTGGGAAGCATCCACCTGGACTGTGTGAGGCCTGTATGTGCAAGAATGTGCTTTTGTTTTCTCAGACAGAGAAAAAGGAAAGAGATGTGAAGCCAAAATATGTGCACATTTTTATGCAGATTCAGTTCAGCACATGAGTCAGTTCTTTTAAAATCAACTTTTCAGTCACATTTCCAGTCAAACTTCTGAAAATCAAACCAAAATCCAAATTCTTCAAATACCATTTGAGTGTGTAGTGGACTAACAGGGAGCAGCCCAAACATATTTGAAGTCACCTGTTGAGAGAAACAGAAAGCAGCACACACATTCTGGACTGTAATGACTGTAAAGCAGACGCTAAACTTCCATGTTAGGATGTCAGTAAACAGACCCTTACAGCGTCATGGTCCGCATTATTACTGAGATAACCAAGTTAGTGCAATCAGCAAAAGCCTATCCAAACATGATGAGTCTTTGGGGATCAGGCCTGGACTTAAAGAACTAATCAGTCTGGAAATCCAGAGAGGCACAGTGAGAGAGAGAGAGAGGAGACCCAGAGTGCATTCACATAAGAAACCAGGTCACTGAAATCAAACATATTTACATGTGTTATGTATTTACTCTTTACTGTAGATGCAGTTGGTCAGTATTCACATTTCTCTCCTTACTCTTCCTCTAATTTAGATTTTTTTTTTTTATGGCATATATTTAATCTATTGAAAGTTCGATGTTTTATTGGCATAATGACACAGTGAGAAGATGAGTTTTTATTTATTGGATTTCTCATGTTGTTAGTTGTGGAAACCATCTTATTCAGACTGCTTGACTTCAGTCTTAGTGGGACTGTGGATTGTGTTACTTTGGATACAAGAATCCTGATCTTTTCTCTCATCCTGGCACACAGTGACACTGAGATACTTTCTCTGTCTCACCTCTTTGTCATGCACACGTGAACTTACGACACCAGGTAGAAATTCAGTTATGAGTCTGCACGGCCAAGAAAGCAGGGTCCTCTGCAGAAAAAACCCTTTAACCTGCACAGTGTCTCTCTCACACTGAGTTCGAAGCTGAATGGAGGCTCTTTGTTTTGGAGTTGTGGCTTTGCATGAACCCCACAGGACATTCATGTTGCGTATTAAAGGGCCAGATCACCCACATTACAGAAAACACCATCTCACTCATCACTTGTGATTTTGAACTTGTGATCGTCCCAGGAAGCACAAACAACATTCCATTATCGCTCATTGCATTGATCATCTGTGTGTAGAGATATAACTAGAAGCAAGTGAGAGAATGTGAGGTTTTGTATTTTCTCTTGAACCTGCCCTATAGGAACAGGTCGCTGTCCTCAGACAGGGAGTCAGTCCTTGATTGCTGCAAAGATGCTGCTCAATAAATATTCATAACCAGTCATAGGATGCAGAGGACACATTTCCCAACAAGGACTAATGAATAAAGTTGAGTTTACTACCTTTACGATGTCAGAATCAGGTTACAGTAAGCACATGTAAACACAGTCACGGAGCCACAGAGAGTCAGAGTCAGTGTGTGAGTGTGAGGTTGGAGGCCTGCTGGCTGCTGGGGATTCGCTGTGCGAGAGCTCCCTCTTGGTGCCAGTCGGCCTACTGTTGGTGAACAGGCTGCTGCTGCACTGAGAAGCTCAGACAGCTGCCTGGATGCATGCACACACACACACACACACACACACACACACACACACACACTAATGGGTGAGACCATGTACAGGGAGGCTAAAGTGAGATGTCTTTTTTGTCAGTATTGTCAGAAAGGTGGAGAGGGAACGGGAAAGTTTGCTGCTGGTTCACCACGTCATGCTTGGTTTGCTGTGGAATATTGATCGACTTTATTTGTCCCCAAACAACACTGTCATCAATTTATCTGTGAAAATCTTTGAAAGTGTCCTGAATATTTTTTATATATGTTGTTTCTTTATGACCTCTCATTATTGTTATTCTGTGTTAATTAAATATTGCCTTCCTGGGTTTGTTTTTACATGTATTGGCAAGACATATTCAATACATATATATGTGTGTGATTTTTTTATTATTATTTTATTTTTACCTTTACATTATCTTTATTATTATGGACTCAATTTTATTTGTATTATTTCAACATAAATATCTGTTAGAAGAGAGTCAATTATCAAATCACATAAAATCACGGCTATTTTGAAATGTAAATTTGATGATAGGGTGTTTTCCATAATTAATATAATAATTAAAGACGCTAAATGAAAATACTAGCAAATGTCAAAAAAAAAGTTTTACTGACAGTACTTGAAAAACTGTAGTAAAGTGTGATGTGGTTTGTGATTGTGAAAGTTGTAATATTCCTCTCTCTATCTCTCTCTCTCTCTCTCTCTCTGTGCTTTTCAGGGTCGGTGTATTAATTTCAATCGTGTGCAGCATCAGTAGAAGAGAAGGACGACATGTCATCGTGTGAAAACCAACGTGCTGATCACTGTGGACAAGAGAAGAATTTCAGGTTTTTTTCAAAAAGAAAATCTGTAATCCTGCATCTAAAACCACTATCTGTTCACTCGGCTCTACTCTGTGCACAAAGTTTCCCTCCTGGTTCTCTGCCCTTCCACCTTTTGAAGCACAAAGGGTGAAATGTTAATATTAACTCTTATTCATTAAGTTATTTACTGCCTTTTTCCATGATATTTTTTTTTATATATATTAAGAGGAAAAAAAAAAAGTCGAGTAGAAGCACAGACGCCCCAGAACTTAGCACTCAGAGTCGCTTAGCTTTTCATGCGCACCAAAGGCTTAACATATTCTGACCATATTGTGCCTTCTGTGGAAAACCTAATTTCATGGACACAGACGGAAGCTATCTAAAAAAAAAAAAAAAAAAAAAAAAAAAAACACAACATGGAGAAAGGGGCTGTTTGCCTTTGGCGTTGAAGTCGGAATAATCCCAGTGGGCCTCACAAGTGCAGAAGTCCGTTGCCTTTTGGCAATGTCTCATCACGAATCCTCTCCAACTTCAGCAGTGCTGGATGCCTGGCGGCTGCCCTTTGACTGGCTTATCTTGTCATTTTAACACTGAGAAGTGCACACGCATGACAAATTGTAGACAGGATGCCCCAAGGTATTGGAAGGCACCAAGACTTTGCCTTTAGTTTTTTTTTTTTTTTTTTTAAAGACACCTTCCTTTCATTATGCGCTCGGGACAAGAAAATTAATAGAGCGTTATTCGACCGCAGGACAGCCTCCTGACCAGGACCATCTCCAGCTAGGTTTGAGGGATTGATGCCTTGAAGACCTTGACATGGCGCATGGTGTTTTTTTGCCCCTGTTTTCAGCGCAGTCTGCTCTCTGCTCAGCAAGGCGTAGCACATCACAGCCCATAAACAGGCCTATCAGTTAAGACTTTTAAGATATAGATACAGCTGCCTGGACGCTCCTCTGCCCGGCGTCTCAATCCTCCGAGGGCTCCCTGGTCGCGTCACAACTCGCTAGTTCTCTCAGCACCAGAATATCAAAGTTTAATTAAAATAATTAAAGGCAACAGCAAGCAGCAGCCTGTGAAGACTTGGCTGTCTCTTTTTTATGCCTTTTGACATTGAATGACCTATTACTGTGTTATTCACAGGAAAAAAAGAGGACACCGCGCCGCCGTGACGGTGCGCCACGACTAAAACGTAAACCCAAAGCAACGGATGCGATGGACGGATAAGTATTGTTCATTTCCAGAAATTATGTCCCCCCCCGCCTCCACCCCCAACTCCCTCACCCCAAAAAGCAGGGGATATATATAAATATATATGGTGGATTTCTCAAGCGCGCTGTCATGACGCCAATCCCAAATGATGTTAGTGTGAGCGGAAACACTGTGGGGGAGGAAAGGGGGCAGCAGCTGAAGAAAAAGGCTCGAATGATCCAGTCACTTCGGATACCGTACTTCAGATGCAAAATGGATATTCGAGTCGAAACCTGACAAAGCGCGCCGGCTTTGACGGGAAGCGGTATAGACAATGACCAGTGGCTGGGTCAGTGGGATGTCTCTGTGCAAGCAGGGAAGCTTATCAAATGACACTAAAAATAAGTTCAACAACCATCAAGTTTGAGGGGGAATGGGCGAGCGTCTCACATTCGGCGGGTACGAGGACGCGCAGGGCGGGCAGCGCGCGGCACGCCACTCTAATTATTCCTTTGTTTCCTCTTCGTCCCGATCGCAGGGACGTAAATAATACCGAATCAAATCCTCGGGGTGTGCTGGTATTTATGTCCGACTTAAACGCTTTTAGCCTCTTGCATAATTTTGCAGGCTGACATTTAATAGGCTCATCAGCCTCTTTCTGGACGGATGGTGGACGAGGAAATTTTTAGCACTTAGATCTTGTCTTTTTTTATTTCCCAACCAAGAGCACAGGAATGTTATTAACCCCAACTAATGAGATATTTACATAGCAGTCACAACAGGAGTCGCCCTGCTAAAAACACGTCACATGTCCCCTCTGCATCCTCTCCACACATCATCACACATCATGCTATTCATTTTTAACACCTATTGTTGCTGATTAAAAAAAGATCATTTCTGTGTGCCGTCTTGTAAATTGATGCTTTTGATAAAAACAAAAAAAGTATTTTTGTATTTCTGCACTTGTTATTTGAGGCTGTTTTAATGTAGCACCAAAAGTTGAAAAAAAAAAATGAAGTGTTGACATTTTTGTATTTTTAACCATTTATTCACTTCGGCCACATTTTTCAGCGTCGTCATTTCAAAATACAACTTAAGCTTTAAAAAAAAAGTAGATCACCATAATTTCTGATGTATCTTCATTTCATTTTTGTCAACATCGCTTTCAAATTTTGGATTGAATTTGATTTGCATGCACTAACTTCAGCTTAGTACATTATTATCAGCTCATGTAGGGTGCAATAATTGTAATTTATCTTTTTATTATCTTATAAATTGTACAGTTTTTTGTCTTTTTATATATGAATGTAGCACCTTTAAGTCCAGGTTCAGGTCACACAAGCTGCACATACGTGTGTGAGTAGCAACCAAAATACCAAAAACATCTTTTTTTTTGCAGAGCTTTTTTTTTACGAGTTTTACACTGTTTTTATTTCCAGTCAAATGATTCCTGTTATTGTTTTACACTGCAGTCTGTTTGTGTCAAATATACATTCAATGAAAAGCGAAGAGTGTTTTTGTTTTTTTCTCTCTTTTTAACACGTGTGTGCGCTGGTAGGGGTGGACACGCTAAAGGCAATCTTTAATTGGGCCCTTGCAGATTTATAGGGCCCGACAGGGAACGTGATTATACAGAGTGTGTGTGGACAGAGGAGTGGACAGTGTGCAGCCTCTCCCCCTGTGAAGTCAGTCACCTGAGGCACCACACACACACACACACACACACACACACACACATACACACACACACTCAGAAACCCTCCAAGGTTTTCAACACCACAAAAATGAGGTCTTGCATTTAGTAAAAATATGCGCTCATACACCTTCTGCTTTATCCACGTTTGCATGCTGTGACAAGATGCCAGTTGATGTGTGTGTGTGTGTGTGTGTGTGTTGAAAGTAAAGGATAGAAAGTGATAACTTCTTTTTTGAGCTTTAGACACCATAAAGAACAGAGCTAAACATTCCTCTCATGAAGGTGTTTTAAAATATAGTTATGTAAAGCTTTTACTGTGTCTGCAGTCATAGACAGTTCTGTAGACACAGACTTGAAAGCATGACTTCCACTGTGACAATGATCAGAGTTTTGTGACCAAACCTTCCATTGCTGATCAACTTTTTCTACTAAAACCAATCTTACTTTAGAGAAATACAAAAACAAAGTGTTTCAAATCAGTTATCAGTTATAAATCAGTTCCATGTATGATAAAATGCAGCTGACCCTCAAGTGGTCCTGATTATGAAAAAACAGATTCTTGGAAAGTTCTTGATATATTCAGAAACATTTGTCATTTGTTACAAGTGGTTTAAACCAACTAGTTGAACCCCACAGGATTCTCATCAGCGGCAGAAGAAGAAATTAGATCATTTATTTCAGTAAGTGTAGCAGTACTGCGCTATAAAAGTACTACTGTTGCAAGTAAAATTTCCGATTTCAAAATCATAGCAGCAAGTGTGGCTATATATCAAAATTAAAAGTACTCATTGTGCAGAATGACCCTTTTTTTTTAGAGGCACCACATTTGTCTGACATCAACTGATTAAAATTTTCCTCCAGAGTCTTGTCTGTTATAAATTAAACTCGTCATTCAGCATTACAAAATAACCCAGAATGTAATATTTACAATAGGAAAAAAAAAGGAAATAGCATCAAATGAAGATACTAAGACAGTAGTTGCAGCCTACACTGACACAGAGAACAAACAAGAGTCGTCAGCTCATTGTTTACTGTCCGTTAGTTTACTGGAGTCTTGATTCCAAATATTTCTCTCAGCTGCATGAAAGGCTCATAAAAGCAGTGACTCACTGTGTATTCAAGGTTTCCTGAGCTTGAACTGCTGATTCTGTCTAAATTGGACTAAATACATCCTCCGTGTGTCACTCTGACCCCCAGACAGTATGGCTCCACACTAACTGAATCATCACCATAAGCTGCTTACTGCCCTCAGCTGACCAGTTCACACGGCTTTCAGAAACAGCAGCTACTGGAGACACCAGGGACCGAGTGTTTCACATCAGACTTTCACAAACTGCTTCATCCAAATATCTGCTTCTCTGCTCTGTTTATTCTTGTGCTTATGATTAGCAGCTACAGGCCGAGTTGCTGCAGGAAACACCTGTGGTGATCGGAGTTTAGGATTCATCCTGCAGGAGGTGACCTTTCTAGACAGAGAAAGCCAAGACAAAGTGGCCTTCATGAATGGTAGAAGTTCATCTCTGTGATTTCACTTTAATGCAACACATTTATTACAGCTGAATATTTAAAGGTTTATGTGATGAGCTTTTAATATTTATAGCACCACTGTTGACTCCTGTAGAAATAATTCTGCATTCGAACACCAATATTTAAACTGATCAATAACTAAACCCTGAATGAAATAAATCCAAATCAAAATGTTATTATATTATATCTGGATTGGTTTATAATTAATCCAGACATACTGGAAATGTGCTGAACATGTCAGATGTTTTAAAACACTCTCTCCATAAGAATATTGTATGTGAATTGTATTTTTTTTTAAAAAAAGGATTTCAACCCACACCCACTGTTACAAAATCTGTTTCTGATCCAGCAGAGCAATCATCAGCTGTCACACAGATAGTTTTAAGCTCTGTAGTTTGGAGAAGTACCTTCTTCATTATTGCTCTTTCTATGCTGCCATTTTTAACTTTAGTTTGTTTTAGATTTGTCAGTAAAAATCCTTTGTAGAATGGAAAAAAACATAGCAGCATAGTATGAACTTCTAGTCTGATGTTCTTTCTCTCTCTGGTTGCTAAATAGTGAGCACGGACAGGAAGATGACTGAGAATTGCCCGAATAGTCTTGAGTTTCTTACACACACAAAATGAATGCGTTCACACAGGAGGAACAAATAAAAATCGACTGACACAAAAGACAAAGAGAACAGCCGGTGGAAAAAAAAAAAAAGTGCAAAGCACAACTGAGAGTAAAAACTAAAACTAGCAACGTGGCAAAAAGAAACAACTTGTCCATCCTCAAAAAATAACGAAAATGAAGAAATTCTGTTTAAAAAAAAAAAAACTCTTTAAAATTCTAAAACATTCAGTGCCAGTTAGGAAAATGTTTTTTTCCAGTCTACAAACACTCTTTATGACAAATATGTTCTTTAACGGAGAGCCATTATTTCACAGTGGAGCCTGCTCATATAGCATGCTGCCATTCAAGCTTATACATCATGTGATATGTAAACGGGCTCAGTGTATAGAGACACATTGCCGTGCTTGAACAAACAAAATAGTTTGGAGATGAAAAGACATCTGAAAGGAGAATAAAGCAGCTGAATTACCCAAAAGATGTTGTGTGTTTAAAGAAGCTTAGACGCTGCAAATATTCCTCATTTCAGCAGGAATAAAATTCACAAATATGCTACAAAACAGATACATGAACGTAAGAACGGAAATTAATTTTCAAGGTGATTTTTATAACTGAAATTGATGAAATTCACATCCTCTCACACGTCCGGTGTCAATGCAACAATTTGCAGGTTTAAACAAAAATTTTTGTGATTTCGAGAAGAAAATAGTTCACCATTGTATTCAGCTGATCCCAAGTCTAACATACTGATTGGAATCAAAGTGGCACATGAGGACAGCAGCATCCGAAGGTCTTTGCATTCTTCTATTTTTATATTAACACTCGCAGCCAAGAAAACACAGAGCAAACTCCTAAATCCATCCTGAGCTGTGCCACAAGGTTCTGTTTTCGCAATTTGATGGAGGGGGCTTAGCTGCCATAAAATTTCAACCTCCACTTCCCCTGATAAAGTTTCTCTGGCAGGCAGTGAACGGACTTAAGCAGCTGTTGCCCCCCGAAAGCCCGTCTGGCTCGCCAGGTTATCCCCATTTGCACAGTTGTCTCTGAAATTTGGGTAACTGCCGGATCAAACGCTGCAACTCTGTACGCCCGCTAACCTTTCAAAGCCTGAGCCCAGACCCGGTCGGATCCGGAGGGCGGCCCATCCGCCCTAAGAACAGCTTGTTAGAGTTGACACTTGATTTTATGCATTGTATTTCTGAGAGCATTACAACTAAATCCCCTTCTCAGGCGATATGGAGGGCTGCTGTTCGGCGACGGCTGTGGAAAATGCAGGTGGGGGGATTAGGGGAGCTCGACGGTTCGGGATTTCAGAGCTTTATGTTGATGCTCTTTTCCGTGAGCTCCCTGTGAATTTTAAAGCCCAGTATACTACGTATATATGCTGATAAAGATTTAGGACTGCTGTAAGATGATTAGACTGTGTGTCAGTGACGGTGTACAGTTATTTCAAGAGAGCGGCAAAGGAAGCGGCAAACCCACATATGTGCATGTAATATAAGTCCAGTCATGTTACATGCAAGATTTGGACAGTTGTGTAAACTGAAACGCCAAACACATGATCGCAATGGACGAGGATACGATAACATTTATCTCCACACCAGCTTTTAAACCGACTTCGAAAACAGATCTGGGGAACTTAGTACTTTAACTAAGTAATAAAGATGTACATTAAGTATTGACTTACAGGCATATCTTCATTTTGCTGCTTTTATCACTTCCCAGCTACATTAAGGCATAAAACAATGTCAAAATATAAAACCATACCTCTCAGATAAATCTGCTGGTTCGCCAGATTAAGATTTTAGGAAAAATTGACATCAAACCTCTGATCGTATCCATAATCTTCTGTCATCAGATAGTTCCCATTTAAACCTTCTTTTTTTTTTTTTTTTCAATTTTCCAATTTCTCGAATTGTATGGTTGTTTATGTTTAACATTTTGGAATCTTGGCCTTTTTTGTTAAATTGCAAAAAGAGTTTTCTTGAAAATACATGTTTCTTTTCTCAAAGCAAAGAATCCAAAAAGTCATGACTAGCACTAGTGTCAATAAGTTCAAAGCCCTATTCAACTTCCTGTCATGTAGTTAAAATTACTTTTTCAACCAGCTGCAACATTAAAACTCAGTTGATATATTAATGCATTTGTAATGATTATTAAAAAATATATTGTGTATAACAGTGTGAAAGGTGAATGATGAACACTCTATCATACATGTACATACAGTAAGTACAGGACTTTCACTAATTGAATATATATGTAATGCAGTCTGGTGTAGCTTTCCACCAGCTAGGACCGTGAAAACCAAAAATCACTTCACCAGCTCTTGATTTGGCAATTTGAACAATTAAATGACCTAATAAGTCGTATTTCATAGACAAAGCTCTAATAGTTCTAGAAGTTCAGAGAGGTACTGGGTACCTGTGGCAAGTACATGATCGGATTAGTTCTTCCACTAAAGAACACAATATCTAGTTTGAAAGTAAGAATAATGTTAAATAGTGTTTGAAAGTGTTCT
The DNA here is from genome assembly GCA_037975185.1 of Centropyge bicolor. Lineage (NCBI taxonomy): Eukaryota > Metazoa > Chordata > Actinopteri > Pomacanthidae > Centropyge > Centropyge bicolor. The sequence goes on along the minus strand of JBBMOC010000020.1, from coordinate 4,176,827 downwards.
CAAACAAACAGATGGTTGGCACATGCTAAAGGCTGCAGACGCCATTTTTACACTTTGTTTCCCTCTCCCACCTATTGCGACACAAAAAAACCCTCTTTCCACATCAACCTGCTTTTGCACCTAAATCTGGGCTGCGCTCAGAGATGCTCCTGCTAGGTATGAAATAATGATGGCACAATATGTGTGTTGAAGCTCCGCGGGGGCATATGTTGAGTCAGACGGCCCGGGCGAGATCACCTGTCCGGCCGGAGGGGTCGACAGGCCGTCTGGAGCCCGCTAATGATAAACCTCCAACATACTGACTGTGGGCTCATGGCGGGCCTTCTCCGAGCAGCGGATCCAGGCAGGCAGCCGCGGTCGCTTCTGCTCCGCGTCTGAACCCATATTGACCCGACGCGGCGGCTGACGGAAGGCCCTCTGAGCCAATGGTGCTGGGAGGGGGGGCCTGGCGAGCCCCCGTCCACCCGGCGGGGGTGGAGTCACCTTGCCGGCAGCGCTCTGTGTCGTGCTTTAATGAAGGCAGAGGGAAACTTTGGCTGGAGGTGTTTCTGTGTAATCATGTCACATTTCCAAAGAGGCCGGGGCAGAGGAGGCAGCAGATCGCTCCTGACTTCTCCAGCAGATGTTTGGAAATGGCGCTAATGTTGTGGATTATGTCTGTGGGTGAACGAGCAGCGAGAGACTCTGATGCTAATGACAGCTGAGTTCACGGAAATGTCTGCACGGAACATGTCTCGTAACCGGTTTCATGGGAGCGTTACTGTAAACATATTAAGTATTGAAGTAATGTGTTATATCTGATTTAAGTTCAATTACACTAGGTCTATTTGTTACATTATACTTTTCCAAATGGAAGTATGTGGCTTTGCCTCATTGCTCCTTTGGATGTGAGATCATGTGAGCTAAGATATAAAATGACTGATGCTTATATAGGGATTTTCTCATTGTTTAGTATTTACAGAGAACGTCAGTGTAAAATCGTCCAGGTCCGAATTATCAATTCACAGCAGCTTATAACTCTTATAACAGCTAATCAAACAAACCAATTCAAATTGGTTTGTAGAGAAAAGCACAGAACACATTCACACACATGGTGAGCGCAAGGTTCTGAAGCAGCAGCCCGATCTGACCAATCACATGTCCTGTTGTCTCCAACTTCAAAACAATGCAGTTTTATGTTTGATATAGTTGGAATTGGCTTGAGTTTGCCTGCAAAGTGACATCATCCAGAAAGTTGCTGCATTGACCAATCAAATCCATGCAAGACACACATGACTGGTAGATCACCCGAACGCTGAATTCCTACAGTTTACCTCATGGTCATTGGGACAAAAGATAAAATAGTTGCCATGATAACTTTCCAGAGCTGTAAATTCCTCTGTGTGAGTCAGTCAGTGTTCTGTCTCTTACTCAAACTGGACTTGGATTGTACTGGATGGACTGTATTTCATTGTCTCCTCACCAATACCACACCTTAGTTTGAGGAAAAAAGTGTTGCTTCAATTGTGATGTTACAATAATCTTCCTGTAATCCTGCTGACAAACCGGACTAAAATCATAATTTAACAGTAATTTAAAGTTAATAGATTTTGAATCTTTCATCTTTCTCACACTGGGGCCACATTTTCACATTTCTGATCAAACACTGCTGTGTTGGGGTTTGGGCCCTGTTGTCCTGCCTGTCTCTCTCCCTCTCTCTCCACCTTCTCCTCCCTCTGGAGACTCCTCCTCGAGCGTCCACTCCACAGCGCCAGTCCCTGATCTCGGCCCGGACCACGGGAGGGACGACGGACCCCGAACGCTGTTTACATCCTCAGCTGCTGCGTTCGCTGGGCCGAACAAACACGGCCCTCCCACACGCCCGGTGCCACTTCTCTCCGCGGTTGGCATCATTTAACATTACGATATTTTCCTGGTGTTTGCCCACGGATGATGAGGCTCTCATTGCTATGCCTGCGCCAGATGAATCATAAACCTATACCATATGCCATCGCAATTTGCTGATGGGCCCAAGCTGTTTTGGTGGATATAAAATCCAGGGATTATGGAGGCCTGATCCTCAGTGAATGAAGGGAGAGAAGGACATGGAGACAGAGAGAGCGAAGGGGGGGGGGAAAGGTGGAGGGCGATGCTTCCTGCCTGCGTTTCTATTGGTCGGCAGGTCAGCGGCTGTGGAAAGGTAGAAGGCAGGGCTTCTGATTGACACCTCCCAAATTGTCTAATCTAGCAAAGGCTGTGAGGTATTAGCTCAACCTGCTGGTTTGTGAAAGCAAACAAACACAGACAAACATGTTTGTCACCTTGTCCCCAGTGTCATATGGTGGTAATTGAAGTAGCTGTCAAAAACAAAGGGACGAAAGCCTTCAGGGAATCGCTGTTGTTGTTATTCTCCTCTCTGAAATCGAGAGTATCGCACGCGGGCCAATCACTGCTGTTCGCACTAAAGCGCCTATTTTAGATAAAGTGTGTTTATTGACAAAAGGTGAGGGATTCGTCGATGCAGCGAGATCATTTAATTGTTAACCATAAATAGGAATTAGAAGCTTAGTTTGCTTTGCATGATGGAGGATGTTTTTGTTTTTCAAAACATCTGCATTCAACCTGCGACTTATCCCACTCAATTTGTTGTTGTTGAAAGTTGACATGTAGAAAATATGTTATGTTCAGATGCAGTTTTCTTGTCTCTAGTATTTGATTGGAGTGTTTCCTCGTAACTTTGAAAAGTCACTTTTATATCTGTCTTTTTTCCTCTTATGGGTCGCACAAAGATGCAGCAGATATTCACTGAAGCAAAGATTGAAAATAGACATGTAAGATGACTTTAATTATGAAGCTTTGTTTCAGTCATCAAAATAAATATTCTTATCTTCACTATTTATTCCTTCACTAGTGTTTGCAAAATAATAATGCAAAACCATCCAGTGGAAAGATCCCAGCAGATTTTATGTTTGTGAAATGAATAATAATAATCAATATAAGGATTTTACAGATTCATTTTTGAGATAAGAGTAAATGCAAAAGTAGAACAGTTGACCGTGGGACAATAAGGCTTGTATTATATTACATGTTGTATTTGTGTGTATGAAAGAAATGATCACACTCAACAAGTAGCTTTGTTTCAACTTGGAGAATTATTTTAGCCACCAAATTCAAATCACTTAATTTTAACATTTGACAAAAAGCAAAGTGAAAAATGCAAAGTTGTGACAGGAGGGTGAAAATCCAGGTTTGATTTTAGATTTCAAGGATGGATGTGCTGAGCAGGAAACAGGTAGTGAGGAGACAGAAAGTGAAAAAGAAAAGAAGACTGAGCACATAGTGGGAAACATTTATCTAATAAGAGATAAAACATATTTATATACTTGTACAAAGTGACGTGTCTTGTTTAGGATGTTGGCAGTATTAGCTGTAAAGCACATACAGTATGATGAAGCTTGTTCACTAAATCACTACTTCATTATTTATCATTACTACATTTTTGTACTATCTTTGTACATTAGTATATTTGCAATTACTGTATATTCTTCATATTGTGCAATAGTAAAAGGTTTGACTTAGTTTTCAACATTTTTCCAAGAGATAAAAGTTTTAATTTTGAATCAAAAAATTTGTCTTGTTAATAATAAGATGATAATTGAAAATAAGATATGTTTTACTGCTGTGTTAGCAAAATGCAAGATTAAAAAAAAAAAACAACACCTTTGGCAACATTAGAAAACATTAATAATTCAGATGTAGTCGTTGTGTGGTGATAGCCTGTCTGTTATCAGGCCTGTCAATCAACTCTGAAGTGACAGTTTGTTCTGTCTCTTGATTTTTGGTGTAAAGTAAAGGAGGATTTTTTTTTTTTTTTTTTTTTTTTTTTTGGTTTTATTTGGTACCTTGGCAATGACCTTTTCCTGATTTTAACCCTGCTGTTGTTACCCACATGTGCAGATGTTGTGGAGAGAAAAAATATATTTAGAAAAATTATTCAAAAATGTCAAGGTTCAAGTCTGGGGTCATGGTTGTTTTGTTTACATATGGATTAGAGATTGTTTTTTTAAATTAAGTTTCACTGTGACTGTTCAAATTGTTCACGCCCTCTCTACTTACATAATGCAGCAGGCCAGCGGGAAACAATGAGCGTACTGTTTACACTGGATATCCATCCTGGTGTGAAAGGTCAAAACCAAATCGATAAACAAGTAAAGAGGCTTAATTCATTTCCAGGGTTTGATTAATATCAATATTTGGCTTATGGACTGAGAATTCATGTCACGCTACTGACGGCGGACGGAGGCTTAAGGATTATGTGCGTGCAGCAGCATCTGAGCGGTTTTAATAGAAAAAACCTCGCAGTCTAACTTTCTATTTAACTTTACTGCACTTTGTAAAGGTCACCTGAACTTAAACCTTTGATATTTTTTAAAGGTTTAATGTATCATTTCTTAAGTAATTGCACAGTAGACTTAGGAGCTCCAGTGACAAGAGACTGTGCTAACCACCATAACTCAAACTAACAGCATGTATAAGCGATTACCTCGTACTTTTTAATTGAGTGGGTTCAGAGAAGCTCTAACTTCCCGGCTTTACGAGTCTGGGGTCTTTTAACGGCTCGGCCACAGTAATTCGATAATCATTTTCATTTGGTAGAATGCTGGCGATCAATCTGATGGATGACTTCATCAATCCTGATAACGCAGCCGTATAGGCCGCAGAGTCTAAGTGTAAGTCGAGAGGCCATGAATCGTCCCTTTATGAATCACATTCCAACTAAAACTTGATTAGTGAGCTATTGCAGCAGGGAAATACAGCCGCACTTGATATTCATTAAGATAAGGTGTTACTGCCAGCGTTACACGGTTTGTGACAATAAATTTCCCATTTGCATGAAAATGGGCTCAGAAATTTAAATGGCAAAAATACAGTCTAGCTCATTGTAGCACAGTTTGGCAGCGAGGAGTGAAATAATTTATTCATGAGGCTGGCAGGATGTTGGGTGCTACCATCTGAAGTGTGTGGTGAAGAGTGCTGATACTGAATTTCACCGTTTTGCGGGACGTATTATTTCTTTAGAATGTATAGATGAATCAGTTTGATGTCACATTTACATTAACATATCGGGTGGTTTTACCGATCCTCAAACCAACGGAAAGCACCTCAAACACGTCAAGGTCAAATTCCCAGATCGACATAATGGACCGATAGAGTGCGAGTCTCAGAGCCAAAAATGCCCAAACAAATCACAGGGTTGATCCCAGACTGATCGTGTACAACACACACACGATGGCTCCCTGGCTGCCTCCTCCTCTAACCCCGCTGGCCTGCCTTTGTTTTGCTTCAGCTCTGTCGTGTGTTCAAACAATCGGTCAGCGAATCATATTTGTACCATCCTATTAATAATTGAGATTATCCTCATGATTATCCTGTTTTGCAGTCAAGCTCCCCCAGGCCGGCAGATTAGGAGGAAATAGTTACAGAGGACTTAGGTATGCTCATGAATGGGATATTTTCAGCTTTTGTTCACCCAGTCAGACTCAAAATAAAGACACAGATCATTGTTTTTTGTGACCACGTCTTATTAACCTCATTCGATATTTTTGCTGCAAAATAGCACAAACATACATTTATAGAACTGATTGAAATGTGCACATAAATTAGGAAAAATAACAAAAACATGTTATTCCCCATGCATGTAGTTCATCCACCCACATGGCCCCACCCAACCCACTTCCACCCCTGTTGAAAATCACATAGAAATGTCACCTGATGTTCGGGTTAATTTGCCCATAGAATTGAACTAAACTGACATGCTTTCTTATCATTAAATGAATTTACAGAAGCCGCTGACATCCACTGTGTGAAGGATACCAATAGTTCCACCACATAAAACCACAAAGTCCTTTTATGTCTCTTTTTATGTTCAACTTAAAGATACAAGAAACAAGATACAACATGTTAAGTGACTTTTAGAGGTGATGGCAGGCACACTTTTTCACTAAGGCTAATTGTATCCATTTGCTTTCAGTCATTTATGCTAAGCTAGGCTAACTGACTTCCGCTTTGTATTTAATGAATGCACATTGGACCAATTTTTACCCAGGAAAGAAAGTATGTTGGAGTTCTATGACAGGCTTTCTGTTAAATAATCACATTTTTCCTAGATGTAAGATAAAAATCTCTGAAAGATTTATTTCTGTTTGCTGTGAAAGAACAACCAGTTCCTGTCCAAATACATCTTTACAACTACCTCCCATCCTACTGTCACACTCTTAGCCCCTGTGAATCATTCCCTCTGCCTGTACATTACAGTATATTCCTCCTCCTCATTGACTCGCTCTTCTATCAAATCCTTCTCAGACGATTGGCTGGGACGGCCTCAATCATCTCATCTGCCTGTATGGATGAAAGAGAATGACATTAAGATAAAGTGAGAGTGGCCCCCGAGGGTCCGCGCGGCTCCGTGAAGAAGAAATCCATCTCCGGCTCCAGATTCCCTTGACGTCTTCTCACCTGAGGAGGCCCCTGGGCGCAGGTTGACCTCGTCCACAGCCTTCACTGCCCCGTCTCTGCTGGGGAGAAACACAGTCACTGATATGAAGCCTTCAGGTAAAGCTCTGACACCAGTATCACTGCGTCTCCTCTGTTCATGGAGGAGAAGTTAATACAGCTGTTAGTGAAAAATTAATAATGAAAGCTGGAAGCAGCGATGAAAGTCAGACCTTTGTGCCTGTCGGGGTCTGCAGCAGCCGTGACCTCGTCACCGGACACAGACCAGCCGACATGGCATTGATTTTCATGTGTTTTGGCCACGACATGAAAGAGATCAGTGTCACGTCCTGTGTCCACTATGTGTTGCTAGAAAACACCCACTAATTAGGGCCCGAGCACACTAAAGTGCGTAGGACCCTCTTGTAACCCTTAGGAGAATTATTTTTCTCGCCCCACTTTAAACCCAAATTTTGGGCATTCCGCTTGAGATAAACGCGAACGCGCCTAGCCAAAATCGTCAGTCCCAGCGAAAAATTTATGAATCCTGTGTCTGCGCAAAAATACATGCCATAGCGCCCCCTAGGGGCCTCAAACTGCAGCCCCCGCCGCTAGTTTGAGCTACGGGCCCGAAAATTGGCATGCACAATAAGCATTACAAGGCCTACGAAAAAGTCTCTTACGACTAACATAATTAACGTTAAACGTCGCGTTTTAGTGATTTGCACGCTACGCATTTGCACGAACTCGTCCTAGGGTTTTAATCGGATCGGCTCCAAATTTGGAGGGTGCGTACGAGACACATTGACGATTAAAAGTTATTAAAAGAATTTGCCTAGGTAAATGGGCGTGGCCACAAACCACGCCCAAAAAACGCGAAATTTTCACAATCTCCGATGTCCATGAAATTTTATGGGCATAAGCCCGGGCCCGAGACCGTCCCCGACATGTAAATTGTAATTCGGAATTCCGAACAGGAAGTTTGCAAATTAGCGTTGAAATTCCGATTTTTGCGATTTCGCGCTACGTATTTGAACGAACTCGTCCTAGGGTTTTAATCGGATCAGCTCCAAATACGGAGGGTGTGTAGGAGACAAGTTGGCGATTAAAAGTTATTAAAAGATTTTGCATCGCTCAAAGGGGGGCGTGGCCGCGAGGGCCCGATCATCGCCGCTTGCGGCTTTAATTATACTTTATATTCCAGTCTATCAGGGGTTGACCACACCATTAAAATTTCTAAATCAAATGACAAGACACACAAGACTTACTTCTCTCTTTTCTTTCTCGCCTTAAACTCAGATTGGACAACTTCCTGTTTCATGATTAAACATCAGTTTTGGCTGTGCCGCCATGGACATGCTGCTCCACAGAAACTCCAAAACTTTGCAACTTAACATTGTGAAGGTCTTTAGATTAGACTGAGCACATATGAAGTCAATCTGATTAATTCTGTAGGAGGAGTTGTGCATTAAATTCAAAATGACTGACTTGCTGTTGACTTTCTCCAAAATACTCAGAATGTTGCATTCCACTGAATTTCATACATTAACAGTTGGTAAAACAAGGCGAAAGAGTGTAACAAGGGCTAATTCATTGAAACTTAATAGGGGCACTGTGCAAGGCCAAAATCAGGTATATATTTTCACCACTTGATGTGTGTGCCAGTTCTGAGTTTTTGAGAACCTAAAAAAATCTGATTCATTTGGACAAAGAAGAATAATGAAATTTCCTTAAATGTGAATCAGATCCTCACGACGGTCGGTGCTCAGACCCTGATGGAAATGTTTGGCTTTTGCCAGTTTTGACAGGGTGATCGGCTGATCCAACTTTCTGTCAGGAGGTTGCTTCGAAGCAGCTTCACAAATGTTTTCCTTTTGCTTGTGCTCACAGTGCCTTCAGCCTGCAGCCACTGTGACCTGGACCAGATAAACCACATGGACGTCTGGAGTCTCTTAACATTTTGAGCAGACTATTATACATCTCAAACAAAGTCCGTACCTGAGTTGGACTGGCTGCGTGAAGAGTGTAAGAGCGGTGTTGTGCATCCACTGAATTTACGACCTACACACACACTCTGCCTGAGGGGATCGCAGCCAGCGGGATGAGTGAAAAAGCCAAGGTCTTGAAAGCATTAAGAAGCTGTTTGCCCCCTCAGAGGGTTCAGCCAGATCAGAGGTGTCTCTTGGGGTATTATCCATCAACAACATAGAGCATGCAGCGAGAACACATATGCATTTTCATTTGGAGAGTATGTACTGTGTAATCCTGTATCGTTTATTTGTCTGGAGACAGTGTTGTAATCTCCAATAGCGTGACCAAACTTCTGTGACCTCCACTGGAGGATCAATGGCTGCCAGGTCGCTGATGTTGTCATGAGGGCCAAATGAAAATCTGTTGGGGAATCTGCTGACATATTACACAGCTTAACTCGTGCGCTTCTTAAGGCGTGGAGCGGTGATCGGAAGTCACGCCAGGGCGGCTTATCCTGTTTCTAGTGTATTCTTAATACTGTAATGCCTGGAAACATACATCTCCCTGTATTGAACATTGGTTGAGATTAAAATATGTCGAACATGTATCTTCTATATGAAACTGGAGAGGAGCAACTCATCAGTTGCACAAGCTGCTTTTGTAAATACACACATTATAGGTCTTCATCAATATCATCAATTATATTAACTTTAGTATACTTTCTGTTAATTGGTAGAAACATATATCATAGTGACTAACAACACAAACTACAGCCTCCAGAAGGACGATAAAGGTGAATCATCATCTCTCTTAAACAAGCAAAATCTAAACATTGGGATTGATGGAAGTTATATTTTATTAGACTGCAGCTGAGTGTATCACTATAATATTTCAAATATGCTTATTTTTCGTAGACAATCTGCTGTTGACTCAGTTCAGTTTCGATTTGGCTTGTGTGCGATTGCAGATGACAGAAAGATAAAAATCAAGATGCTTTCAAATAAAACAACAAGGCTGGTGATGTTCTGTATTTTACTTACTGTCAACAAATCCAGTGAAAAGACCAAAACTAATAATGTGTTCGTTCATCTCTTAATACTGTCTGATTTCCGGTCTGTGGTATTCATTGCCAAACCCACTGGTTTCCTACTGAACATTAAGTCTTTAATCACAAATTTTCAACAAAGTTTCAGACAAACAAAGTTTCATTTTTCAAAAGGTTCAGTAAATTCCAACTCCCATTTTTTTTTAGCAACATTACTCAAACTAGTTAGGTTAAGGCTTCGTTTTTTTATGGACTTTGTTAACAATAACACAAATATAGAAAAAAAATCCTTTAAATATGACACAAAATGAAATTACATACAATATATTCTGATGCTGTTGGCTAAAACATGTAATGAAGTAATGGGCATTAAAGTCACGTCTTCATATCAGAGACGTCTCTCTTGTACACACAATTATAAAAAGCCTCAGGGAGAGTTGAGATTAAACTTTTTGTCTGTCAATCAAATGTTACAACAACTCGGGGGTTCATTTCATTTACACAAAATCTCATTCATAAGTGCATATAAATGATGCGTAGTACAACTCAATGCTCACTCAATCTGTGTGCATATATAAACCAGTGCATGTAGATAATTGAATAATAACTGAGACACCTGAAGCTCTCGCAGACGATCCCTCAGTTGTGTCTTTAAGGCCTCGCACATTAATTACAACCCTCACTCAGAGGCTCGATAACACACCCAGCATTAACACAGCATGTCATTAATAAGGAAGGGAGAGTGACATGTGAAGGTCTCACATTGTGACTAATTGAAAAGGCATCAATCATCCGGGGCCATTTCACTTGCCTCAGCACCTGCTACTGTATGGAGGAGGTCACACTTTGAACAGGATCAAGACAACTTAATCTAGATAAATTAAAGAGTGCAGACTGTGCCAGGAGGAAGCCTGCCACGTCCCTGATCTCATCCTGCTCTTTCAACATGGTTTCATCTCGTGGGATCAGGTCCATGGTGTCGCTCCCTCCTTTAGGAATGTTAACTAAGAATGTACTTTCCTTTATTCCTCTCCCTTGTTTCAGTCAAGAGAAATGTCATAACACATGTTCCCAAATTGTAGGTTGTTGATTTCTCAAGTAAAGGTGCACTGATAGCATCCCACAAGAATCTCATCTGTTACTTTAAATGCTCATTATGGTCAGTTTCTGTGAAGTGGTGAAGTGGACAGGGTCATATCTGGGTTTTTAGAAGTCAATGTCCAAATCACTTTTCAACAATTTGACTGGCCATTTAAGGCCTTTTGAACTGTATCACAGCCATGAAACTCAAGTTCAAATCATCCCTGCAAGCACTTGGCAATTTGTTCACTGAAAAAATCAAAGTAGCTAAAGCAACGTGATCTGACTCCCCTTCGGTTTTTGGATCAATTCAATCGCTTTAAAAAAGGTATTTTGTTTGTGATTGTAATGATGAGGGGAAACCAAAGAGCTTGTTCTATCTTCCAATCCATTGCAACAGTTTGTTAGACTGGTTTCTGTAGTTTTTATGTTCAACACACCAAACAGGGATCAAATTTGAAATTGCCATTACATAACCCTATATGTCCCATGTTTTCTTAAATACTACTAACATGACTCGATGCTCTAATGTCCTGTTATTACAGGACAAATCACACAGAGTAGGTAGTGCTTTTTTGGTTGTCTTTCCTCTGAAGCTGAAGGCTGGTAGTTAGTTAAACTTCTCTCATTATCCAATGAGTAATTCTTTCCCAAAATTTTGGGTTTATGTGTTTCCTTGTTTACATCATAAATGATGTGTATCAACATGCTGCACGTACATTTGCTTTGAAATATTAATAGTGAGCCACCATCAGCTGCCACTGCATGCACACACTGCAGCAGGTCACCATCAGTAGAGGCCATATTAAATGGAGGGCTTTGATAATGGTGACCAGCATTTAAATCCCACTGTGGTTATGTTTAGACAGCAAAAACACTTACAGCAGTTATGTTTGATTGTTGTTTTGGTTAATTGTTAAAAAGGTAGCCCTATGTCGTGCTTCAAGTCCGTTTTTACTTCAGTGTGTAACCAAGACCTTGACCTTTCTCTGAACATAGCTTTCGTTGCTACTAGTGGAACATATTTACAATTCATTCAGTTTAAATATTTTGTGACTTGAACATGAAAAATGTAACTAAGGTGGCATTATGTTTCTCGCAAAGTAGTTGCTGTGCAAGATACAACCCTGATTCCAAAAAAGTTGGGACGCTTTGTAAAACATAAATAAAACAGAACGTGATAATTAATAACTAATCCCTTTTGACATGTTCTCAGCTGAAAACAGCACAAAGAGAATATTATTATATTTACTGTTTCACCTCATCAACTTCTCAATAGTCTTTGTTTTACACAGCATTTATATCCATCATTCAACTCAGCCTACACGAACAATGAATGCAACAGTTAGAATATATATTGCAGATCAGCAACGTCGCATGCAATCGAATAAAGTGTAATCAGAAATGCATGTCGGACCCTCCGACCCTGGAACGATCATGTAATATGGAAAAGTTGTGGGAAGCGAAATAAGAGAGATAGCAGCTCAAGAGACAGGATGGAGGATCATCAATAACCCACCGCCCTCAACTCACTTCTGTGTTTTCTTTTCTACCCTTGTCATGTATATTTCATTGTGGCGTCCCAGCGGCTCAGGCTGGGTCACTACTGAGCGGAGCTCCGCAGAGGCCGCGGCTGAACAGATGTTTGGAATGGCAGATGAACACAACTTAGGCCTCGCATATGCTGCACAATCAAGACTTGGGAGTGATTTATTCATACCAGTGAATAATGTAAACACACTTTTTTAGCGAGCAGGCTCTGGTTCGGGTGTGTGCGACTCACGACAAACTGATGTTGGCGTCACAGCAAATATCAATCATGTTTCACTGTGAGGTTAACTATAGATGATTGTACACACGCAGATGTGTGCTTTCCAATAACTGAAACTGCGCCATAGTCAAAAAGCTTAGGTTGAGTCCGTCCAAGTCAGAACAGGGTGGAAACCTTGCTGGCCACTTTATTAGGAACTCTTATATAGTTCACTGCAATCTAACTCAAGTCTGGCACAAAGTCTGCTTGATTTACATATGTTCAGTTTTGGGGGGGGTTTGTTGAGCAGTACGTGTCAGTTCAACTATATGTTTATTACAAATTGTACAGTACACTACAATAGGTATAGAGTTATTCCCTCCTCGTGTTCATAAATGGAGTGGACAAAACATCAGAAACTTCTTAATATGATGCAGCTCAATGTAAATGAATTAATACCTCTCAGTTAGTGTCAATCAAAAGTAAATTAAAGGCAGAGTTTGTAGCCGACTTGTTGTATTACGTTGCATTAGTTTTTAGAGGTGTAGCGAATAAAGTGGCCTCTGATTTTAACTTCAGTCATTCAGTACAGCTCTATGGATGTAGGACAGTTACCAGATGTTAGTAGGAGTAGTTCAGATGGTTTCTTTTGTTTTGTAGAACAGTAAAAAAAAACGCCATCTAACTAGATGATTCTGTTTATTGTAAATGGTCAATGGCAGCATTTATACAACACCTTTATCCAAAGCACTTTACAGCTTGCCTCTCATTCACCCTGCACACACCGATAGCAGCGAGCTACTATGCAAGTGCCGACCTGATCCGGGAATGATTTGGTGCCCAAGGGCACTTCGACAGGTGGACAGGAGGAGCCGGGGTTTGAAACGCTCTACCTCCTGAGCCACAGTCGGATGTCGTCCTTTTGTCTGTTAACGACTATTAAAACTGTTATATTACATTGTAACCTTACATCGAGTGAAGGAATGTGACAATGAGACATTTTTACCTGAAAACAAATTAAAAGAAATAATAGAGTGTATCAGAAAACAAATGAACGACTTTGTCATTCAAATATATTGTGTAGCAAATTTTGAAAACAAAAATGCGTTCATCACCACCCAATTTAACCTGTTTTTCTTCTGCAGGATGAAAACGTTATGAAAGGTCAAAAGAAAAACAAGGGCACTCATGTTACAGTAAATGTTCCTGTTCACATAGCTGAGGTAAGCCTTGTATGAAGATGATCGTGATTGTAAATTTGCTTTGCTGAAATTCCCTGTTTCGCTCACGCCTGTGTATCAACAGGATGGAAATCAGCAATGAGTGAGTTAATTTTCTGCCCCCCCATCTAGTTAAGGAGACTGTGATGGTGAATGGTGAATTAGATATCTAAAATGACCAGTGTGATGGTAATGACAGCTCTCTGTAAGAATCATTTCATCTGCCTACATTACTTTGGAAGACGTGATTAATGAAGCGCAGCGTCCTTCACATTTCTCCTCCGCTCTCCCTCTCACTCCCAGATATACTGATCTGCTGACATTTACTTAAGTTTGGGCTAATGTATTAATTCCAAAGGTAATTATTCAATATACTTTTGTCACTGTTAATATAGCTCAGCGTCACCCTGCGAGCTCTGCTCTGAGAGGCTCTGTGTGACTTTGCCAGATGGAAAACAGGCTCCAGCAGAGACCCCCCGTCTTTGAAGAAGGCCATATGGGAGAAGTAGCATGGAGAGGTAAGCAGAAGTGAGACCACAGTGAACATTACAGTGTCATCGGCGTGGATGGACATGGTGTTGCCAGTGTTGCTCAAAATCTGCCCAAACAAAGGACCTGACATACGAACGTGCGCAGTACTGATCAGGCAGGATTTAAGATCTCCAATATGGCTGCCAGAGAGTACAACAATACCCAGTCAGAGATCTTCATTATTCAGCTGAAAACCACCGTTGTACTTTTTGAACGTAGATTTACATTTGTAGCATCTTTGCATCTGCCCCAAGGGAAAAAAACACACTTTTGAGCAGTAATTTAATCTGATATTGTTGAGATATTAGGATTTAAAGCAAGTTGTTTATTTCATCAATTTGACCATATTATGAAATCATGATCAATTATTTTGCCATTTTGTCATAATTCATTGATGTAAATACATGAATGGCAGCGTGAAGAACCACTTTACACCCATTTTCTCACACAGAAAAAGGGAGGGAGGAGGGGGAAGTGAAAGGAACTTTTATGCATGGAAAAAGCAGCAAGGGTCAATTTGCAGAGATCACTGCAGTCGTTGGCTCATATAGGCCACTGGGGTTATATGTCAAATAACACGCTCCACCTTTCAGCATGTTAGATTGCCAAAACATCTGGTAATTGTGAACAGTATGGCACATCCCCCAAGGAGCCGTAGCGCAACAGGTGTGGGGGTGTATGGGACGTCTATGACAAATAACTTGGCAGAGGTTTCTGTTTCCCTTCAAAGTGTGATGCGATGGTATTGTGAAAGCTGAAAGACTCCAGGAACCTAAAACTCCCACTGAGAATTCAACAGATGATGAGGTGAAAAGAAAAGTGTTTCCTGAAGAAATCTAATCTTTTTTATATCTGGTCTACGACATGGTGTAATGGAGCGTGAATCATTAACTGACAGTAACCAGATGTTTGCTGATATATTGTTATATCTTATTCTTGGTCCTCTGGGGTCATTATTCTATCAACCAGATAAGCCGAGTATCATTAAAGGCACCCAAAGGATTTTTCATTGTAATCAAATATGGGTTTTCAGTGTTTCTCACCAAATCATATTTCCTGTTAAATCCTAACAGACATGTTCACTGTAATGTAATTCCTGCTTTAAATCTTATTTCTTCATCTTCTTTTCTTCTGGGGGAGGACACTTTGTGCAGTGCTCCAATGCCACCAATTGTCCATATGTGGAAATTGAAGGACGATTTGACAACATGGATGGATGATCTCTGAGGTAAACTCCTTTTTTTCTTACCAACACTTTAGGTGATTTTATGTAATTGTAAGAATATCATAAATGTGTTAACAATGATATACCAACATTTTATGACCTAACCTAAATTTGCCATATCAGCACAATAAATTAGGTACAAACAATACAGGCACATCCAAGCATTGCTCAACAAAGACACTATGTATTATTGTATTCTAGATTCTAGAACTGAAATATGCAGAGATTATTAACATCGACTGAATGACACTGCTCTTGAAAAAGTATTTTGAGAATGAACTGGAAATGCTCGGAAAAGTGTCATCACTTTTACACACGTTTACACTCTTAAACAGGTGGAAAGTTTGGTGTGTGAGAGATGGTAGAACCTTATATTCTGATCCTTGGACATGACAGTATTGTTGTGTCCGTAAGGTAATAATAACAGTTCATAACATAACCTTCCACTGAATCCATTCTTTTTGTGTTTCCGTCCTATTTTCTAAATATCATGACTCCATGGTCGTCCACATGCACATGACAAACACATGTCAAAAACAGGAAGTAAAAGGGAAAAGGTGGATTCGACAAATAGCTTTAGATGTCACGACATTCTTAAATGATTTAACATCAGTCACTTCCCTGTTTCCATTTTGTATTTTCATTTTAAGATCCTTTGTGTCAGAACTTGTCTTTGACCATCTGCTTCTTCACACCGCATGGTTAAGATTAGCTCCAAGGATTTTAAAGGGCTGCATTTAAACTCAAGATGTAAACACACATGAACTACTGTGACATCTCCAGGAGGTCTACAATACCATCAGAGGTAGTAACCATCACACGAACTGAAGCAGAGACGATAAGGAGGAGAAGCAGAGTGACCGTCCAAAGGCCTGGGCCGTCCTTGAACCAGACAAAGACGCAGCATCTGGAAAGCCTCTTTGTGCTTCAAACAAAGACTCTGAACAATCCTTTCCTGTTTGCGTGTCAGTCTCTCACATTACAGCACAAAAAGAAAGCAGCGGGAGCGGGATGAGTCCCCGAGAGGAGCGCATCACAGCGGCGCGCCTGTCATGCACCCGGCAAAGACGACATCACAGCAGCAGCACACACATCAGTGGGGTTGTGTGTCCGAGGCCATCTTGCAGATGTCTTTGTTGTGTCCTCTCTCTCCGGGCTGAGCCGGCCACTCTGCGTGTGTGATAGATACTAGGAGACACGGGGAGGCCGCCTGTGATATTTCAGCAGCTGTTTCCTTTATGCAGCTGCACCGCCGCAGACAGGACACTTCAAATCATGCTCACCGCTGCCACCACTGTGTGTGTGCGGCAGTCCAAAGGGATCTAGTGGCCTGACGTCGCAGTGAGACACAACAGAGGGTCGAGGGGCACCCTACATCTATCACTATGGATATGATCAGCACAGAGGGAACACAGGTCTACTGCGCAGGTCTATGGGAAGAGCTGGCTGTGTCGACATGGATACTGTCGTTCCACACGTATCCAGAGTAAAAGCAAAAGTCGCATCAAACCTGAAACCACCTCAGTGAGAGTAATCTGGTCCATTCAGGCGGAAATCTCATTCTGTTTGACAGAAGCGGAATGAAAATGTAATAATCAGTCGAAAAGACGACAGTTTGTCATTAATTTCTCCCTTTGTTTTCCTTACAGTTTTTAGATAATCTGGACTGTTCCTGTGCAAACCGGCCCACCTGAGCTGATATTTGTTTATCCACGAGAGGGTGGGAATCACAGGAGGTGTTTTTTGGATGGCATTCTTGGAGTTATAACGGTAAAAGTAACATGCTGCTACAGTCTTTAGTATATAAACCTAGAAGGCGTTCACTATTTGTGTACATTTTTTCCAAAGATTTGTCTGGGGCAGAGGATGGGATTCTTGATATCGCACATGTCAGAACATTTGTTTTTAATTACTGGCAAAATATATTCAACTCATAGTCCACTTACTAGACTTTTTACACTAGGTTGTGCAAAAAGTTAGGCTTCTTGCCAGACTGCTACGTTAGAGGTCAAGAGTAGAGTCTGCCTATAGTTACTGAGCTTGGATGCCAACAGATTCATCTTCTTGTCATTAATGAAAACTGGTTGAAAGCCTTTAAAGTATGATTAAAGGCTACTAACTTGATAATTGGATAGTTTCACCAAAACTAAGAGAAAAGCCACTTTCAGGTCAGAGCACCTTCCTATTGGAACTGTCCATGTTCAAATGTACTTGAGACAGATGTGAAAAGTGCTTGGAAAAAATTAGGTTAAGTCAATTAATTTTGGGTATAAACACTTTATGTTTACTTTGAGGCAGGAGGTGAAGATTTAATGTAAATTTAGACTGATTCTGGATTGATGTTCTCCTCATCATTGGCTTTATTTGTAACGACTGGAGATTAGAAAGTCACCCACAATCCCTCTGCCTGACAACAACCATGTATATCTATTTCAGTTACAAAAGTAAAATAAATGATTGAATAAATAAATTCTGTATAAAGTCTTCATTTAGAGGCAGTAATGTATTCACCGAAAAGGTGAGTTTCCCAGTGATTAAACAGGTGTAAACCGAATTTCATCAGCAGATTTATTGCTTTATTGTTTCAATTTCTTCTTGAGGTCTAAATGCTATTTTATTAGCTGGTCCACATGCTCAAATGTATATACAAAACAGTGAATTACAGTTCATCGAAGAACAATAAAACTTGAGCGTTTTGGCTTTTCTATGACACAGTAGTATCAGTGACAGCCTTCAAAAGCACATACCAGCCGAATCCCAATGTCAACACTGAGTTCTCCTGGTTACAACTACACAACCGTCTTTTATTTCCTCATTTATTTTTCATTTAGAGCTGAAACCACATTGATGTGCCCATGAAAAATACAGATTTCACCCTTGTCCAGTTGTGGGAAAAAGATCCAATGAGGCAGAAAGACACATCAACAGGGAGGAGAGGGCAAAAGAGGAGAGAGGGGGAAAATCACACAGTCTGTCCTTTGAGCCGGTGTCACCCTGCTGGGCGGAGTTTGACATTCAGACCATGCGACAAGGCTCGACCCAGGGTGGACGGCCCCCCTGCAATATTAACTCTCATTTGGAGAGCAGCTGTGGCTATGAGCATGAAACATTGAAGGAAACAGCTGCCATGGATCCAGTGCCATCGCACCACCTCTCGCACTGTCTATTAAAGCGCCCTCCCCACTGTTCCCTTAAGCCTGCATGGAAAAGCACACAATCCGGCTCTTATTCCTCATGTAGTTTCCCTTCTGACTGCAGTCACAGGGCGACTTAGCTTGTCTGTGTGAGGCCTGAATGGCCCGGGAGATGTCTCCAACATCTGGACGAGGAGAAGTACTTTCAAGGCCTCTCTGTCTCGTTGTTCAGTAGTTTGTGTGTGTTTGAATGCGATCAAGGAAATGGCACACAAAGTGTTATTTAAGGAGCAAATAAAGGGCTCAGACAGTGGTGTGTTTTATTGGATATTACTGAAGGTTTCAACAGTAAACTGATAGACTGGAAGGGAAGAACCAAATTTACTCTGTTTGCTGTTAAGAGACTGATTTTCCTTCAAGATGAAAGACGGTGTTATTTTATCTACAAATCCTAACATAGGTGTTGTCTTTGTAGCCAATCATTATATGCTTATCATCATTTTTTTAAAAAGCCATTCAGCCTTTGGTTAGCATGTTCTTATTGAGCATGCTCAGTTGTATTTACCTGACATGGAGCTGCTCTACAAGTATCAAACAGTCACAGAGTTGTTTAAGGAAAAACTATACATGTTCAACAAAAAATGCCACCCAATACAATAAAGTGTTTTTGGATGTCAACAGCAATGCAGCAGAGTGATATGGCATAAAGCTCTGGCTGCACAAATAAAATTTCACCTCTCACAAAATGATAAAATCATTCATCAAAACAATAAAATACCTACAAATTCATCATCATCTCTTGTGCTAAAACAGTACCACATATGAGCCATGGGACAGACAAGCAATTCAATGAATGGCCAACCACGATCAACTTGTAACATTTTACTGCTCTTCACTACACAAGTTATTTAAAATTACCTAGTTTTAACTAACAGATGTATAAATTGCAGATTCAAGCTGCACTGATAAGGCAGTACTCGAACCCAGTTCTCCTATTTAATCCAAGCATACTTGAAATGAATCACCTCTCTGACCTTTCACACGCTGACAGAAAATGTGAAACTGGCTATGAACTGGCTCTGGATTGAATGTGTAGGCAATTAGATTCCTACTTATGAAAATGTTCCTTTACAGACTAATTGTATCCAGGATGAAGGCTACAACTGTGCACATATATGCAGGTGTTACATTGGGTTGAGACGTGGTGATTGTGATGGTCATAGTGTGATTCACATCATTGTCATACTCATCAAACCATTCAGCGAGCAGTCATGTATGACGGCGTCTGCATTTGTTATGTTTCCTCACTCGTTTGCTCAGGTTTTCTCTTTAATTTCTCACCTCTCTGTGCAGTGATATTCAGCGTGAGGGGCTGTAAACACTGATTCTCATTGATGTTGCGTTCAGGTGCTTCCCACTCCTAACCCGTCATTATCCTCCACCCTGCAGTGTTGTAGCTGTCACCACCGGCCTCCCTGCCTGTTCTTCCTGAACCGCTCCGAACGCTACAGCGACTCTACTTCCATTTTACAATCGCACGTTCATGAGACACGCTGTATCTTAAAAGACCCTCGCCTTGTAAAGGAGCTCCTCTGAGACACATACTAATTTACTTTAGCCTCGGGAGGGGTGAGGGGGTTGGGGCGTGAGAGCATTAAAGGTCGTCGGTGACTCCTTGTGACAGGCTGAAAGTAAGTGTGCAGGCGTCTGAACCTGAAGCTCCGCTGGGGCCCGGACCCCCTGGTGTCCTCCTGGTAGCTGTACAAGCTCCTGTCGTCCATGCAGTGTGTCAGTGACTGATTCAAAGGCAAATGGCTCTGAATAATTGATCAGTCCGGTCACCATGGCTGTGGATTATAACCATGCGAACACTCTCCGATTTCCATCTGTGTGTTTAGCCGTAATGAAAAACAACGTCTGAAAAAGTGAAAACATCCTGCACAACAAGTGTATGAATAAAAGAATCGTCCCGCGGAGCTGCGGCCGTCCATGTAAATGAGGCCCTGACTCTTCTCCAGCGACGTGGACAATTAAAGCGTTATTAATTATTCAAGAGTGGAAATAATTGATCAGCGAGGTTGAAGTGGCTGTGGATTGTAATGGCATGGGCAGTGCCACTTTCACAGGGGACAATTAGCAACAGGGGTAATTACACTTACAGCCAATTTGTAATACCAGCGTCTCTTAATGCCACACATGTTCGCTGGGGTCCGTACATAGCATCATGCTTCGACCCAGCACGTTTCTGTTTTACAGGTTAGAGAGAATTGTGGTGATTGTTCTGCATTTAAAAAGCCACTTCATTCAGTGGTCAACAGCAGGAGGGTGTAGTTTTACAGAGCAGCTTCCATATGTAAGTATTTTTTAGGTGAATGAGAATCACAAACACATGATCCAGGGATGACTTTTCAAAATGATAATCAGTCATGTTCCAGCCTTCCTGTTTAGCGACACCTGTCTTATTACTCCCTCATTTTGCCATAGGTCAGCCCTGCATATTGCCCTTGTTTCCTTGCAACTCCACCAGATTGTCTTTGTTCATACTTGTGTGTTGATCAGCGTTCTGCACTCTTTACTAGTGTTTGTTCTCAGAGTTTTAGCCTTTTTTATTCGTTTTTGGATTTTTGCCTGGATTTCTTTGCCTTGACCTCCTGTGTATGGCCACCTATCTCTGCACCTGAGTCTTAGTGTTTCCCAGAACTGTTACAGTATAATGTCTTCTGTTGCTCTGCAGGTCTGATCAGATAACCTTAATGATTTCATTTTTATTGTGATGTCATCGGGGTGAGCTTAGCTTGAGCTTTGGGACACAAATTCATAACAGAAAGGTTGCATTGCACAGTGAGGGCGAAGTGTTTAAGAGATGCAGGGGTTACCAGACATTGGGGTCTGAATTATGGGGAATGTAGGATCCAGGGTGTTTGGCACTTCACTCATACTGAATGTCAGGACCTCTACGCCTGTGCTACTACAATTCTGATCATTCTTTATTTCAAATCTGGATGAAAGTTTATTTAAGTGCAATAATAGTTGGAGTAATTGTTGGAGTAATATAAACGTATTGATGTTGTATTGTACAGCATTCTGCTAACTAATAATATTGTTTTTGGTGGTTTATGTCCTGACACTATTGGATGATAACACACCTAAATAATTAAATCTCCATGGAAAGTGTCTTTTGAACGTAACTTAAATTCATATTTTTCTCAAGTTGATATTTAATGCACAGGCTACATTAATGAGGCAAACATATAGACGAAGTGAAATGAAAAATGGAGGACAAAAAAAATCTTACATGAAGGACAGGACAGAGCCCATCAAACTCCCCTTTTTTCTCAGAGAACCTTATGTGTTTGCCTGATTTAATTAAAATACAGGAGCAGTATTTTTCTCTTTGTTGTGCTGTAAATTGCAATGACGTTCTCTGGAGGTGGACAGCTGTTTGTTTACTGTTTGTTTAACTGTTAGTTTTGTCTCTTATAGCTACTATACATTCAAAGCACTCACATTCCTTTGACTAAAACATTAACAAACATTAAAATATCTTGTCTTACACAAACTACTCTGAAGCAGTGGAGTGAGTTGGTTGAGCGTTAATGCAAACCAGACACAATCATTTCCATCCACTGTCTGCTGTCATGGTTTGACACATCAGTTATATTTCCATATTGATTGGTCACCTTGTTTAAATGTCTCAGAAATTACCAATTAGTACCTCATTTCCACTTGCCACAATGGTAACGTCGAGCGATGAAGTGAATCAGAAGAATCTCCTCGTAATGTGTCACCGCTGGGAAGGTGATTAATGAAAATGTATGGTCTGTTCAGGAATTCACCATAGTCAGACTGAATTACTCAAATACAGCATTTGTACAAGTCCTACTCTCAGGTTGTTTATTGTGCATCATCTTCTTCTCTCATCATCCTCTCATGTCTAAAGTCTCTGGACATAAACTTGCATTTAATTGGTCATTGTTCTGGTGTTGAACTTGGTGTCATTAAGAAACACACTCAACTATGCAAATGTAGAAAATCTATATCTGAGTGTGTGTGCATGTGTGTGTTTGCACGAGTGTCAGAGAATGGAGAAACTAGGTGGACACTGAGTGTGGTGGCTTTGCAAAACTTACACTACTAATCTTGTTCTAAGGCATAAGCCAGTAACACTGCTGATATTATTTCACTGTACTCAAACTGTAGAGTAAGGATAATATTTTTTTTGCTCCTTTGTGTTTAAGTGATGCTGATGTTGATACCATTTAGCAGATTACTGTGAGGATGTCTGCCGTGCATGGCTTCTTGTTTGGCAGTAAACTAATAGTAAAGGTCAGCAACACCAGGCTGCATGTGTTGCTCCTCATGTGGGTGTTTTAAGAATCTTCCACCCTACTCTCTTCAGCTTTGGCTCCAGCAGACTGTGGATAATTAATATAATGTTGGGTTCAACACAAGGTGTAAATATGACAGAGCAAAATCATAAGTTTCTGTATGAATACTTTGACCTGGAGCATGGTGTTTTGTGTTGTACAGTATTTTAAGTTCATTATTTGTTAGTGAACTGGGCCACATTCTAGTCCAGACAGACATATGTTAGGAATATTAGAATGCAATATTTTCTTTATGCTTCAGATGACATTTTCTATACTATGTTTCTGAACAATATCATTGATAATATTAATTAGTGACTGATCAAGAGGACCCATGAACATAGTTCTACCCATGCTAATATAGCATGCACAATAATGAGTCAACCTAAAAAGTCTCATCCAATTAGTGAGTTAGATTTAGAAAGAGTTAGAAATAAGCACCACCTTGTTTAACTGAACTTAGTTTGAAATAATGTGAGACAAAATCTAACCATTTGAGGTGATAATGCAGTATGGATACAGATTAAATGCATCACTAATTGAATCACCTAGAGGACATGCAAATCAACATAAACATTTTGAGATTCACAATCACATAGAAAAAGAGGTTGCTGACAAAAATGCAGGATGCTCCAAAATAAACACTGCAGAGCTGCTTCGCTTCAAGTGAAACCACGATGAGGCTCATTCCTGCTCGCTCTATTGTCACTGTCTAATGCACCCTCTTTCTCTCTCTTTCTCTCTCATTTCTCTCATGATTCATTTCCAATGTGCCCTTTGCAATTAAACCCGGGGGTTCCTCACTTAAGACAGACAGGCCAGGGGAGGCGGGTGTCAGGCGAGACCATCAGTCATGCATGGACGCCGCGGTGTGGCTCTGTGGATGTGATTTACAAAAAAACCAAAGCACTTCGCTGCAAACAACTGCTGGCTGCCACACACCCACACACACACACACATACACACACACAGATACACAAACAGTCAATTATCAATGAAATGGCACAGCACCCCATTTCTTCTGTATACTGCTTCCCTTTCAATTCCTTCCTTCTCACATGGTGCGCCTGTCTCTCTTGTCACTGTCTTTTCCAGCTCCCCTCCCCTCTCTCTCTCTCTCTCTCTCTCTCTCTCTCTCTCTCTCCCTCTCTCTGCTATCTCTCATTGACGTTTTAGCACATTAATTGACTCATTATTCCGATTCGTACTCAGGGAGGGGGAAGGGGCCGTTGATTAACGAAGGCAGATGCCCAGTCTCTGTAGAGGGGCTCTGGATCACTGTCGTTTGTCCCATACGTTTACATGACTTATTAGAACAGCTCGAGTCTGCTGACTGGAAGGAGGAGGAGGAACATAAAAATACCCTCACAGTCAAATGGCTGAAATAATTATTGACCAATTGATTTGTTTACCAAATACAGTTCAGATAATAAATTGGTTGTTAAGTCATTTATTAGTCAATAATGTCGAACATCTAAATTTCAGTTTTATATCCATGTATGTTTAAATGTTTTAGTTTTTTGACTGCGGGTTGGATGAAACAAGCAATTTTAAGATATCGTCCTGAGCTGAGCGTCTTGATATGTGATTTATAGATAATGTACCAGTAGGGTGTTCATTGAACTGTGCATTATTGATAAGAAACTTAGTCACCTTTGTTCTTAACTTGCAGCTATGACATAATTGTGATTAGTCCACCTGGTATTAACGCAGATGGTTAAGGATGATCAATGCCTATATATGCTTCAGCAATCTAATGTGTCCAGTAAACATCTGGCATGGCAATGTAATGCAATGTAAAGCATAATGCAAGGCAACGTGTTTCACACACTCAGTAAATTGGTGTCTAATTAGTCAAAACGTGATATCTGTACAGAATACACTTAGTTTATGGGTGTTTCGCTAAATTAGCACGCCGGTTTGTTACGTAGCTAACAAAGCCACCGAAAAACAGCTGTTTGCCAGCTGTTATCAGAACAAACCAATAATCCGTCCGTTGAGCTGGTCTATATGTGTATTTCTTCTTTTAATGTTGTTATTTAGCCACATGAATCATTTTCAGCAGAAGTCCATTAGTTCTCCATCAGCCTGGTTCCACATCAGAACTTTGCAAGATGGATTAATCAAGATATCATCAACAGAAAAATTATTAAGTGTAGATGGGATTGACAGCTGAATCACAGAATTAACAACTTTTAAATCAACATATTTCTTCAGCCAACAAGAGGAACTTAACTGTTCCCAAAGCAGCTACCACAGTTCGACATTGACAAAAGCAACTCGCCACTCATTGACTGGTTAGAGCAAAATAACAACCTTCCAACAGGGGAAGTTTAACATGAAGACAATGTCAAAATAAAATGTGAAAATGTTCTATTGATTATCAGACAAATGCTCTTGTAGAATTTTTTAAGGTTTAAAAAATCAATAACATGTGCATCAAACACAAAAACTGAAACAGGAATTCTCTGCATGAGTCATGGTCTCAGCTCCCGTCCTCTATCTTCCACTCTCCCTCCATGTCTCTCTCCATGTGATGCTAGCATAAGATTTTTAGGCCATATCTTTAACCCCATTGTTCCAAGGCGACAGCTCAACATTTAGCCGCCCTGACATGTCCAGTTAGCTACAAGCCCAAAGTTTACCTGACACAGGGTGGCCTACTTATTGTCTCTCGCCCCTTATCTTCTCGCGCAACCCCACCCATCCAATCCACCACCACTCAGTCTCCTCAGACTACCGCCCCCCCTCCTCCTCCACCCTCCTCATCCTATTTGAGAGAATTAGGAGGGAATCAATCATTCGTCTGGGCCTACATGTTGTTACAGCCGGCCTTGCTTCACGGCCAGGGCAACTATCTTCTATCTCCAGGCGGACAGGATGGGGTGGAGGGGGGAGGGATATCATGTGGCGAGACCAGGAATTCAAAGTGACGCAGGTTGGAGCTCTGGTGGCCGTTGAGTTTCTCTGACAAACTGACTGCAACACCCCTGGGGCTCTTTCTCCCTCTCCCTTCCTCTCTATCTGTCCGTCTCGCTTCTATGACGACCCCTCCGCCTCTGCCGCCGCCGCACCGTTCTGTCATTCAATGAGACGTTAGACCGCCACCATCGCTGTAGCAGCAGCCAATGGGAGGCTCGGGGAACGCATAGTGGTCTGCCCATCTCTCTGATCTTTAATTGTCTGAGGTTGCAGTGGGACACTGAGGGAAACACAGCCTCTACTCTGTGTACACAAGTGCTGTGTAAGCATTTATCTGGCTGGGTGCAATTTCAGTAAAAGTTGAGGCGGGACTAGGAAAGTGGTGCATACGCTGGCGTAACAAGCATCCAGAGACTGATGACTTTTAACAGAGGCTGTCTCGCCAGATCCACTTAGAGATACGGCATAGCTGCTGCATAAAGACCAGGATGGCTAACATCAATGGATCCAAAAAACTGACCTGGAGTGTTTTAGTGTCTTTTTTGCCCATTGTTTGGACCTGAAATCTTAATGTTTTGGTTCACTCTAAAACTGACTTAAAGTCAAAGGGTTTGGTTGTTGAGATGTGTTTTTATTTGATTAGGTTTTGTAGCTTAACATTGTTCAAAATGCCTCAGTATAATTCGGCGAGGGCTGCTTCCAGGTCTGAAAGCTGAAGCTCATGGAGGTGCCTTAAACCTGCATTCTTTTTAATGGTCAACACGGGGCAATTCCACTGGTTGCAAAAATTAGTCGGATTGTATGTGAGCTTATGAGGAAATGACTCTAATTTTCACTTGATTTATCACCTCAGGAAACAGTTTCCTAATGAGTTCATGGTCTCAGTTGTTCAAGACTTCTTCAATACAGCATGTTGTTCATTTCATATGTTATGGTGCCATTTAAATGGAATAGATGATAAAACACATACTGCCTCAGGGTGTGGCTATAAGTTGCTTCCACCACAACCTGTTAATCAGGAAAGGGGTGTAGCGATGCATATCTTCCTCAGCTCCATCCTCTTGTCATAATATAGTTAGCTCTGGCCCAAAAAAAACAAGATGGTGACGGTCATAATGCCAAACTTCAGGCTTCAGAACAGTAGTTCACAAGTCAATGAGTGATGTCATGGTGACTTCATCCGCTTCTTTATACAGTCTATATGCTGACACATCTTGATGAGCATGATTGAAACAAACCAAACAAGATCTCACACAGCAGATAAGATGAGAAGCGACATGAACCCAAACACACTGTGGCCATGACACAAGTAAAATATCTTACTACAAAAATAACGAGATGAAATAAAATGAAAATGTGCCCAGTCGCACCAGAGGGAGCTGAAAGTGCCTGTAAATCTGTGTTTGTAATGACGTCATTAGCTCTCAGCTGTTTAAATAGTTGATTAAGGCCCGTGCAGCTTGCACACCGACCCCTGACACCCACAACATCTGTTTTGTTTGTGTGGGCTGAAAAGCAGTTGCTCTCACACTGCGCAATATGTGCCTTCATAGCAAGGTGACATTAGCTCTGAGAACAACATACCCACTCCGATTAGCTGCACGCTGGAGCGACGGCAGAGGTCTGACTTTTTAATGCAGCGTCAATCAAATGTGGCTGCACTCTTGACTCCGTGCACGAGAGATATATTGTTTCGGAGGAAACATACGGATTTGAGTTTGTCAGTGCATTTCGTGTTTATGTCAGGATATTCAGAAATGAACACTGATTCATATCAACAGTAATTCAGAATAGGTGAAATGTGAATATGAAGCTAGACTTCCCAGGAGAAAAACACATTTGACATGTTTTTTTATATATATAATAAGGAAAATTTAAAGCTTGAAAGGGTCACTCCACTTCTTTTACATGTGGAGATCAGTTAACTCATTGTGAAGTGTGCTTCTCAGCATTTGCTCAATGCTCATTTAGCAGCCCTGAAGGAGCTTTTTCAAGCCTAACAAAATGACCCTCATGACATCATAGTGATGTCATCAGGGTATCTCATATTGAGGGGGCTGAGAGATTTTGTTCTTTACTAAGTAGGGAGGGTACAATTAAAACCTGAGGAACACCAAAAGGATCAATGAACCCTGATCTCCAAGAAAAGTATGGTTTAATACATGCGGAAACGACCCTCTGTGTTGGTTGCTGCTCTCTCGGAAAAGTCACTGCAGGACATATGTTGGATTTCAGCTTGTGTGCTAACAAGCTAACATTAGCATGTGCTAATATGTTTGTTTGTTTTGGAGCATAATCTTCCGCAGAGTCACCACCCCCCCTCCCCCCTTTTGCTTTATCTAGACTTGCAGATGGTGACCCGGTCTAATAATAGTCACTTAAATAGGACATGACTTTGCGACGCGCACATATGTTTGGATCCTGCTCTCTCTCTCTTTCTCTCTCTCTCTCTCTCTCTCTCTCTCTGTATTTGGCCCATTTGTTTTGTATCTCACTTTATGCGTTGCTGCTCGAGGAGCTTCCTCGCTTGTCGTACGCTCTGACGAACGGCCTGCTCATGCAGAGCAGCCATGGTGCTGAAGCTGGGCATGAAATGAAACGTTCTCTTTATCAACTTGGCATGTCAACAGAGAGTCAGAGCGGGGAGTGAGGGAGGAGGGAGAGAGACAGAGACATTCATTGAAGACAGGGGCTCTAGAAAGAGAGAGAGAGAGAGAGAGAGAGAGAGAGAGAGAGAGAGATCAACACACGGTTAAATAGCCACGAGCTCGGTCAGAGAAGTCACTTGACAATGCACATGCACACATGCGTCCACGCGAATGTAAACACTGTGACATGCACTCACACTGTTGCTTCAGCCTTATGTTGTGCTGACTGACATTGAAGCTTCTCTCTGTCCATATGGAGGGAGAGCCCCCCGCCATATAAACATGATATTATTAATGGTGTCACAGAAGAAGAGGGATCTCTAAACTTGAATGAATCCACTGGAATTCCTTTCAAAAGGAAAGAACTCCTTAAAATTACTATTAGATTAATTAACTGGTTGATTGGCAGGAAAATATTTTACAAATCATGTACTTGTTCTAAGTAATCTCTCAAATAAAAAAAAAACAATATCTGTAGGATTGAGCTTCTCCATTATCGAGATGTGCAGATTTTTCTGTCTCATATCATTTAGAACTGAATCCATTTGGAATCTTAAAAATTGTTCAGACAAAGTAAGCAGGTGGACAATTTGTTGACTAATCAAAAAAATTGCTTAAGCTATTTGGGCCTTACTTTAGTCCAAGCTTTGATGTGGCTGTTTTACAGACTTAAACTTGCCAAAGAAGCAGGACGACTACCTTTCAACTACAACAAGTATTCTTACTTTGTACTTTAAAAATATGGATATAATCAAAACAAAAAGGGTCAATAAATAAGACAAGTATCTTCCTCAATAACTCCTGAAATTGCTGGATTACAGAAACTCATGGGCATAAATCAAGATTGAATCATTCGAGCAGCTTTTACAATTTCCTCGAAGTCCTTTTACTTTCTAGAGTGTAATGCAATACAAGCTAAAGATCCAGCCCAACCCAGACAATGGTACACAATCTCTGCTTCTTGGCCTCAATGTAATAATTGCTCCATTTTCATTTGTCAGTGGTGGCTGATGCTGCAGACTGCTAAAAGCAGCTTATAGGTGGGGGAAGCTTCAAATTCATCCTCTTTAAGTTTTTTAGCTTATGGAAAAAAAGCATGACACGGATCTTACATATGTCAGGGATTATGATGTATGCTGGACTAACAGCACGCATGGTTGTGCCAGAACTGGGTGGAATGATCCCTGGGTTGTGACAGAGCCCTTTTCATTTTACTGATGGGATTTGACTGTGGTGGTACAGCGAGGGTGTAATACTGACTCCCACCAAAAGAGGGCTCTCTCAACCTCCGGAGGCCTTTTGGGGGGGTTGGGGGTTGCAACTGCAGGGAAGGGGCATGTGAGCGAGTGAGAGGGTGATTTCTGAGAGGGTTTATCGGTTGGAAAATTTGAGTGGATGGATCGAATATACTGAAAGCAGAAGAAATGTTGAGGGAGAGAAAATGATGCAGAGAGGAGGAGAACATGCATGTGTGCACAAACCCTGCTGAGTGTATTGGTTCCCAGCGAGGCTTCCTGTGAGCACAGCACATAACTGCTCCAATGGAGCTGCTCAGTGGCTCATTATGAAACTCTGTCTTGCACAATGCAGCTCCCAGGTGTGATGTGCCTAACTGTGCTGGGAAAAGAGCATTTTGCTGTCGTCTGGATAAGTAAAACTGAAGAAAAGTGTTGCTGCATGTTGTAAGAATTCCCACCTCAACAACCACAGAAGTCACCTGTAGTAAAGCCTGGGACACACATGTGCAAAAGTCGTTGAAATCTGCACCAGCCGTTTGTGATAAATTGACCAGTCAGTGGAGACCATCACGGAGGTCAGTGGCTGCCACCAGGAGAGCAGTCTGGGTGTTTTTACAGCTCCACTGTGGGCGACACCGATCTGACACACCTCACATCCCTCTCTATTGGAATAACGTGGGGGTGGCGTGACAGAACATGTTTCCCCCGCTGATATCTTGTTCCCCCGCCTGCGCCGACCGACAGTCATAGTTGCCGCTTCGGGGAGAGCATGGCTTTATAATTGTAACCACATCCAATTAAATTTCCAATTCAGCTCCCTATTAATCAGGCCAGTGATCAGAGAGGCAGACGCTATAAAGCATTTCCTGCAGAGACCTGTGAAGGGAGCTGTATCAGATCCACAACAAGAGGATCATTTCTGAGGGGAATATTTTTTCTGCCTCTCAGCGTTTGGGGTTTAACTAAAGGGGGGGTGTTAGTTCTGTGTCACAAAAGATAACCAACCATTATTTGAGGGCTATACAGTTTTCAAAAAAATAGTTTTGGCACTGATATTTGAGGAAAGATTCTCTATCTTCTCCTTTCTATCTACCTTTCAGGTTTTGCAGAATCATTTCCTTGTTGTCCAGCAGCCTTGTTTGTTGGTAGAAGAAGACGAAAAAGTTAGACTTTCTAAAAAGTTAGAGTTTCTAAATACAACTACGAACCAGCCACTGTGGGCATCAGTATTAGTTTCTTACCATGCCTTAATCTGTCACACCAGACGATACAGGAAATGTGAATTGTCTATTTCTTGAGCTATCCATCTCATTACCTCATGACCATCCATGACCTTTGTTTAATTGCTTTATTTTCACTGTGTATGCACCTCATGGATTAAAACTGTCTGCACAAATCTTGACAGGTCAATAATTAAAGGAGAAGTTCAGTAAGTTAGATTTTTTTAAAAAAGGCAAATT
This sequence comes from Centropyge bicolor, assembly GCA_037975185.1. Taxonomy (NCBI): domain Eukaryota; kingdom Metazoa; phylum Chordata; class Actinopteri; family Pomacanthidae; genus Centropyge; species Centropyge bicolor. The sequence continues at coordinate 4,145,765 of JBBMOC010000020.1, read as the reverse complement.
TATAGCAGCCAAGATCAAGGCATTGTGACCTTCAGGTCATAAAAGCTGACTAATACATTTCACATAATGCAACTCTATGGCATCTGTCATTAGCCTTTTCCTGCCTGGTAAATGTCCATGTCTCCTAAACTTAATGTCATAGGTTGTAATGCTGACTTTTTGTTTGTAGTCTCCAAGCCCAAGTCAAGATAATCCTGATGACATCATTAGGGGGTCATTATTATTATTTAAGACTTCAGAAATCATACTCCAGAACCACAGGATGAGTCAATTAAACTTCTAGTGCATTCGGTGGAGTCTCTCTGTTTGTATCCCCTTTCATGTGGGCATGATGAAAAAGTGCATCAGAAATGCAGAATACAGGAGAAAAGAGCTGTGTAATGTCTAGACCAGCCACATCTGTCGTGCACATAATATCAGTGAAATTCTGTCTGTCCATTACATGAATCATGCATCCATATGCAACCCAAAGTATTGGGGTGTGACAACTGAAATGATATTGGGACGCGGTAATAATCATAATCCATCTAATGGATCAGGCAGATCTAATCCACACATAGTTAGAGTTGAGCTGGGGCACTGCTAAATCCACATGCAGCTGCCTGACAAACAATAACAGAAATGGAAGTCGTTGTGGTGAGCTACCTTTTTTGTAATCCCTGTGATGAGTTCAAGTGTAAGAGAAAGAGCTTTTTTGTTGTAGGACAAAGCGTAATCTCTGTGACAGTGGGGGTTGCTATAAGTCAGTGACAGTCACCCTGTCATCTCTGAGGGAATTTGAGACAACTGTAATCTAAAGCACCTTAAAGCTTCAGCATTTATCACCTCAATCAAAGAGGTTTTACTTTCACACCAACACATTTCATCATATTTAATGATGGTCAAACTCAGTTTAAATGAACATCAGCTTTCCAATTATGAAATTGACTATCCTTTCTCATGTAAACACCATGCATGAGGTGACTTTGATAACCAACAATTAACATGCATTCCCTGTCTTTTAAAACTTGGCAGAATTTCATGCTTTACAAATTTGACCCTCAAACTTCTCTGACCCATTGAAGGGCCACTCATCAATTCTCCTAATGCCAAAATCTTATTCAGTTTGTCTGCACCCTTCTGTCTGTGTGAATGACATAATGTTCAGTGTTGAATAACAGTGCTCAGTGCTCAATAATAAAACGAAATCAGACTGATCAAGCCAAAGGAAATTAGAACCCATCACACAGGTTCAGACTCAAGTTGGTTGCATTAAATCTGTTTTTTCATCTGTACGTGAAGCTCAACTCAGATGCAATTGTGTAATGTAGGCTATGCGTATGTGCAATTGTGTGTTTGTGTATGTGTTTTAAGTGAGCTTAAACTCAGCTGTCGGAGTGAGACAAGCCATCAGCAGAAGGTGTGGGTGCATTAACACAGCTTTAACTGCCACTGAAAAGAACCTGGAGACTGTGCGGTCAGAAGCTGCAGAGGCCAACTGGGCTGACTCATAAGTCCATTGTCACTCAGCATGTGAAACATGGATAAGCCCTCAGCCTGAACAATGGATTGGGCCCCTTGTAAAGGCATCTGACATGCTTTAGCTCAGATTAGTGTGTAAAATATAGGTTATCCTCTGATTTAGGTGACAAATGCACTTCGTAGAAATGTGATGGTGATTTGACTAAGTGCCATTGTTTTAAAGCCTCCTCCATAATGATGTTTTCTAATGCCGTTTGTTTTTTTGTTTGTTTGTTTGTTTGTTTGTGTGGTGAACAAAATGCAGATAGCTATGGTTGATGTGTGGGATGGAGTGAGTCCAAATATCATTTTTAAATAAATACATTTTTAGGCACATGACTCATGATATAAATGCACTGCAAAACTGAAAACATTACCATTTGTTATATTAATCGTCAGGAGGTCAAAGGTTGGAGCAATAGAGAATGCTTTAATAATCATATTAAGCAGAGCTGCCAGAAAAAAATAACATTTTAGAATAATTTGAAGAGATAATGGTTGTAATTCGGAGGCAACAGGATGGATTAAAGATCAGTCATTGGATACAATAATGTAAAGTAAAGCAAGTGGGCACAAAAATTCATTTAAACCATTAATTGCTCAATAACTCAGTAACTGTACATATAATATTAGGCCAGGACAGAAGCTCTATTGTTTTACTACCCGTTGCTTTTAATTCACACATTTGCATTTGTGATAGGGGGTAATTAGGACCTATTTATTATTCATACAATCCCTCATAAAAGGCTAATGAGCATTTGTTTTGACGACAGTAAAAATGCAAGAGAAAACGATTTATATTTGTTAGCACTCACAGGTCATTATGCTGTAGCCATTTGTCAGGGGCGTAGCATCCCCTGCTTGATCTGAGTCGGGAAGAGAGCTCACTCATTCACTCCTCCTCTCAGGATGGACTGATCTGCCCGACAATGTGTCTCCCCACCAGGGGTCCATCAGTAATTCTAAGAGGCCTAGGGTTTATTTGTTTTGTACTACTGTATGACTTTACATCTCACTTCCAGCTCTGTGGCATTGTGTCAAATAATTTCTTAAAAATTCCTTTTGTTGTTGTTTTTTGGATAGTTTGTTTATCTGCCTTGACATATACATAATTATTTTACATAGGTCATTTTCTGATGTTTATGCTTCATCTGTTTTTGCCTTTTGTTTTTTCACTGATACTGAATTTAAATTGCCATAGATTTGTATTGCTATTATTTATAATATTAGGGGACACATTGCTATTTTTTGTGGGCCCTCAGAAGGACAAGGGGACATTTTTTGGAAGCTAAAAGGGATGTAAATAAAGAATCAAAAATAAAATAAAAATGTTCTGGGGGGCTGGAAATCATACTTTGCGAAAACAGAGTGAGGGTGAGGTGGGATGTCATTGGCTTAGAATACTGTCAATCAAACAAGCGACCTAGGGGGATATTTCATAAGCTTCTCTAAAGTGTATTTTAAAATTTTGCCACCAAAACATTTCAAAAGCACATATTCGTGGTTATAATTTACTGCCATCATGGGAGTTGAGGGGAAAGCAAATCTTAATTTGGGGAAAGAGGTTGAATAATAGGCTGGGCTTGAGTGAGTGCACAGCAACCACTGCTTACTGTCTTAGGAGGAGACACCTGTCAATCAAACAAACGCTCCGAAAACAAATCCTGTTATGTCTAAACTGTTGAAAATTACCACTAATACTGATTAATAAATTAAATTAGCCTCTTAGATTATATTAAATCATTAAAAAATATATAAAATTCTATTGTATATTGACTTTGCATTTCGAGGAAGTGGGCGTCGTCCTTTCACTTAAATACAGAAGTCCCGCCTCCTTTTTTCAGCTGACATGAAACCTGGATTCAAGCGTAATGGAAAAAGTCAAGAGGTAAGACAAGAAGAAACATATGTTTAAGAGCTCTATTATGCCCACGAAATGAAAAACAATCTATCTAGCTAAATAAAATCATAGCTAGTTAGCCTAGCTAGGCTTGTTAGACAAGCTAGCATCAATGTTTACTTAGCTAGCTCAGCATAGCATGAGGAGCACGTAGCTTCCTCGGAAGAACAGCTACTTAGCTTATTAAAAGCCTCACAGCATCACATACTGAATGCCACGACTATATGTGAATGGAAAGAAGGCATTGATCTTTATCTCTTTTCAAAATGTATTTGTTTTAGTGAGTGGCCTGCAGAATAATAAACTTCAATCAAACTTCAATTGATTAACTTTAATTAACTGACACCTAGAGGCACTTGTTTAACAGCTCTAGGACTGGATAGGGTTTTTAGATTCTTTTCTTTTACGCATTCATTTGAGCATTACACATAGGAACTGTCTGTATTGCACACAAAGTATTAGGGTGGGTGCCTCTTCTGTGTAATACTATAACAGGTAAGATAAGAATAGTCAGGTTTTGTTTTACTTCAGTTTGGATTTGCCAGCAATGTAGCCATGATTGTGGGTTGAACGGAAGTAATCTTTTTGTTATATTTGTTGCATTATTTTGTCCACACACAGAGCTGTTTTTCTGTGTTCCACAGTTATCTAATTGTCATTTTGTATTCAATATGTAAATTAAGTTAATATAAGATGCAACATAACAGTACTAACAATACTATATATAAACATATAATCACCATCTCACAAACATAAATGGCAGCAAATGCCCGATTACACCAGCGTTATGTTGCCTCCCTTACCCCTAGTACCTTCTGGGTTGTAACGAGAAAATATCAAAAAGCTCTCCCCCGATGCAGAGCCGAGACATCAATGGCTCAAAGGTGAGAGGGTTGGCTAACAAGCATGTCTTCACTCTCCCGGAGGCCTGCTGGCCTTCACCTGTTCCCTGTCCTCCTCTCCTCCACCGAGTTTTCCCCCCTGCCCCTCAACAGACGTCTTATCAAACGTGACTGATTGCTGTAATCTGGACTGGAGCCATTAAGCAAATTACCTGAATCATTGCGAGGATTAGTCTCATTAACACATGATTAGCATCAAATTAAAATAATGAGTGTTTAACTTGTGATGTCTTCCAGTTGTTGGAACAGCTTGATCAGCCACGCCAGGCTGACAGAGGGGGCAACCCTCCGTGTCAGGGATCCTGAGGTGACAGAGGCTGACCCTGGTGCAGTGGTGGACTATCCGGTTTCTTGCTTGGACTAACAGTTGACCAGCCCAAAGTGAGTGTCCCCTACAAGATTTTGCATGAGAAAAATGTGACGGCACTGTATTTGACTGGAAAAACAAGGGCCACAGGAGTTTGGCCCCAATTTTCAAGGTCAAGTTAAAAAGGGTGCTAGAAGGGAAGCCAGTGCTAGACTGAAAATCAACGCTTGTTATGGTAACATGGAATTGATCATCATTTTCAAGTATCTATCCACTTAGTCTCCAGTTTATTAGGTACATAGAGCTAAAACTAATGCAATCTAACACTAATAAACAATCAAAGTAAACAATCAAACAAATAAATTGAAAACATGCGAGATGTGAGTGCAGTCAATCACCTACATGCTCTGACCTGCCTGGATCACTGTGCCTCCTTATAAATTCAGTAGCACGATGAGTTAGAGACAAACTGTCATAGCTCTTTACAGGTCACCTTGAAACTGGCCCGCAGTGCAGCACCTTGAGCATTCACACAGATGTCAATCAAGACGCTCTGTGTCCCCAGAAGATACTTTAGTGAGTATCTTCAGGAAGAAGGGAAGGACATGATTTTTGAGCTGTTTTTATAGTGCAAATTTGACTTAGTCATTGTTTTTTGTGGCCTTTTAAAAATTCCTTATGGAGCCTTTTGGTTATGAACGTTTCTCCTTCATGATCTTTAGAATTAGCATGAAAACAAGGGATGTTGAAGTACTCAGAAAGTTAGGTTTCACAACACTCAAATGCAGCTTTATGCCTCTTTATTATTTTTGATACAATTTTACCCCTTTTTAAAACATTGTAAATTGTACATGCTTCGGGTTTGCTGAAATAATACTGTTTGACATGTTAATTCATACATTAGTCTGTGTTGGAATACATAACTTAGTTTATATATGTATATATTTATATAATCCTATATGCTCTCTTGTGAGCTACTTCCTACTTCCTCCTACTTCTCTGCTTTCATGAGCCCTATTTTTCTTAGGGAATCATCTTGTTTAATTTAAACTTGCGTATTTAATGAAATAATGTAGTATACCATATGTGAGCTCTGCACAGAAATATGAAAGAAGTTTTCATGCTTATGCTACTCAGTGCGAAACAAGGTTGTGCTTGACGTCCATTTATACCCGGGCTTGTTCAGTGTGGATAACAGGATTGGACGAGGCTTTCTACTGTTTCCTCAAATCCCAGACTCTGCAGACATTCACTAACATCTGTCCATAACCAAACCATAATTAATCAACATTCGCAGATGTTGCTTTCTTGCAACCTGTTGACATTTCCGCAAAAAGCCCTTGCAACCGAGAACATCTGATTACATGAATAAATAGTAGAATGCTGCATTATTATCGTCCTTACAATCCAGTGTCAACCTCCCTTCACCTCATGAAGTGAAGATGAACAAATGGCTCGAAGCAGGAAGGGAGTGTAGTGCACCTTCTGCTTTTATCTCAACAGGAGATTTATTTTAATACCACAAATGCATATTTAGTAACTGCTAAGTGTAGTTAAAAACTATAATGCTAACCTGCTGCTTGGAGATTATGGACCCTGAATGACATTATGTTTTATCAGAGGGGTGGGGGAGCATGGATGTCAAGCGCTTGCCCAGCAGCACGATTTAATATCATACGCAGCAAGTACAATTCCTTTCTGCACTAATGAAAACAATAGCAGCACTAAACACTCCAGCCTACATTTAATTTAATCTTTGAGGGATTATCTTCCTCGGCTAATGTCAGAGTGTAAGACGGCCTTTGAATATTAAATACATTTCCTCTGCAGATGCTCCGACAACATCAGCGGGATAATGTCAACAGATTTTTTTCTGAGTTTCTTCATATGGGTGGAATTACTTCATGAAACATTTATGGGGAAGCATTTGCCTTTGCTGAGTTCTCCATTATGCCTGAATGTCATGACACAAAGGGGGCGGAGTTTGAAGATAAAATTTGTGTTAATGGCCTTGTGTTCCTTTGGCTTTGGCTAAATTAAAGGGCTTAGCGTATCCATCTTAACTGTGACTGTACTGCAAGGGGGTTGAAGGGAAGAGAAACTCACTGCAGCGCTATGCAGAATATTATAAATCGGGTCACACAGAAGGTCTCATTCAGAGTGCAGTGTCAACTAATTAAATTCATTTGTACTTTGAATAACTTAACATTAATTGTTCATTGTTTATTAGTTGCTTTTTAGGCAACTGAAAACCCAAACTTCTGTGAGCCAAAAATAGAAGACTACTTAATGCTCCCATAGCAAAACAGAACTTTGCTTAAAAATTTGGATTAGAAAGCTATGATAGAAGTCCAAACATTGTTGGTTTTTTTTCAGTTGTCTCTTCTCAAAATCACTGTTGATAAAGACAAACTCTGGTGTTATTAATAAAAACAGTTGTGCTTTTTAAAGTTAAAGGACAGTGTCCCATTAAGCAACATTAAATGTTCTAGTAGCCATACATATTTATCACAATTAGCCTTCTCCCTGAGCTTTATAAGCACAGATTACCAAACAGGCCCATAGGGCCCTAAATCAAAGCCTGGGTGCTAAGTGACTATTATAAGTATATTTAATTGCAAGTGCAAAATGTCTGTCTAAAAAACTAAAGAAGTCTTAACATTCACTTCGAGTTTCTCAAATGAAGAAATACCACTATAGCATATTTAAAGGGGGTAGTTTTCCAATAGGTTTTGCATAGGATGCATTGAATTAAGCTTAGGTTCAGTATTGACACACAAAAAAAATATCATAATCATAAACATCCACAACAGTGCGGTCACTTGACTACCAAACGTGGCAGGTGGCATTTAAGGTGTGTACGCCCCGGGGCCCTTCATTTTATAATCAGTCCATGTTTGTAAGCTGTTCTGAACTGTTAGACTGCAGTCTGGGATGTGAAGCTGCTTCATCCATAGGCAACAGTAGTGCTGGTGTACTTTCTAAAACTCAGAAGCCAGCTGGAGTTTTAGAGTGTCAGTCAGCGTTTGTTATTTGCTGAAGTCACTGATAAAGTAGACAAACTTAACAGCCACAGCCAAAATGCACTAGCATTTGGTTATTGGCTGACGATAATTTCCCCACATTGTTGTTACTTTATGTCTGTCTGAGCCCATCTGTGATCTCTGTAGCAGCGAACAGTATTTCTCACTGAGTGCACTGTTGTGTTTGGCGCACTGTTTTCCCTTGCAAGTGAATGAAAAGTCATCCTAAGGACATAGCGACACTGCCTAATTGCAGTTGATTAATAAAATACTAGCGCGGGCAGCAGTTGGCAACTCCATTATTATGTTTCTCAAACAGATTAATTGCACTGAACAATATGAGCCTGCCACCAGCGATAGCGAGACTTTGGATACAAAGGCAGTCATCAAGACTGAGCCTGGCTCACATTAGTCATTTTAAATAGCTCACTCAGTGATTACTCTCATGTACAATTTCAGTCTGAGGTACACGGATGTGATGGTATGAGCGAACAGATGCTCAAACTACTTAAAGAAATACAGATGATTGCACTTTATCAATACTAAAAACAATCGCATGTTAAGTAAAATCCAATCTCTTAATCAGTGTCTGTTAGTTGACCAGAACATTAGACCAAATACATGTATATACACTCACAATACTGCCTCTATAGTTTGGGCTGGAAGCTCAGACTCTGTTAATGAACTTAAGCTGAGGGGAAAAGAGACTCCCATCCTCACGACAGCAAATAGCCAAGGGCAATAGCCGATAACTAATGTGTGGAATATTGCAATTAGCATGGCAAAGTACTTACAGGGATCAAATTAAAAAATTCATTAACGTGCGCACTTAATTAAGAAACACTTTTGGGTTTACATGATAAATTATGACACCTATTAAATCTTCCACTACAAGCTGTAATGGCCTTCTTTGCTCCTGGGTATAGACAGTGTTTCCTTTCAGGTTCAAGGAACTCTCCAAGGACCTGAAGTATTTATTAAAGAATTTTATTAGGAATAATGTTTCCCTGCGAGGGATACAGGAGCAGCCATTTTAGGGAAGATGTGTGGGTGTTTTTTTCCACCCTTTTGCTGCTGTTGCACCTCAGCATCTTGTTTGAACATGTCACCCTTAATTGAAACAAGATTGGAAAGAGCCTTGAGTTGGGTGTATTGTTAAAGGGGAATTAAAATAATGAATTAAGGGGAGTTAGATGAGAATAGAAACTTTCATGTTAGAGATGTAGCTTTTATATTAAGCTATTATTATAAGTCCTACAGCACTTTTCACTGCAACCTTGATGAACTACTCTGTTGTAATAATTAGTGAATGTGAACCAGAGAGATGCTGGCATTTTAACTTAAAGCATGTAGGTGTATAGGCATTGATAAGATAAGGTTCCTCAGGGGTTCTTCTCTGAAAGGAATAGCTATAGATATACTGATTCATAGTTTAACAGTTTTGTTATTTAACACAGCACACTGGATGTGCCATATTATCCTGGAATGTGTAATTTGCTGCTTTTCTGAGGAATGAATGCATGTCAGCAGTAGGAATTGGGACAGTGGTGTGTCCTGATGAGATGATGCAAGCCAACCTGTGGTAATGTATGTCAAGACACCACCAGTATCCATGCTTATAGAAAGTTGTCTTTCTGCTGTTACAGTCTTGCTGGCTTTTATTAGTTGCAGCTTTGATAACCTTTATCCATGTCATATTAACAAGACATTAATGTTCCCTTTAGTAACCCATTTTAATGCTATAGTCCTATAGCTGAAAATGCAAATAAACCACAGCCGTCTATAAAATTGGCCCTCTGCTTTTTTTGACCTGAGATAGACACAACAAATCCAGATTTGTTTCTTCGTATGTCTTTCTCCCCTCTTTCCTGTCTACTCTTATATATTACACGTTGGAGAAATCAACTCCACTGCAGAGACGCATTCATGAATCCTGAGGAGTGGATTATGGCCTCAATCCAAATATTTCTTATCATCTGCAGAGGTTTGTTAATCTGTGGTTTGACTGCAGGCTGCAGTATTCTCAAACTAAAATGACTGCGTCTTTATGCAGACTCACAGAGAAAAAGCTGCGAGGAGACACCAGCTGATAAGCACACGGTGTGTGTTGAAGTTTTCTCTCATAGTGGAGGCACCGCTGTGTTTGAAGGCGGCTGTTCAACTCCCTGAGCGGGGAAGCCCTGCGGCCTTAATCATCGCATTTATATACCAAGGATGATTCCACACACCAGTAAGCATTAAGCTGATCATCTCAAACAAGCAAGTAAATAAATCCCATTTGCAGAACAGCCCTCCACAGATGAACCTGTTGGTACACAACAGAATACGAGGAAATTATATCAATGCAGGCGCCTGCGGTGGCCTTAATGTGCCAGTGCTTCCTCATAATAGTCAAGAAGCTCTTGACAGGAGGCCTCTTGAACTCTGATTGGCTCAAGTAGCAATCCTAGACGGCCTCTTCATTGTGGTAATTTGAGCCTTCCAGTGTATCCAAAATGGCCTATCAGCCTGGTTGCATACAGATATAGCATTTGCCATGGCATAAATTCATTCACAACATAATGTTTTTTTAAACCCCTTTATGCATTTATCCTTAATTGTTGGGTGGATTACTGAAATAATTATTAACATTTCTTGTTAGAAAGTCATGGGGTTCAGTTACAAGTAGGGATATCCTCATTCCATTTTTTTGACCTTGATCCTTTAATATTGAGTGCTTGCCAATACCCAGTATAATGCAAAATGTATCAAATATATTTTTGATTGCAATTTATATATGATTGACAGCTGAGAAAGGAAGTATAATCTTCATTATGATTTCCTAGAATAATTTTTATAGTATGCTATATATAGTATATATAGTATTTTGTTTACATCTATGTAAAGAAGTGTCAGTGTGGTTCTGATATGGCAGATAGACCCTTAGTGTGAGCCATCCATGCATCCCAGAGATGTTTCAGTGTCAGTTCCTGGTAACTTTTGACACATGAAAAAAGATCAATCACAAGTGAAGCAAATATTTTATCAGTGTTCTAGTTCCAGCTTATGATTTTTGAGTGGTTTTAATTTGCAGCTTTAAAAGTGCATAAATTGAGTAAATTGCAGTTCATGCACTTTACTGTTGGAGACAATTAAGATCTTGGGTGTTGAATCAGAGTATTGGACAGACAGAGAGTTCAGGGATCAGCAGTTCCCTTCTGCTGCTGCTTCTTGGCCGATCTTATATCAGCGTTGATAATTTCAGTGTTACATGTATTTGCTACCTCTTTCTTCATCAACCCTTTGGGTAAATAATTGCCAGAGCGTGTGACAAAATGGCCGGTGGACAAGTCATGAGTGTGCAAGTCTGCGGTTAATTTGAAGCCTTGATGCGGGCCCTGGCTCACTTCTGTTAGATTATTTCAAACAAGTGTCCAGAGCCATGTGCCATGACTAAATTATTAACTGTGTATTTCATAATGTTACTGACAATATGTTAACGTGTTTTTTCGCCTCCCCCCGCCGTGAACAGATGGGTCCTTTTACTTTATTTTCCACATCAAGTATGATTATTTCTTTGTGCCAAAAGCCACCTGCCGTTCCTTGGTCTCTGTTCTAATTATTTATGTTGGTAACACACAGCAGGACTTGTTATCAGTTGGATGGTATCTTAATAAAGGAAGGCACATCAACATATTGACATCATGTTCAAGGGGAAAATTTATCATCACGCAAAAGCGGGCAGAAGGGGGTACCAGAGCGGATCAGGCCATGTGCCAACACCTCCAAATCTGACCTCCTTTTGTTCCCCGACTCCTGAGTTCCCTCTCCAGCACACATCTGAGGAACCATGTGATGATAATTAGGTGAAAGCCCATTAAAAAGTCAAATAAGAGAGAATACATTATCATTGAGGCACCAGGACCTGATGATTTTCAGTTGTGTGTGACAGAAAAGGACGAAGGCATCCAACTGGCTGCTCGGAAAAGACAAAACTCACTACATGTTTGTGGTACATAAAGGGTGTGATCACACCTGGCATTGTTTCTTTTGTCCAGTTCACGGAGGACAAGCTTACTTTTTTAACATTTGATTCTTGAAATTGGTCTGTTGCAGCTCACCAATACCTGTTGTAAGAAATCTGCAGTTTGAAAACAGAAGTTGTGTGAACTCAGAAGTGGGTTGTTTATTGCACAGTGTCCTAGTAAATCCAAATCTAGTCTCTGTAATTTTGGCAAATAAGTAAAGGACTTGTTATGATATTTGCAGCAATTCTTTTAACCCAGCAGAGAAAATGGGTAGTGACTGAGCTGAGTGTTTTCTAATCTGCTGCTTCATAGTTCAGACAACTGATAATAAAAGTAGATGGCTGACTCAACACGAGACAAAGACAAGAAAAGATTAGTCCCCAAACTTAATTAATGTAGGTGTAAGCCACTAAAAGTACTTGGTAAAAGTTTGAGAAAGATCTCAGTCCTTATTTATGTGTCCCCAAAATGTACTCCTTTTACTTCACAGTCCAAAGACAAATTGATTAGGGCAAATTAAGTGCTGTGATGTACGTACCATTTTTGTAATGATTTGTTTGGAGGTGTAGTCTGTGCTATGGTGATTTTATTTATTTGTAGCTACCCTTATGTAATTAATTGAGGACATGTAAGAGCACAAAAATTAGGAATATGAGAATTTTGCACATCTTTATTTTTGAAACAATTTATGTCTGAATAACTTTTCAATTGTTGAATACTTTACAGACGGAAGCAAAGAAATAGAGTAGGTGAAATAAAAGAGACACAATAATATCCAAAAACAAGGACACAAAGTGAACAAGCAACAAAATATAAAGTTCTTAGATTGTGCTAAAACTGCTGAAAATAAACTGAAATTGAAAAGTGCAGAGAAAAAAAACACCCTGCTCTACCACCGCTTATTAGTACACAAGGGAAGGACATTACATCAGCAGAGCTGGAGAATGGAGATTGAGTCAAATATTGCAAATAAAAGTAGCAATTAAGTTAAGTATTAATGGCATTTCAAAGCATCCTGTCATGGGGATGGGTCACTCTTAATCAGAGCTCCACTGTTCCAAAATGTAGAACACTTACAATTAAGCATACTCAATACTTTAATCCCTGAGAGCTAAAATGAATACACCATAATTACAATTTCACATGTACAGCTCTGCTTGTTTCTAATGTGACTGGAAATGGGTTCAAAAATATGTCATTGATGACGGTTGGCGCATTATAATTACAGATTCCTCTATCCTTTCAAAGCTTTTCTATCCATCCCGGGCCAAATACAAAAGCCACCGTATTACCCCACGAGGGCAGTAAGCCATTGTAGCACTCCCATTACGAAGCCCGATTTAAAAGGGTTACAAAACCTTTATCTACCCATTTAAGAACATATATGGGCTCACAGTATCCACAAGAGTGCAGTGAGGAAAAGCCATTGTGGAGCTCAGACAATGCACTGACCATAAATCTATAATAGCCTTTAGGATTAAAGAATATGCTCTCTGAGTTTAATTACATATTGCTTCTGAGAGGTTTACCCCGCTGGGATGGAGAGGCACACTGCTGCTCCTGGTGACTGCAGATGAAGGACAGACGGCCAGAAAATTAACAGAAGGATTTATTTAATCTCAACTAGTGAAAGTTTTTAAGTGTTAATGCATCCATGTTCACTGATGTGTGGACAGAGTGAGAGCCGGAACAGGCCAACTTACAGCATATCTTCTAAGGACAGACATATGGCACGCACACACACACACACACACACACACACACACACACACGTGACACATGTCAGACCTGCCTAGTCTCAATACAGTATACACCCATTTATTTCCTTTGCTTGTTATTAAAGCGGGAATTTTCATACAAATAATTGTCCAGTTGCAATAACATAAATGTGATTAAACCTACATCTGGGTCATAAAAGCTTTAATATTTGTAGTTCCAAACAAGTGCTCTAGATTTACTGTGTACTACAACCATTCAAAACATTTTTGACCCTACTGTTCCATAATTAAGAAGAACAAAAAGAAATACTCACTGCTGGACAGTACAGCATTGGCTTCAAGGTTTCTTTTTAAGTTTTTCATGTTAAATTGGCAGAATAATACACTATGGGACTGAGTGAGATTTTGATTAAAAGTTTTTTTTAACAAGGTGTATCTGGCATTCTTTCTGAGCATTCTGAGTAACTAACCCAATTCCCAAATGTAAAGCATTTGTGAAAGTTACATCATCATCATCATCATAGAGGTTTATTTATCTCAATGAAAATAAATTCTTCTTTTTAATAAACCAATACATTACATTTCTTGCCTTATTTTGTTTGTCTAGATCAGTTACAGTATGACCTTTTATAGATTCTGAACTAGTGCTCTTTTAACAGTCTCCTCTGCTGCACAGGGAATGATGTGTTTCCTGTTTAATGTTTGTTCGGCATTAACGTTCATGAGTCTTGATAGAACAGAATCCCATGAAGTGTATATTAAGTTAACAACATCTAGAACAAGATGAAAAATACACCATGTACAATATGAGCAAAACAAAAGATTGTCATTTTATGTTGTCTTAACAACTGCATCAAAACAATTTGGCAGAGCTCAACACTAAGTCCTTTATGTGTAACGTCTTTTGTTATTTCTTCCTTTGCCTCATTTGATCAGGTGAGGCTCAGTGTTGTTGCAGTTGAATATTTTCTGTCTGCTGCTGAGCCTTTTGGAGGCGACAGGTTGTGTTGAGGAAACTGTCGAGGAGGGCCATATGTTTCCTCTACTCTGAAGGGACAGTGCAGTGCTGAATGTAGGTTAGCACCTGCTTCATAAATGTAATATTTGAGTGAACTTTTTTTCAGACTCCCATTGTGAGTTTGTAGACGGTCTGTGTGAGCGTGGATCACTTTTTAACAAGCATTTTTTAGTGATGAGTGTGCTTACTGAATACTTTGAGTCTTCAGGTTAGATGATACTACCTGCAATGTCACGGGGAGGAATTCATTAAAACCCTGTGAGTAGTTGTTTGATTTATAGCAGGTCTTGGATCCCTTCCTTTGAATTATAAAGTCTTGCAATTAACAGATTGAAAGGACATTTAACCCTGTGTTGAGGGTGTGCCGGGAATTACAATGAACGACGCCGAAGTTTTAGTAGCAAGAAAGTTTAAAACAACTAAAAAATGCTTACCCAGTAGAAGCCAAGAAGTTCCCCACTGTACTTTAGGACCGTAGGACAATAATTCAGTAAGTTATGGAAATGACTTCTATTGAGTACACTCCTTTGAAGAATATTGGGTGGATTATTACACTGGTTTAATTAGTATGCAAATGTATTTCTTTATGATCACTTTCCTTCTTTCTTCATTATATTTCATCTCTCTATTTATCCTTCAAGAAAGGGAAAGATTCAATTCACTTTGTCTTGTGTTAGAGCACTAATTTATTGCTCTGTAATTAATTTCAAATACATTACCCATTAATCAGACACATCTGTACAATTATGTGCACAGAATTTCTTTTCCAATGGCTGAACTTACCTATCCATTCTGCAGTCTCACCCATTTACCGTCAATGACATTTAATTTGACAACTTAGCAGAGGTCAAACAAGCATTTGAAGTGATAGTTCACTTGGCTAAAGCCTTTTTTAATGCACATACAGTACTTGTTGGAGTTCTTGAAATCAATTAGCATCGTTCAATCGCTCGTCTGTAGCAATTTGGGAATTCAAAAAGCAGACACAGCAGACTAAACCAGTAGTTCTCAAAACGTATATCAGAGGTCACACAGGGTCATTTACCTCAATGAGTCACATGAGTAGTGGACAAAAAGATATATACGTTTTTTGTATGCAGATATACTGTTGGATGTATGAACGATCAAGAGCCACTGGTGCAGTTTCCAGTAAACCATCACAGGTGACACCTGCAGAAGCCAGTACAGAAAGCTGTTCACCAGAGGGTCTCATCACGTTGCAGCTATAAGGCTTAACAGAGAGATCAGTCAGACCTTAATCTCTCTATGACTGTCCATGCATGCCTTCCTCTCCACCTCTATTCTTATTCAGATAATGTTTAATTCCTGTAATCCACTGCCCTGGCTATGGTCTGAATTAATGTAAGCCCATAGACTTCACAGCTAAATGAAACAAGACCCTATTGTTGTCACAACAACGTATATATATTACAGCAAGGAGGAGGGGGGGTTGATTAAATCGGCCCCTTCCTGTGCACTGCTATCAGTGCTTTGTTTTTTTAATCATTGCTGACTAATAAGACCCCACAGAGCATCCAGGCCTCCAATGAACAAGATCACATTGTGGCAGATCACCTGCACTAACCTTCTGTTGAGTTACAATGCCCGTGATGTACTGTGACTGCTTCAATCAAAGCAGCAGATTTGAATATCCACAAGACTTTCCAGTAACAGCCTCCGTGTGAGATTTATACCCTCATTGAGAAAATTACATTCACTCCCTGTCCTCACTGTTTGGCATCCATTACAGTTCATTATTATCTTCTGAAGCCGTACAGCTCTGTAATAAAAAGGGGAAAAAAAGAAAAGCGGAAGTTTGTGCCTAGATTGAGGCATAAATCGTCCCGTCCCTGCTGTTGCAAAACACTTGGCTGTATCTAATTATTTTCTTTCTCCTCCTCGGCCTATCTTTCTGTAAGCCCAGGCATACTTTTCGACCAAAGTTGTGCAGCCTGGCATTATATTGGACTTTTTTGCCACACTGGCAGCATGGAGCTTGAAAGGGCTGCTTTGGTCAGTCCTTCATAATGCTGGTCCAAAACTGTGGTCCAGAGTGAAACAACTACAACAACTACTGGATTTGGTTCATACATTCATGATTCCCACTGTTTGACTTTCAGTTAAATTCACTTGTGCTGCAAGCATTGTTAGCATAACAACGTTCTAGCCAACATGTACAACCCTAGTTCCACAAAACTTGGGATGCTGTGTAAAACATAAATTAAACCAAATGCAATCATTTGCAACCAGACCGTGTTTACTGACAATGGTTTTACAAAGTGTTCCAGAGTCTATGTAGTAATATCTAGTAATATTTATACAGTCATGTTTGACAAAGTGGTGAACCTCGCTCCAACCTTTCTCTTTCCAGGATGAACCTTTAATTCCCAATCATTATATTATCACCTGTTACCAAGGAACCTGTTTACCTGTGGAATGATCCAAACAGCTTGCTTTTGGTCCTCAACTTTTGTTTTTGTTGTTGCTCCTCTCCCAACTTGTTTAAAAGGTGCTGCTGCCACCAAAATAAGAAAAAGCATACAAAGCATTTGCAAAAATTTACAAAGCTCAAAGTGTGTTACCTCAGGTCACCTCATCAAGTGGATGATGTCAAACATTAAATATATTCTCTTTGTACTCTTTTCAATTGAGTATAAGTCAAAAAGGATCAGCATATGTTCACGTTCTAATATATGTTAATATGTAATTGCTAACTGTTACTTGATACATGATACCTGAAAGACACAATAAGTAAATAACGGGTCAGTCACAAATTATGTTTGAAGCAGTATTTAGTATTAATCCAATGTCTGGAAAATAAAATGGATCAGTAACAAATACAGTGTAATCTGAACAGTGCTGACAGATGCTTATATTTACTTATTTTTCACTGTCCCCTTCAAATGAATAAATACCAAAGGCGAAGACTGCAGTGAAGTTCATAGTTTTTAAAGTCCTAACTGTAATCATAGCTAGAGGATGATTCTGATTTCTGCACCATGCAAACTAAAATAAACAGAATACGAAAATATGGTAACTTTTCGACTGTGGCTCTGACCAAAGAAATCACACTGAAGGCGTTATCACTCCCCCAAACACAGAAGACAGTGTATCACACATGTACCTGTGTGCTAGTTCTGGCCCTCCACAAATATTTTCCCTCCTACCTCTGTGTGAGGCAGATGTCAACATCTGTCTGAGTTGAATTCTCTGAGTCGCTCGTCTCCCTCTTCTGTGTATAAACAGGTGTTCTGGTTTGCCCTTTGGAACAATCAGAGGAGTATGTTTTACATTTGTCGTTTCTTTTTTTTCCCTCACACCTACAATCAAATCCTCAAGCTCTGTGATGTAATGAAATGTCAAGGTAAACACAGATGCAATTTGTTCGTTCTCTCCGAGTGTGTTAGTCATTTCAGTTGTTACCTTGGGCGTAGAGGGACATTAAAACAAATGTTGGGAGATGACAGTGGTAGCAGCTAGGCTAACAGCTGGGACAGCCATGGGAGCAGGTGATGTTGGGGCACGAGCAAGGGCTGATAGTCCCACCACACACACACACACACGCACACACACACACACACACAGCCTCACCCCCCCCACCTCCAACATGCTCGGTGAGGAGTCTTCATAAATAATCTTCCAGCAATCTGCCTCTCCCTCCACTCTCTTATTAATTACTTTTACGGCCAAAATCAAACATCTGTCATGCTAGAATATACAAATTAATTATGCAGCTTCTCCCCATCAAGATCCATATAACATTGTTCCTCAGAGCCTCACTGGCTTCAGAGGTAGAGGTAGCAGAAGAAGAAGTAAGACTGTTTATATCTTCTGCTTTATCTCTTAATGTCTTTAAAAAAAAGATCTGAGACTTGCCTCAAGAGAATGAAAAGAGAATTTATTGTTGTTTCACTAAAGCTTTTTATAGTCACTGCACTGACAGATTTAAAGAGATCTAAGAGATTGACTCAGAGAGCTCAATATGATTATTACATTTCTAACCTTTACTTATCCTGGGAAACTCAACTGAGCACACTTGTACAGAGACAATTTGCTTTATCTTTTGCTGTGTTTGACAACACAGTGGATATTTTTTATTTAATCCAGATCCTAGTTCCTTCTTTGATATTGTAGTCCTACAGAGACCAGATGCATAAAACTTTGTGTAGTGTAGATTATAGAATAATACGCTCTATGAACAAATGCAGGAATATGTATACACATTATTCATCAGATACTTCATCAAATTTATAGAGCTGCATGTGCACATGGTTCTGTTTTATGAGCTTGATTTTCTCTCACACAGAGATACACGTAAACATACTTTTGATTAGTTGGTTTGTATGTGAATAGGCTTCCTATGTCTGCTACAACAATTTACACAAGGAAATAATTTTCTTGTATAATTTTACCAAATTGCATTTCCTCTGGCAGGCATCCTGACATATGACCATTAAGCAATAGGCACATTAGGATCTAAATGTTTGAGACCACATTGAAAATCTGTAATATTTTCATGTTAACCTGGAAATACAAAGTTTGAGGAGTGAATGTATAAAGTAAGCATTTAGATGACTACTCATCAGAGGCCGGTCATGCCATATGCATCATTTTTACATCTTGCCCTTAAGTCACGCATTATAGCGTTGTTCACAGTCTACAGTAGGTCTTCCTGCTCAATTCTGAGCGCTGATTTAGCGCCTGTATTTCTTGATGACTGTTAGCATATAGCCCTCATCTCCTACCAATACGAATACATGCTGGAGTTGAAAACAGGAAGTGACACAATGATACATCCTTCTTTGTACCTACTCTACTGAAACTTTTTTTTAAAACAACGTGATGTTTCATTATCTCAAATAATAGAAAAAAGTTGATCAATTCTGCCTTAAAAATAGACTCCATGCAGTCACTCTGACTAGATGACATCAGATCTGCATCATGTGAGATGGAAAACATTACAGCTGGAACATTTTTGGTTGCAGTGTGAATGTCACCCAATATATCAGTGCTGAGATTTTTTTGGTAGAGTGCTGCACATCCCTGGTTTTAGACCAAGTCTCCTGCTAAATGACTGTGTTTGTGCAGCAAAAGATGATTTTCGAGGTCCACGGGCCCACTGACAGAAGACAGCTGTCTGCCCATCCTCCAGATCGGCTCTGAGGTGTCCTGGGACTCTGCCTGCTCGCAGGTCAGGACCCCAGAGGGGAGGCACCATTTGGTACCAGTTACCGAGCGGCAGGGGGGCGCCGGGGCCTTCCTCCCTCCTTTCAGTCAAGGTAACGCTGGCCACGTGAACCCGGGCAGTTCCTGGCTGGCTGGCTGGCACGAGCAGGACCTACCCATCATGCCACAGTGGTGAAGGGCCTGGTGACCTTGAGACAGGCCGGGCTCCTCCCCCTCGCTGTGCTGCAGACTGCTTATGAGAGGATGGATGATGGCACATTTTATACGGCTTGTGATTGAACGAAACATGTGCTGCATGAGTGGAACTCACTGTGATGCATTTTTAACCTGCCTTTATTGTGGGAAGGTTGACTGAGCACACAGTAAAAAATGTGTGTCTCCTGGAAACGCTGTTTATCGGCAACACCCATCTTTAACAGTTCACAGTTCACTTAGACTTATTATACCAGGAATGCTTGAAGATATTGGTTTGAACTCATTTGGTTCTAACACATTTTCTAATTTTGTTCAGTCTTACAGTCTCTCCATGTTTAGAATAACACTGAAAAACAAGACTGACAATGACTGATAATAGTGACTCTGGGGAACTATGTGGTGAGCATGTAAACATTATGTGATTAAACTACAGGAAACTACACAACATGCAAGTGTTTCTGGGTGTATGTAGGCAAATTCTGACTATTTGTTAGTAGCGGTAATTTCTGGCAATGAGAAATGGCATGATTTATGTCAGAGTTTCGAGCCTTGCCAGTGCCTCCACAAACTACTATATAAGGAATCCTAAAGTGCTTTTGGATCTGTGAAAATCACCCTGATAAATCCCATCAGCTTTAAAGTCACCTGTATGTACACATGTATGTGAGTATGTACCTGCTGTTCATATGGTAATCTTGTTGCACAAGCCTTTTGTCTCTGTCATCAAATGAAAAACAAAACTTACCAATCCAAACAATTTATGACTGTTAAGCGTGGCAGCATATATTATGACAAACAACACATGCTCCATTATGCCAGCTGGTGTAATGATGTGGTAATGCCGGACTCATTAACTTCTGCACACAGTTTATGGTAGCCTTTTATGACAGAATTAATTGATTCACACATGCATTAAAACAAAAATAACTGGAATGAAAATGCAGTTGGATGCTGGCCTCTAATCTGTCATAAACACTTCTGGTGGTAAAGCAGGGTGACATTATTCATGTAAATGACTGGTCATATACGCAATAAACAACCTCAAACAAGCCTTCAGTTGTACAGCTAGCTTTGGATTTCTCAAAGAGAACACACTGCAATGAAAAAGCATCTTTAACTACTATTAATTAATCTATACGTGCTTAAAAATATGTATTTATTCCCAAGTTTCTCGAGTCCTATAAATATATTTCTCTTTGCACAAATATTATTGTAAGTGGTTTTTACTTGCAGCTGAGCTCATTGTTTGTTATTGCTTTTTATTCAGTATTTCTTCAAAGGAGCCATTAAATAGAGAGATTAATTTGTAATCACACACCTTCTAAATGGCTGGATTAAACAAAACAGATTGTGGTCTGTGCGACAGATCTTACAGTCTTAATAACTTTTCAATAATTTCTCAACAAATGTGTCATCACTTTTTTCCTCAGCTAACTCGAAATAAAGTTATTAATTGTTGACAGAAATTGGACACATGCTTGGATTTAGTGCCTTCAAAACCTTTTTTTGTGAGAATGGAGAAAAAACTGAAACGAGGCTATTATTCAAAGTGCATCGAAAGTCCCAACAAAACCCTTCCCTGCACACAAGGATGTTTGAATTATAGTCAAGGAAAGAGGCCAGTCATTTCTTGAGCTGTTTCTTTGAATGTACCTCAGTGCAGTTTTCAACTGAATCAGAAATAATAGCTCCTCTGTCAGGTGGTTTGTTGAATGCAACCTCCAAGCTGATTCATTACATAAATGGCAGCATGATGTCTTCATCATGGTCAGGGCACAGTTTAGATCTCTTTTTCTTGGAATAACACAATAAGTAACCTCTAAGGAAAAAAGGGGATTTTCCTTCAGCATATGTGACAGTGAAAGTCTGACATTTAATCAAAGATAGAGCTTGAATCAAAAAATGAGAGAGAGTTCAGGCTTTTGCCCCAGATGACTCACTACCCAGCCATTACCAACAATTTAAGCCATATGTTTAAGAATTTCCCTTGAATCTCGGAGATTAAATGAAGAAAGGATTTAGCTGGGAGATAATTTTCTGTGCCTCGGCTGTGATGAGGGTCACATCAAATCGGTCCCAGCGTTCCATATTGAGGAAATGATTTTTATCTCTTGGGCTGGACTTAAAGGTAATTGTACACAAGCTGTGCTCCTCTTCAAACCCGTAATGAATTCCTTAATCCGAATCTCATTGTTATGAACCGTGCAATTACTTACCCAGGGATAAATAATCCATCTTTTGAAGCTGGACAGATACTGTACTGGTTTCAGTAAAGGACGCTCAATCAGTGGATTATGTGTAAATTACTTTTCCTGTAATATTTCACTCTCACTGGTCCAGTGTGTTTTTACAGAAGTTGATGTGTTGCTGCTGTTCAGGGACACCTTCTTGCTTTGTCTAACACAAGGAAAATAACTATGATAATCATTAATAACACACGATCCTGCCAACTGAAAGAAACCTTTTCTTGTCTTTGATACAGTCAAAATAAAACTCTTGTCTGCTGTCTGTATCAGTGTTGGCACGGAATTTATTTTTCTGGGAACAAGCATTACGTTTTGTCAAAAAAAATAAAACAAAACAAATGAAGAGAAAAAACAAGAAAAACTGAGGTCATCAGTTGTTAGCTTTTTCTAGAGCTTTCCACTGATCTTATGGTTTTCATTAGGGGATTGCTCAGTTGTAATGAGATGGCTCAGTTGTCGTCATGTGCTTAAACCATATAATGACAACTGAGCCACTTAAACTAAAACTGAACTCCATCTGCTAATGAAGATCATGAGAAGTGGTTGAAGTGCTGGAACAAATAATGAGAAGTTTAAATCAAGATCAAGCTCAAAACTTACATTTTAATATCTTTGTATCACTAACTTTGCTAAGTCAAGAAGTGATAGATTGTAAAATGTTCAACCTGTGATATCACTTTTAGATTTCTAGTCAGTATTGCGCAAACAATATAACAAACTGCAGTTCTTTTACATAAAGGCTAAAGTGCCACTGAACATAGGGGCTTTTCCAACTTGTTGGGACAAATGTGGAGACTTGTACAAGCAGATGGAGAACTTCTTCCTCTTTTCATTCTGGAGGTAAAGCATTGCATGGAGAAGCTTTGTTGCTGTACTCGGATTACAAGGAGCCTCGGCCACCGTGGCTCAACAGCCGCTCAAGATTTCATGTCTGGGGCAATCCTTGTCACAGCTTGTATCACCTCACCGACAGATGTCAGCGAAATCAGCGACAGCCGATCATGCTGATCCCCCCCGTAATCATGTGCGATGATCCCGCCGTGACACGGAGCTGTGGGAAATATGTCCGTCAATACCATCGCCGCAGGCAGATGCACCAGCATACCCCTGCCCATGCCTACCACCTGCCCCTCATCCCTCCTTCCTTCACCCTCCTCCTCCTCCTCCCTCCTCCTTCCTCCTTGCTCCTTCCTTCTTCCATGAGCTGCTGCCTTTTCTCTTGATCTCTCCATTAAGCCCCTTCCATCCTGGCTACTGTGCGTTTAACTGCTTGTACATTTCTCTTTGACCCTTTTGACCCATGTTTGTCTTCGAGTGTCATCTCTAGTGTAACCACATGAATGACATGGAGGCTTTATGAGCTGCAGACCTGTAATGCACACACAGTAACATGAGGTAAAATCAGTGAGCAGAGCAGCATTGTTGGTATGTTTTTGCTGACCTTGTGTTTTTGGCCAGGTCATGCATGTCATAATGCTCACAGAGGGCTGGACAGCTGCTGTCCCTGACCAGCCCTTCCTCCCCAGAGTTACAGCTCTGTGAAAAAGGCCACCACACAAACACAGCCTCCCTAAAACAGAATGTGGCATATGCTCAACTAAGGAAGCAGCATCAAACATTCTTGCAGAGCTCAGCTCTATGTGGCTTCTCTCCATGAAGGCCCTGCAAGGCAAAAGGTTTCCAAACAATTTCACGTTTTCATGTTGAAACCCTGCATGAAAAAGAGGACAAGCACAAAAAAAAAATCTAGGGGAGCTTTGCATATTCACACATGCCGCGGGCTAGCACAGTTGCTGCTGCTATCCTCTGTGTTTCCAGCAAAACCTTGACAAAGGTCACAAACAATTTGCCGGATCCTGTTATTAAGAGAGCTTCATTTAAAAAAAAAAAAAAAGAAAAGAAAAAACAGCACTGATGATCACTTTGCCCAGCAGCTAGCTTCATCATCTGTAGCCATTCCAACATATGCTTGCAAGATAATAAAAAAAATGTGGTATTAAACATGGCGGCAGATTGAATTTTGTTCCAGGCTACATACAGCAAGTCAATCCTTCCCTCTGGAAACCTATTTAATATAAGGTAGTTAATGCCACCAGTCATGATGATGTTTCTTGCATAATATAATTTATAGTGGATAGAGGTCCATAAATGGGAGGCATTGTAAAATATTTCCATTATGTGGGGAATGTCAGTGGGTAATAAAGGCTTTATTCTACTTTTTATGACTCTCAATCTGTTGTTGTTCCCAGCAATTTTTAAATCTGTTAAAATTCAGTGAATATCTTAATGTGCGTGTTAAAAGCAGGAAATATCAGTGAGTCTTTTACAAAGTGACTCTCGGGGCGCGACTTTTTGACTGCGCATAAAAAAGACTGCAAGTCCAGTAAAGTGAAAGTGCATCAGCTAGACTCCTTTTTTATTACCTCGGCTTCTCTTTTTTATGCAGAAATTATACATCTTTCTTTAACAGTGCTGTAAAGGTTACACAGTCATTTAAGCAGCAGTTCAGACAGATTGATGTTTATGTCATTACAGCGGCGAATGAAATGTGTCTCTCTCCTCTCTTACTCCAACATAAAGCAGAAATGAGCTTCATCCATTGATGACATTGGAGATACATTGGAGTCAAAGTAAGGGAGAGGAAGACAGTGGTTATTACCAGACAGTCTGGATGAGAGACCTGCTGTTGTTATAACATGATGATGAGTTACCTCCTTCAGACACTTTGACCAGTGGTGTTGTAGCACATTTTTCCATCACAGTAACAGAAGCAAGTATGTTTTGTGTTGACCACTATCAGTGATTAAAACTTCCAACTCACCATTAATTCTCCTGTTACGTTCAGCATCTTGTTATTGACGCTGAATTGATTTACTGTAGCTAATTAAATCCAACATTAGAAAGCACTCAACTGGCACACACCTCCACAAAGGTTGCAGAATCCTCTAAATTTAGCATTTTGATAACAGATTCTTTTATAGGAAAGGAAATTTGGCAATAAAAACAATGCACAAAAATATCGTCTGCATCGTAACTACGCACATGCTGATAAAAAATGATCTTTTACATGAATTTACTCCATCCATGTAAGTACAATAGATAAAAAGACAATAATCCATCCAGATGCTTGAGACTTTTTTTCACAAGCCTGTTTGGTGTTAAGAGTATGGTACTCCAATAATATTTGAGCAATATTCTAAGAGATAAGGATTTACACTGCATTGTGCATAGCAGTTATTTTTAGTGTAAACTTAATATATAATATTACAGGTATAATTTTTTTTTCACGTCTTTTGCTGTAGAAAACAAGCTGAGACATTAGTCAGGGCTGAGACACTCTTGGATGCTGTGAAATGTAGATTAGCTTGTCATGGCTTATGGGGATCCACCTGTCCTGGTTGACAGTGCCAATAATGCATGTGCGTACATAATTATGGTCTTTTCTGCTGGCAGTCATGCATTTCATACAATATTTGCGCTTTTATGCATCGAAACCAAGCATCACTAAACTCTGATTAGGCCTGCCTGTGTTTTTCCTCCAACTTTGCTTCCACAGGTTACATTGTTCTGCAACAAATCCACCATCTTTGCTGTTCCTTGCTGCAGAGCACAAAAATGTGTGGAAATGTGCAACAACATAATGAGCTCTTTTATTGAGAAGGCGGCTGCTTTGCTGATGTGTGCCGTTACTTACCTCTTCAAAATCTATTACAGAGTTGATTCATCCTTTTAATTTCATCTTATTTGTAATTTTTTTTTCTTATTCATAATGAAAATCAAATTACAAATGGTCAGCTTTCCTACTACTGTATTTGCATGTTAATTTCTATAACAGAGCACACTTAATTCTTAGACTGATAGACACAGCAGTGTGCTCAAAATAGCCCATTTCTTCTACTTTCATGGCGCTCTGACTTGTAGGGACTAATTAGTGGTGAAATTATACAGATATGGCCACTATTTAAGTCCTTCTTCTGCATGATTCCTGACATTATTGCTGCTCTTTGTCTCCATCCCCAAAAGGAATTATTTGCAGATTACTCTCATTTCTGTTATCAGAGGGTACAAGAAAAGTTCTGATAACATTTAGGATTTCTTGTTCTACTAATTTGGTTCTGCTATGTCATTTTAAAAAGAGGATTGTCTGTAGTATTGATGCATGACTAATTTTACAGTGGCTGGGCCTGCATGGACCAAGCACTAAACCCATAAAACAGCACCAACAGTGATATCATAACACCATTGTATTCATTCAGCCAGAACATCCCCTACTGCTCTCATCACCATGTGCCACCATACTGTAGATAACTCTCTCCCTCTTGGATTCACCTTATCTGATTATATACCAAGTGATCATAGCACAGAGGCTGCAGCTCAGATTTTCATATTATTCTTCCTTGATTAATACAGACATAAACTTGTCTAGTTGAATCCCCTACTTTAGCATAATCAGCTTTCTGCAGATAGCTGGAGGCTCTTCAGGAACCCCCCCACTCACTCCTCCCCTACTATTCTCCATCCCCCACCCCTCACCCCCATTACACTCGATGACATGTGTTTGTTTATTTATATTCAAAATATCATCTGCCCACAAACGTCTGTCCATCCGTCCCCAAGAAGGAATAATCCACAAGATGAAAATGTGTCTCAATATGTCTCAGTATGAGCTTAGCCCGTAAAGCACTGCAGCTCGACCTCGAAAACTCATTCACATCGACCCAACTGCCCCCCCCCCATCCCCAAAAAAAACCTCTCTAATAAATGCATGATATGAATTAAGCATCGCCTCGTTTTTTCGGATTTAAGGATCAGGCATCTGTAAACCACCTCTTTTAAAGTGCGTCAATATGTTCTGTGTAGTCTTTGGTGTTGTAATCTTGGGGAACAACATGAAATCAGATCAAAGTGTAGTTGGAAGGTGACAAGCTGAAGATCTGCTCTTGTGTTTTTTGACAACAGCTTGAGAGGCGGGACAGATTGTCATTCGCTTGGTTTTGGGCAGTCAGTGCGTTCTGGTGATTGGATTTTGGATCATACAGCGATATCTGATGTACAAATTTCCTTCTGTGCATTTTGCATTAATGCCATAAATCATTTTTCTTGGAAGTCGAAATCATGTCCTGAAGCACATGTTTTATTGGGTTTCTTTATCTTTAATGTTAGTGCAAAAAGAGAAGTAGAGTTAAAGAGATGGAGATGTTTTCCAGCTTTGCCAAAGTAAAGCTGGAAAACATTTGAACAAATGAGTGTATGAGTATCAGACGAACTGACCTACCTCAGTGAAAGATGGTAACCTCCACCTTTCTGTCCAAATTCTGACTGCATAATGAAAACAAAACTTAGAATATTAAATCTAAATCTGGAATAAAACAAACATGCACCAAAAGGTTGAACTTCTGCAATCGCCCCACCTGCACCTACATGTCCTACCCTGCACACATACATTAGTGTAAACTCGAAGCAGATTGAGCACAATGCGTTCCTCAGAATAAGTTGTAATTACTGATATTATCATTCGAGAATGTAGCCATAGAACTCACTGGAGGCTAAACCTTGCCAGTGAAAACTTCTACATCCACACAAAGGCATAAGAGAACCGAGAAAATCTTCTTTTTTTTTTATAACAAAAGTAGCTTGCACTGAGGGCGACTATGGCTGAGCGGTCGTGCAACCTGGAGAGCTTCAGTGAGAGGAGGTGAGGGAACACAGGCAGGGAGGCAGGGACATCAGCGCGATCTGCAACACTAGTCACAGCAGATGGACATATCACAAGGCCCGGCGCGAAGTTGCTATAACACATAATGTTGTTTGTGCCATGTTTCTCAGTGCTGGGCAACCGGCACAAAGGCCTGGATCCTGAACTGAAACAGCTTGACTCGGTGTAATGAAATTGCCTGGATCCCAAGTGCATCCTCCTTTCTGCATCGCTGTATCGGAACAATCGCGTTGCCAGACACAATGGGAAAAACCCAAGAGGATGTTGATGATGCTTCTCGGCGCTTCCATTTTTTGGCGAAGATTTGAAATGAGATGCGACTTTCTCAGTTTGTTGTGGTGGAAGTGGTGGTAATACTTGAGTGTGTAAAAACACGCCAAGACTCATGGATACAATTTGGTGAATATTGGTCTCTTCTGCCGCCACCCCCCCCCACTTTCCCCCATCCTCTGCTTGTATCCTTCCTCCCCCCTCCCACCTGCTCAGCATGGAGCCATGTTAAAATGATCCTCCCTATTGTCTGATGATGGTCAAAATCCAACAAAGCGGGTTTCACTTACCACAAGCTGAAAAGATTATGGGCTCAAACATCACTTTAGTTATGGGTCAATAGCTTAGGGTTTTAATCTATTGGCCCACAAACTGCACCATTGTCATCATCATCATCAAGGGGATGAGAACTCTGACACAGATGTCTTTGGTTAATCTTTAGGGTGCAGAGAAACATGCAAAAGCATGGACTGTACAAGGATACAGAGATGAGAGAAACTTTCACTTACTTGCGCCCTAAATTGTCACTGAGTCATTTGTAAGGCAACACAAAATGTTAGTGTGAAATTAACGTGGACTTTGAGATATTATCCACTAATCTAACGCTTGTCGTGCTGTCATTTGTTTTCACTCGATTTTCCTGCTCCCATCTGTAGCCAGTTTGCAGTACACAATTTGTAATAATAAGACTAAGAAGTGTGGCTATAACAATTATTCAAAAACATAAAATTAACAGTGGGAAATATATAAACAGGGCAGAGTCATAAAAAAGGAAGTCAAAGCAAAACAAATCTGTCAAACAAAAGGTCATTACATAAAAGGCGGGCCTATAAAACCAAGTTTTAATAGGTGGTTTAAAAGATGAACCCAGATGTAGCAACCAGAGCCTCAGACAGACCAGGAGGGTGTGGTTATAAATGCTATCTCATTCATGTGGGGTTAAAGATGTTTAATGCAACTGGGAGCCAGAAACATCAGAAAAATAAATAATATATATGTGCTGCATTTAATTCTACTGGGGAAACTAAACAGTGCTAATGACAAGGGTATCTCTGTCTCTGGAAGTCCATCAACATTAAACACGTTGAACAACTCTTCTCCATTCTACAATGCTTTACTCCCCAAGTGTTTTGGGATATCTCACGTTCATCAGGCTGGTGTCTGAGGTTGTGTCTGTTGTAATACATACAACCAAAAATAGCATTATGAAAAATAAGAAAAAAGAACTGAAGAGGCTTGATGAGAAGTGAAATGTCTCCAGGAATCTCCAACAAAGTCTAGTTGCCTTTGGTTCAACCCTTACTTGAATTATAATTTTTTTTTACCGAGAGCCATGTTTACTCTTGATAGATAAAAGCTCTCCATTAATGCAAGATGTGTAATGGAGCAACAAATTCAAATTTTTGGGTATTTTAAATGTTTTGTGGTTTTAACCATTTTTGTTTTGTCTAACTGCCTCAACTTGCATTTTGCTTAGCATGTTTGTGATATTATATTTTTATTTTAAAACAGTTTGTTTCTAATTCTTGCTATTGAAGTGTGCTATACCAACATACAGGACAGGACAGCCAACCTTAGAGGTTGTTGTGGGTTTGTTCTCTGTCATGGAAATCAAACATGCCTTTCTGGACACCATATGACTCGCTACAGTGAGGTGTCATGTTGGATAAAGTACTTTTTCCAGGTATCTGTATGTTCTGTCACCATGTACAAATCAACCTCCATCACTGCAGTGTCTGTACCTACCAAACAAAAAGAATCATCTTGATTGGATGCATGGTGAACCAGATAATCCAATCTAAATACCACATTGGATAGATATTACGCAGAGCAGATTTAAGACTTTGTAAATGACAAGCTTCCAGAAGGTTAAAAGTCAATGAAGATCATTTTTTTAATATTGAATTTCAAGGGGGATCAAGCAGAAGTGTAGAAACCGCAATATGTGCCATAGAGTCAGAGTGACCCAGAGGGAGCTTATGGAAATAAACATTAACCCCAAAAACAAAAAATATCATATAACGAATACACAGAAATAAGGTACAAAAAATCTATAATAAATGACAGGAAAAGAAAATAATTAAAAAATGGCTGGCAGTTTACAAAAAGTTGATTGGTAGAATTGTTGAAGAAAGAAGATCCAGAAGTGAATGAGAAGAGCAAATGAATGTGTGAGTCTCCTCTGTTGAACTTTCTCAAACCTCCATTTAGCATTTATAGCCGGACATACAGGTCCTTATCACCTGTCACCTACGGGGCATGAAACACTTTTACAGGACTTTTTGCAACACTGTAGTGCTGCACATGAAGCAGCTGCTTTTCTAAGTGTCAAGCTAATGTCAAAAAATAACTTGTCTCTTAATATCTTGAGCCGGAGAGAGATCTACAGTCAGAAAATTAAAAACGCCCAGGTGTGATTGATGTGGGACAGGAGTGAAGGTCTGGACCTCAAAGTATCTTTGACTCTGTCGTCTGCGTGGAGAGAGTGATTCTTTGCGTGCCGATTAAACTTTGAAGTATAAGGCCACATTACCTTTTCTTCCAGTGATTTATCACCCAGTTCCCTTGACTGTGTCCGGGGGCTTCAGACACCTGGGCGTGATTTATTGCTTCAGATTCATTTAAGTTCTTGAATAAACATTGTGGGGAGTTTCATTAATATCCTGAAAGGTTGAACAAAAATGATACCTGTGCTGAAGTTCTGCAGTACTTTGTATGTAAATATCTCAGACAGGCCAAGGGTAAAGGCATTTACTAGATTAGAGGGAAAATGGCTGCATTGTTTAACGGCAGTGTCAATTTGGATGAATTTCTTTGGTTACTCTAATGATGTATTCGTGTTGGGAAATCACCACTATTAATCATTAAATATGGTTCAATTTGAGTCTGTTAAACCAGTCTTTTAGTCTTATTGAGTTGTAGAAACATATCCTACACCAAGTGAAAAAGCCTGCCAATGGAGATTATTTAACCTGTGCAAATTCAATATATATACTTGAATAGCACAGGATGGCTTTACATCCCTTACAAAAAGAACAATTCCTCAAACATTTGACACAACAATGGAGCTGTTAAACTGAGCTACTCCTCACTGCTGCACCTGACACTGCAGCTCTGGTTGTTTGTTCCCATACCTAAAACACACTATTGTAACCTTTTCCATGACAGACAACTTGATAATACTGTTGTCTATTATTGTTGCCATAAACATGAATAAAACGTTTTCAAAAAAATACTTTTGAAACAATGCATTTTGAAACAAATGACGAAGAATCATGGCATTTTTTGTCACCACAAAGCATTGTGATGGAGAATTTTGGGTAGATGAATGGATCATATTTTTCTAACCTAACCCTATCTAATGTAATTTTAGTTGTCAAAATGTAACTAAACCTTAACCATAGAGTGGCAGATTACAAAATGCCGTGAACCATTTTTGCATAATACGGGTTGGAAGGCAATGACAGAGTTATCCCGACAATAGAGGCATCTGAAGAAAAAATGCTTGTAATAGTCATTTTTTAATGCAATCACAAATGACCAATTTTGTTGTTTAGTTTGGTAGACTTGTTCGGATAATCATTATTAAACACATTTTAAGTGGAACAATTTTGTATCTTAATTTCAAATTTAGGATTACTTGTTTTGAATATAAAGAATTATCTAGTTCTGACTAAAACTGGTGTTATACATCTGCGAACCTACACAAAATAGAGGTGTTAGGTAGGTAGGTTGGGTAACCGTCAGACAGACCTGTGCATGATTGATTGACCTTGGGAGGCAGAGTTAAAACAGAGAAGAGACAAAGAGTAAATGTTATGCTCAAATGTTGTGCTCACAAGCATAAAAGAGCCAGGTATACAAACTCTCACAATACCATCAAAAAGCTGAGATGATCTTTCCAGCATCAACTTTAAAAAAACAAGGCTAATGTCTTTCAGATATTGTTTAAAAATCGTTTTGTCTTATTCTGAAAATAGTTCCTCAATAAGGCCGACGTTTATTTCCCTTTCGTGCTTTATGTTGGTTTCTTTATCTGTCATTATAATGGCTTCCTCTTCCCCTGACTCCTTATAGTGGACTGCACTGTTCAAGAAGCATCAGCTGAATAACGCCTTAAATCTCCAGCAAAATGATAGCCTCAAACCCAAATGGAGCTAGCTTTCCACTTGACAAAAGCTGTTTATATTCAGCTTGTTAAATCCATCTCAACAGTCTGAATTTGGTTGAAGTGATGCATCGCATTACCATGGTGGGGATTTTAATTAACGCTAAAAACAAAGGGCATTTGCTGCAGCTCACTTTGACAGCGCAGATATGAAAAGTGAAGTCTGTGTCCATATGAAGTAGCTCATCCCGGCCTGTAATTCAGCTCAGGGATACTTCTCGACGACACGAGGCTGGTGCGCCGCTCAGTGTGGAAAAACAGCAGCCATTAGTTCCATCATTAACATTCCTTTGTGCTACACTGCTAGCACAGAAGGCTTCTTTAATTAAATCAGCGAGGAGTGCAACAACAGTCGCCATAAGGCGTTTATTTGTCTATAGTTTGTGCCTGCGGTCGCGTTCGTCCAGGCACGCAGTCATGGGGTTGTGGGGCATATTTTCACATTAAGCTCAAGGAAGGAACAGCTCCTCCTCATCACAACGAATCTGAGTGCAGCTGCTTGTTTACTGTGTGATTCTTTGTGAGGGGACAACAACAGCATTTTTACACAGCCTGCATCTCTGGAGTTGAGCTGTTAGCTAATGTGTCTGTGTGTGTACTGTGTATGTGCGTTGTATTTAACTTCTCTAGTACCGGAACCCAAAGTGTTTCCTGTTTAGTTTTTGATTAATTAGTATTTTTTTTTAATTTAATAGTAATAACAATTGTTGTATTAAGGAGCAGTGCAGGAATACAACATCTTAAAATAATGAGATGATCCAAAAAATATAAAAGAATAAAACTGGTTAGAACAGAGTTAAAAATGGAAAAAAAAAGAGTAATGTTTCTTTGGAAGGTAGGCTTATCATCCCTGGCCAGATGCTAGAAATTGGAGAAAAATATCAAAAACCACAGAATACTCTTTGTGTGTTTCCAAATTTGTGGTAACAGTTCATGTTCAGCTCTTTTCTGTTTCAACATGACAATGGCTCTGTGCATAAAACGGTCTCCATAAAGAAATCAGTGACGGACAATCACATTCACTTCACTCAGGCTGTTGTGGCTAAATGGAGCAAATTTCCTCAGCCAGGTGCCAAATTTTGTGAAAAGCCAGAAGAGTGGAGTCTGTTATAACAGCAGATGAATGCCCCTAGATTTGAAATGAGATGTTAAACAATCACACATGGGTGTAATGTTTGGTGTCTGAATATTTTTGACCATGTATTGTATTGAAATACATATACATTGGGAGTACAGATTCATAGAGGCTGAACCCAGGCCAGGTGAATATTAGTGAAAAGTATCAGAAATGAATGTGGCATAAAGGCTGTGACTATTCTGCAAATTACCTTTTGTTCACATTTGTGATTCTTTTTTTTCTTATGTTTACGAATCCCCCTTTTTCCCACCAATTCCAGGAGATATGTGTAAATGAGTGTGTAAATCGTCTTTCCTGTTACGCATGTTTTACTTGAACCATAAAGCTGCTCTGTACATTTATTTCAGTCAAACGCCCACTCGTCATAGCATTTATGTTTGCCTGTGCATGCTTGCGGACGCGCATGCCTGCACACATGCCGTTGCATCTGTGTTTATAATATGTGCATGTGCTCCGTGACAGAGTGGCAAGAGCACGGAAGGATTTCCCCAGCGTCCCAGGTGCTGGACTGTGTGTTCAGTGGAGGGTGAGGACCATCTGCCGGGGCTGGGTGAAATCAGTGCAACATGCAGGTGCTGAGGTATTTACCCCAGCACGCAAGGTAAAAAAAACAAAGCAGGGGGTGGGGGGGTCATGACCCACAGAGAGCGGGGTGTTTGGCCTAGAAAATTCAGACCTCATGGTCAAGTGCAGCATGCATAATTCAAAGGTCTGTCACACATTTTTTTAGTCTGACCATGCAACACTATGGTTCTATGTATTGCAAGGTTGTAACATATAAAGGTCCATATCGAACCTGTGATTTCACATAAATAAATGCCCATTTTTGTTATGTCCATCACTGATGCTAAAAACATACAAATAATTTGATCAATAGACACTTCTTAAAATATATTCTTTATATGCTGTTGTAAGCAATTTTTGCTCAGAAAAAATGTCTAGCCCACAGAAAGAAATGTTTTTCCAGTAGAGATGTAAAGATCAACCAACATCTATCAGAAAAAGATCAGGCTTTATCTGGCTTTATCAATACATAACCTCAGAACCAAACCAAGTTATCATTGAAAAAACATTTTTGTGGTTAATTATTTTAAAAACTCTGTGCTTGTTTATTGTTGCACCTTTCAGAAACAATAAGTATTTGTGTTATCCCTCCAACATAGGATCCCAAGATATTCTGTATATATTAGACAATTCACCTCCTCATTATGATTTTCATCCAATGCTAATGATCAGCGCCGACACAAGAAGTAGTGTACATCATACAAAATGTAGTGAGGCGGAATGTGCGGTAGGGTTGTTGAGGCTGGATGGTGGGTGCGTGTAGATGCAAGACTTTCATGCCAGAGTTCACCTCGCATCACAGACCTGCAATTAGCTAATGTCAACATTGTCATAACCATAACCACAGCCTTTCACTAGCCTTAAGCCTACTGTATTGCCATATGCAATGTTGGTATTGTGGCTAATGCTGTGATTATGAGAATTTCCCAGTATAAAAGCTCTTGTTGCGATAGGGTTGCGACCTTCAGTCTCATTAATATCAAAGGCCACTGTGCAGCAGTGATTTATAGTTCCATCTCAAATGCCAGTGGGCGTGTTCAGGGGGCTGGCTGAAGCAAGTTCTGCTTCGAGCCCCCAACAGGCCAGCCATGTACTCCTCTTAGGATGTGACAATAGGATCAACTTGATTCATTTTGGTATTTTTAAGTGCTTCAGATAAGTTTTTAAGCAGTCATAAATACACTCTGAGGCCAAAAGAATGTGGATGCTTGGACATTACACACAAACCATGTATGATACAGTAGGGAAGCGTGTCATTCCAAAACCATGGGCATTAGTCTGCTCCTGTAACAGCTTCCACTCTTCTGGGAAAGCTTTCCACCAGGTTTTGGAATCTGGCTACAGGGATTTGCTCCATTCAGCAGCAAGAGGTCTGGTTCACAGTCAGCAGTCCAATTTATTCCAGAGGTGTTGGATAAGGTTAAGGTCATGGCTCTGTGCAGGTCAGACAAGTTCTCCCACACCAAACTCAGAAAACCGTTTCTTTATAAGACAAGATATTCCTTTATAGACCTGGCTTGGTGCATGGGGATATTATCATTTTGAAGCAGAAAAGGGCTTTTTTGCCACAGTGTTGGAAGCCCACAGTTGTTTTTAATACCATTGTATGATCTAGCATTAAGACTGGCCTTTATTGAACTAAGGGGTTCAGCCTAGCCCTAAAAAAATGTGTCCATATTTTGCCAAATTGTGCAAGTAAATTGTCTTGGGTTTGACACCTTGCTTTTTTGTTGTTTTTACTTTTTTTCCAGATCATTTATTTACTGATCTGCATTGATTATTTTTCTTCATTCATGTGTGTGCTTTCTCCTATAACTTCTATGCATTAATATATGC
This sequence comes from Centropyge bicolor, assembly GCA_037975185.1. NCBI lineage: Eukaryota > Metazoa > Chordata > Actinopteri > Pomacanthidae > Centropyge > Centropyge bicolor. The sequence continues at coordinate 4,110,070 of JBBMOC010000020.1, read as the reverse complement.
TAAACCTAAACCTTATGAATCCAGCCACCAGATCGAGATCATTCATCAAATTGGAAGCCGCAGTATACATGTCTAGTCCAGCACAGAGCAACAGCACACCAACGGTATGCCATCAATATATATAACACATGCTCATAGCATAAACCAATTAATTCTGCTTCCATTATTTATGATCTGCCTCAGTCATTGAGGACACTGGGATGTTGAAATACACACAGCTTAGAGCCCTCCAGTCTGCCATACATAATTCTTTCTGATGAATTGTTGTACAGATGTTTGCATGTTCTGTCTGCAGACTGCAGTACACGCGCTGAACAAAACCAACCCTTTCACAGTAATCCTGCATGCAGGGAGGGCGGGTGGATAAAATTAAACAGATATGCTTATCTAAACTATTTATTAAAAAACCATATCCGAGATATAATCCTAATATGTTATCAAGAGCAGGGGGGATTTCAGACGTACGTGCAGCGCAGAAATCCAGGTGTACGGGGTCGTAAGTCGGAGGATTAGCGGAAAGGTTATTGTAATTTTTTAAATAACACAAAAGCAGATTTCATTATTAAAAGGCTGAACGGACCATCTGGGAGGAGGAAAGTACTTTGGTTTCATCCACTGCACTGTGCTGTACTGTACCTCCATACACCAATTATTATTATTGTTTTTCATCAACTCAGACTAGCAGGTCAGTTTAAATGAAAAGCATTTACAAAAGCATATCTGATCATGTACTTGACTTGTAGTATGAGGACACCACAGTCTCTATGAATAGATTAACAGACTGTACTAGTCTGAGTTATGTCAGAATCACATTATTCACCATGTACAATGGTTTTACAGTAGGAGTGGGCGGATTAACCTGTATAAAGGGCACACTGGTACAGACACCAGGATACAGATTGTGTTGTACCGTTTGTATTAGTTTAACCTGGATTTTATATGTTCTGTCACTGCATGCACTAGTGCTGTTCTGTATGTTAACCAGTGCATCTGATGACCTGAAATGCCACGATCTGGCAATGAGAACACTCCAATGGACACTTACCTTCTATGGACAAATAATGCAACTCTGTCCCTGATGTATGGGACACATTGCCTGCCTTAGCAACTTGTGTGTTTCAGAACCTCTTGCTTTTCATCTCACCACCCATGTTAATAGTTTAGATATAATAATTAGCCACACAACCCAGTTGCAGCTGTGCTTTATGTAGAGATTTGTTGTGTCGCCTATTTTTTCTGTGTCATATGCCTCGAAAAAATAGACAGTGAAAATGATCTGTTGGTAGTCATGTTGATATTACACCAGCACCCCAGTTAGGACAAAGGCAAAAGACTGTGAAACATGTGGACTGATCCAAAAACACCTGTTTGGATCATTCCACAGGTAAATAGGTTCATTGGTAACAGGTGATAGTATCATGATTGGGTGTGAAAGGTTCGTCCTGGAAAGACTCAGACGTTCACAAGCAAGGATGGAGAGAGGTTCACCACTTTGTCAAACATATGATTGTATAAAGGAGATTATTACATGGACTCAGGAACACTTTTATAAAACTGTTTTCATTAAACACAGTTTGTTTGCAAATGATTGCATTTTGGTTTTATTTATGTTTTACACAGCATCCCAACCTTTTTAGAATCGGGGCTGTTTCACCATTTGTTTTCCAATAATCTGGTACGTCTTTTGAGGGAAATCAATCTTCAACATAAATCCTACATTAAAATCTAAGCATTTCTAAGAGACAGATATAGCAGGACGGCTTACATTGCAACAAATACACCAAATACTAGGCTCTTATAGATTAGCACTTAGCAACAGAGGAGGTCATATTTAGCTCTCATGTAAAACATCCCCAAACACACTCCAAAGTAGGAAAAAAAAAAGTCAGAATAAAGAAGTGCTGACAGATAAAGACTCACTGTGTGCTGCGCTGCTGTGCTCATATTCGTCAACAACTCCCTCAGCAGACTCATGTGACACCAGCCACCTCGTTTTTGAACTGCGCTTGCAGCTTTCTGTGACAGGTACGCCAGTCGGCATCAACATATCCAGCCACAACAGCCGCGACTCACGGCCCGGAGGTTCATCTGTTCTGACGGATATTTTCTGTTTGTTGCCCGAGGGATTACAGGCCCTGATGAAACAAAGGCACAAACATAATGTTTTGTGTTGGAGCTGCTTCTATCTCCTGTCTGCTGTAGAGAGAACGCAGTTAAAAAAGGAGATTTTTTCCCTTACCTGTTTTTGCTGTGTTGTTTTCTGCAGATCTTAATCAAAGTTATATTTCTCCAACTGACTGGACATTTTCTGCTAAAAGCTTTTTGTATTACGATTTTCAAACTTGTTGATGACCGCTTTAGCAATAAGTGCTTGACAATCTGCTTTACTAATGGCCACTTCAGTCTTAGAGTATTTTATATTTTGAGAAGAATGTGAACCCACCGGTTACAGACAATTCACTCTCAACTCACAACTCTTAACAGTGGAAACAAGTAAGATCAGACTTTTCTAAATACAACTTATGTTGGGAGTAGAAGTGCAGTTGGAGTGCAATCACAATACATAATTCGGGTTGCAATGAACTATAAGTAAAAATGTAGAGCCCATATCTGACAGCAACTTGTAAGGCACATACCAGTACATGCTACATTTGTTGGTTAAACATGTTATTTAAAAAAGGAACTTAAGATATAAAACCGCAAAATGACTGGCAAACTAAAACAACTGTGACAGTATGACGAGATGACGAGAAGTATGTTGCAAGTCTACTATGTTATGATAAAAAAAAAGTTAGCAAGTTTCATGATTACATTTCTAAGCACATTTCCATATTTTTTAGCTTTTATTCAGCAGAGCACAACAGGAGATTAGTGAATACATATGAGATATACAGAATATTGGTATCTGTTTAGCCACACCTGCTGCCTTTGTTCTAGCTCCTGTAAATCCCCAATATGCCATCTTACTTATGAGGTTTTAAATATTAATTTTGAATGGAGAGTTCAGTTTAAAGTTTAAACATATCTGTAAGCTGGTTTGAAATTTCAGGACAAGCCAACAAGCAAATTCAAAATGAGTTAAAAAAAAATTTTATTTTGCTAGACGCCAAATACAAACTTAGGATAACAGATGCTAATATGGCACACATGAAAACTGTACATCCATTGCACTGCACCTGATATCAGCATCACAAAAATTCCATCAAATTTATCACACATCACTGTTTTTCTCCAAATCAAACCTAACTTCTTACTTCCCTTATCTCACATGTCGCACATCACTTACGCCCTTTACATTTTGTCAAGGACACCTAGTCAGGACTCTTTGCCTACGGAGCGGATCAGGCCCATGACCTTCTGCTGACAGGACACTCTCTTTAACCATCAAGCCCAGCCTGCCACCTCACAACATGGTCAAATCCCCCAGACTGCTCATTTCACCACGACAGCGCAGACTGTTGGTATTTACAGCTGATGAGCACGCTCAGTAGGGGCCCGTACGTTGATGTATGTGGAGAGTCACAGTCATGCTTTAGCAGGGGTAAATTCAGAGGCATGGCACAGCCGGGGCTCTCACTGCCGCAGTATTGTTTAGAGGGAGAAGGAGGCTGGGGCAGAAGGTCAGCGGCTCCATACACAACACAATTAGAGGAAGACACACTGTGGCGTGACTGACTGCATATCAAATATCACAAAGGACATTTCCAGTGAAGGGCTCAGGAAACGTATGGGCAGGAGACACAACACTGACAAAGGAGCAGTACATTTTTGTACTAAAAGTGAATTTTATTTATTGATCCAATGTAAATGAACAAGTGGTTTTCTGATGGTTTAAAGTAAGTATTTAACACTTTCTCTGTAAAACTGTCAATTATTGTGTGTCCATGGTCATTTTGATCAGTTACAGTAGAGTCCAGCGTTGAGCCATTCTCACTGCAGTTATAGATTAAAAATCCATAGAAAGTTAACAGACCACTCATGTAGTATAATGAACTTCTCCATTATCCATTTATGTGCTCAGTACATATGCTCAGGCATAAAATGTAACAAAATACACAGCATCTGTGCCACGCTGTTGTGGTCCTCAAAGCTACTTTGCAAGAATTCAGAGGATGTAATGTTTGCTGCTATATTGTTGAGTATTACTGTAAAGTTCTAGAAAATTAAAACACAAATTTTACTTGAGAAAATGTACTTTATTCTCTCCAGCTCCATAGTCCCTGCTAACTTTGTTTTTGGCTTTGGTGTCACTGAGCACTGTTGGCTGTGTGTGGGAAGCTGGTGAGAGATCATGTCGGCACAAGTGACTGCCACTTTCAAACCCCATAACCAGTCAGAACATTGAGGTTGGACAATTTTTAAACCACTGAACCATGCCAACAATTTTTAGAGTAAATCTTCCTACAATATCCATGCAAGATGTCACAGGTCAGAGACCAGACAGAGTCTCCTCTGCCTCTATGGCTTTGTGAGTTCCTTCCAAGACAGTTTCGTATCACTATCAATATGTAGTAAAGATGGCAGGATGAATTATGAAACAAAAAAAAGGTTTATTCAGTTGTGTGATTTCAATGTTGCTTTGCTCTTTTTTATTGTCCAAAAGCAGCCTGTTCTGAGATCATCTTTGATTGCAGCAAACTAATGATTACAAGGCGCAAAGAATACTGCAAATAAACTACAAAGACACCACACCAAGGACACTATTAGCAGTATTTGTGTCAGCTTCTGGCTCAGGTTCTCCATGTGGCGTTATAAGGGTGAAGAGTTTCAGTTAACGACATTCAGAGGGAATTCAAACAGAACATATCAGAGAGACACAGATCTTTTATACTGCTTGGAAAACAGAATTAATTATCACCATAACAAATGTCTGCTGTCTTCATCTGTGGGTGTATGTGTTTATAAGTGTGTTCTTGTACTTGTTTGCCTGTGAGAAGCATTTTAGAGTTTTAGACATTTGGTGAGAGGACAGTTTTACAAAGTGAGGTTATTTTCGAACCCCCTCACTTCTTTACAGCAGAAATTTATAACTTTTTAAATGAATGTGTTGTTGTTGGCTCTATCTTTATGGCTGAATGTACTAGAACGCTAAAAAGTGTGGATATACTGGTGTAGCAGATGCTCTCTGCTATTGAGAAATGTTGATCAGGTTTGTCAGGTCCCACCTGTCCTGTTGACAGTGCCAGTGCTGTCTGACTTTATCTCTTTGCTAAATAATATCAGATGGTCTTTTGAGGGTATTTCGCTTCACAAACACTTCACATGTTCTGTCATCTCATTAGTACAGTATGGGTTAAGATTAAGCTTAGGTTATGTCTATGGTTTAAAGATTAGGATGAAGACCAGAGGAAACAGTGAAGGTTGGAGGTTGAAATGTAATCAATATAAAGTGCTCACAAGTCTGACTAATACAAATTTGTGTGTGTTTGTGTCCCTCTTTGGGCTCTCCTTCTTGCTCTTCACAGATCACTAGCAGTCCTCCAGCCCCGGCCCCCGTCCTGATGATGTAATTATTTCCCAGTGGCACCTGGGAGCCACGGCCGCCATTCGGAGGCATCGCTCACAGCCAAGTATGCAGATGTTTCTAATTGCTTTCCATTACCAAGAATAACAGCTGTTTATATCTATCAGCAAATAATTCACAAGAGTTCCAGACTGTTAGGATAACATATCCCACCTGGTCACCATCACAAGTTGTCAACAGCCGAGCCCTGCGCTTGCCAGGCCTCTTGTTTACCGAATCCCCCGATAAGCTTGGGCTTAGAGTCACCTTCAGCCATCTTGCTTTGCACCTCCCAGGATTTGTTTTATCTTACAAGTCAATCTTTTATCATCATACAATGAAGGAGGGAGAATTACATTTCTCTCTTCTTAGGATTCTCTGCACTGTTACTATGCCCGTTTATATTAAGGTGATAGGTGTCCTGCATTTTAGATTGAAGTGCTTTATTTGTCCCGCACTGGAAAATTCTTTAAATTGAAAGCTACTACTCCGACAAGGATGGGATTCGAACCCACGCGTGCAGAGCACAATGGATTAGCAGTCCATCGCCTTAACCACTCGGCCACCTTGTCCAAGCTAACAAGGGTAACAAGTTTTAGCCTTAATACCTCACTGATTATAGTCATATTACAGATGAATCACTACATGTAAATTGATTAGAAGTGATAGTAGTGAACCCGCAGCTGAGCGTTTTAGTCTTTTGTTTTGTTTTTATGGCACGTTTCTGATGAACACATAAATCCATTGTATGCCCAGAAATGTGTGACGAGTTGCTAAGGAAAGGGGGGGCATCTAGCAGCTAAAGAGCCAGATGTTCCTCACAGGAGTTGGTGCAGACCAAACCAGAGCAAAAAGGAGAGTGAATATTGGAGTTGCATTGATCAGGTGGGCAACTCCAAATGAATTAAACTGTTTCTCTGTGTCTGCTGGATGAGTTGATAGGCAAGTGTTTGATTCGATTCCCACCACTACAGTTCCATAAGAGAATAATGTGTCAGGGTTTTGTGACTTAACTTGATTTAGAGTTCTTCTGCCCCCTGTCGCCAAAATATGTAATTGTTTGTAGCTTTAAAACAGTTGTCAATGTCAACTTTTCAGGATTACTTTTGCATATGAACTATATTCAACACTATTTTCTGATATAACTTGGAGGTCACAGTCCCACTTGTGTCAAAATTGTAAGTACTACAGTTTTGTTTGTTACTGCAAACAAGCAGAAGTTAAAGTACCCAATCTGACCTCGGCTTAAGAATGTGCATCTAGAGGTCTTTTTTAAAGACAGTAGACAACTGGTTCCACAACTTTGCCTTATGCCTCATTTGTTATACCAAGTTGTTAAGTCGTACCGGTGAGGCAAGCAGACTCACCATGTGTCCACAGAGCTGTTTTATTTCTGAAGTGATGACTTAGTCGCATGGTGCTTTAAATATTATTGGCCGTGCAGCTCCTCTTACATTTCTTTTCATGGGGCATCAACCTTAATTTGGTCCAGCAGTGAAATCAGGGAAGCTCATCATTGTCCCTCCCTTTCACTTAACTGAAAGAACCGAAGATCTACGATGTCTCTCTTTATGCTTCGATTGGATTGTCAAATACAGATCTATGGAGCATTTACCTGTGTTTAACCTCTTAGCTGTCACAGTCATCCTTAGTTCTGATGCTGTGATGTGTTGTCTATATTTAGTGTTCATTTAGGATTGGAAATTTAACATGAATTGAATGTACTGTAGTGGATTGAACCAAGACCTGATGACAGTGTATGTTAGAGACTGTAATTCTCATCCTGACAACAGTTTGCTGGTTTTTACAAAAGTCTTTCTCTAACTTTTGTATAATCTTAGTGTTTTAGTTGTCTATCCTCATTGTACCTTAACTGTGTTTTATTTGCCATAATCACACTATTTCCGTAATGTTAACCATACCATTGCTGCCATGTGCAAATATTGTATAAAGAAATTGTTTTAAAAGTTGGAGTAGCATTATGCAAAATATTTTCACTGAAGATAATGTGGAGTTTACCATTATCAACCTTCTGTGTGGATATACAGTAGCATTGTTTTTCATTCACATTCATAATGATGAACAGTGGACACTGATATGATTTTGTCCATCAAGGATTTGAATCAAAATGGGACTTTGATCAATATACTTGAAGTTGTTTGTTTTGTAGTAATTGGTAACTTGATGTTTTATTTTCTCTTTTTTTAATTTATCATCATGTATGGTAATTGGTCTTTAATCTGAGGGAGTCACAGTGTGAAACACTACAGCAATGACTGTCAGTCAAACAGCACAGGCGGTACTTTGCTGTTTTCTTTTCATTGTCTGTTTATGACGTTGGAGTTGTAGCTGATGCCCTTTTATTTCTCTTCCATGATGCCTTTTACTCCAGCTACCCAGTTTGTCAAGAAAATGTTTCATAGAATTTGCATCACCTCCTGGGGAGTATTTTCCCTGGGAGTACTTGCCAATTCACTGAATGTTCAGAACAGTATGTAAAAGTAAGTAAAGTAAGAGCTTAGAAAGAAAACTGTGTAATAAAACATATTTTTATCAGAATGTCAAAGATGATTACATTAAAAGTAACATGCTGACTAGACTGAACACTGCGGCCTTTCCCACAAATGAAGTCTGTCTTTCAAGCACCATTCCTGTTGTCCCCCTGTTTCTGGCGGTGAGGCCCGGCCCAGTATTGTGTGTGTGCTCTGTCTGACACGCTGGCTGTTGGGAATGAGCCATCTGACGGGGAGTGACTGCCAACAAGAGCAGAATGTCATTATGAGTGGAGGCTGCTGCGGGCCTGCCACCATCATAGGGAATTCATCACCACAAGTGATGATGATAATGGACTTTGCTGCAAATGACTTTGGATGAGCAGTGTTTTTGGCAAGCGGCGCAGGGTCTGACTGGAATTTTTTCACCGTACCTCAGAAACGGGGAAGAAGGCTTTCAGTGTCCCAGCTGGGCTGTGGGATGCCCTGTGGTTAAGGAATTGACATTGTGTAAATACATTGTGTTTGTGCTGGATTGGACTGCTGGTTTCTTACACTCAGTGTTGACTAGTCAGTCAGGAACATTTTGAATGGTACTTTCCAAGTTTGGTTGGGTACATTACATATTTACATTAGTGTTCAGTGATAGCAAACTATTTGTATGACCTTAACCACATTAGTCATTCAGTCACACATTCATAAACATTTCCTGTTTGGACTAATGACATTTCCAACAACATCACAAACACTGACTTTTTTTTATACATTTTAATAAATCACTTTACATAATTGGCCATTTCCCTCATGTTCGCTCCTCCGAGAGCCCAGGGATTCAAAAATAATTGTCCAACTTTGCCAGAGTGCTCAGAGCAAAACTCATCAAGTGATAACTTTAACTGCCTCGTGTCGCCTCCACAGGAGAACATAGCTTTGGGGAGGTGAAAAACTGTGATGACTTCATTATGATCTACAGGAACAGGAAATATAACAAGGCCGAGGCTCAGTATGAAAAGTGACAAACAACAGTTAGTTGGGATCGGGGAGGTTTTATCACTTTTCTTTGACAGAATCCCTTTCAGTGAATATGAAATGCCTCATTAAAGCAGCACACTTGAAAGCTTGCACAATTCGACGCGAGATCAAAATGCAGGTTGCCGTCATCAGAGGGGAGATTTCATGTGCAAATTAAATAGAAGGTAAAACAGCTCAGTGATAGACTGTTGACCACATAATTAGCAGTTTCAACCCCTTTTTTTCATAAATGCAACATTCTGTCATGCATATTCAAATATGCGCCCTGCGCTGCCATTTTAATTGGTTAAAGAGTTTCAACTGACAACAGAGAGGAGAAGGATGGCGGCTCTTTTCTGCGACGCTCTGGCCTCGCCTGAAAGAGCCGTCAGTCTGTCTGTCTGTCATGCAAAACATCTTTCGGGGTTTGTTTACCAGGCATGTAGCGGAGTGAGTACTCTCTGGCAGCTAATGTGACAGTTGCACTCTGGCTTTCAGTTCAGTGGACATGTTGTTTTGGAGAGAAAGCAGGAGGATGGTACCCAACTTATCTGATTACCGATGATGTACATCACACATCCCCGACCGAATTCGCAGCGAGACAGCCAAGCGAGAAGGAAAGGATGTTGGATATCTGTAAACAAGGCTTGACTGACGTGGCGGCAGACTATTTGTGAGGCTCAGCTGAAGATCCGTGCCACATGCATGCCACTGAACTGAAGGATATCAGAGTAAAGGCAGGCACATATCAAGACACTGTGGGTCAGATCAGCATACGACACCTGATGAACAGCTTCATACGCAGCTTTATGGCACTTTCCTGACTGCTGACTCAACCCTCGGATTTATTAGTGTATTGTGATGTAAAAGGCCTAATTAACACTGAATGAAAAAGTATTGCATGTGTGACATATATGTGCATGTACCACATTTTGAATATGTGCAAAAAGACAAATGTCAGTGAAAAACAATGCTAAATGTATTATTGTAGGTTTTTACATTGGGCTTCTGTAAAAGAATAACAGTAACCTTTATTGTAGATGTAGGATCAGCAAAATAGTACACCGATATGCCATTGAACATCTCATTCTAAAACCATTTGCCTGCTGCTATAACTGCGTCCACTGATCTGGGAACTTCTGCCAAGATTTGCTCCCATGAGGTCCAACACTGACATTGGGTAATAAGGACTGGCTCACAGTCAGCATTCCAGTTTATCCCAAAGTTGTTGAGGTTGAGCTCAGGGCTCAGGAGCTTGCTTTTTCCTCAGAGGCATTATCATGTCGAAGCAGAAAAGAGACAAATACACACTATTGCCACAAAGTTGAAAGCACACTATGGTCTACAATGTTATTGTATTTGGCAGCATCAAGATTTAATGATTAATTAATACAAAGTGGGTGAAAATGTAAAGAACTGGGGCCATCCAGATGAACTGCTCGGTCTAGGATGAATACCACATAAGTACCAAAGATTTGATTTTTATTCTCAAGTGCAATTAGCATATAGTGCCACATCTAGCCCTCAAAGGGTTTAGTGAGGCTACATATCAGTTAAATCTGCACCAATAAATCTGCAGTCTAGCTGTTAGAAATCTCTTGTTCTGGTGCTATGAGTGTAATGAATATATTATTGTACAAATTGTATTTTGGGTAAAAAGTTATTTTATATATTAATTTATTCAATTATTCATTGTTGGTTTATTTATTTTTTATTGGCTCACACAGCCTTCTGTGCTACTACATGATCTCCAAAAACCAAAAGACAGAAGCGCTGTAAGCCTCTGAGAACATGAAACCATATGGAATGATGTACAACTCCTGTGGCTTCTGTTTTGAACATGTAGTCAACATACCACCTGATGTTCAGGTAAATAGCTGCTTGAAACACAGAAACAGTGCACAGACCCTCAATTCATCTGGGTTTCAGTCATATGGCAGATGTATTTTCATACTACTCAGCATATGGTCATCTTTCTACACCTCTTTTACTGTAATCATTTCATCCATGGGTAACTCATGATTCTTTCGGCATCATGTACTCTTATTTTTGTTGTGGCTAAAAAATGCCACAGGGACCTGCGCTAACTGTAACCAGCCGTAATCTCAATTTGCAATGCATATGTTTCAGAAAAGAGCCCCACAGTTAGTACACAACCCCCCCCCCATGAGCGCTGAGGCAGTGACTGCTGTGGCAGAGGTCCATTAATATGCATAGCTTTGCTAAAAGCTCCAAAGTGACCTACATGACAAGGTTCAGTATACACTCCAACTGTGTGCTACACTTGTGGGACTTAGCTACACGTGATACCTTAATTAGTGTCTTCTTGCCGTGGACGGCTTTTTTCTGGAGAGGCTGTTGAACTAACCCGCACACTTGTACGCCCGGGTCACCGCAGGTCATCAAGGTCACTCCGAAAGCCTGGCCCTCGACAGCTTGGTCCCCTCTCCACAGCCAACAAAATGGTTGCCATTAGCCTGTAGAGGACGGCCACTAACATCCCCATTACATGCACTTTAAACTCCTGCAGTGTGTCCCAGCCATCAGACGATGACACTCACAGCTCGTCCAGGTAATCCTCGAGACCCTTCACCAACAGGATGTATCAATTAACAGATTTGTTTGCTTTCCTCTCGTCCGACCTCATTTGCATAGCAGCCGGCTAACTCACCGCTCAAGTTCAAGAGCGCTGTTGACACTGTATTTTTGTTTTTTTCTTTATACTCTCCAACAGGCAGCAGAGGGGCCAAAAATGAAAAATTACCATACATATTACAACTCAGCTGCTCTGTTGATCTGAAAGTATCCAACAGAAGTGGTTCGGAGCACAGAAAGTTACAAGATGTTAGCAACCACTCCAGGGCGTAGCATTGTTGACACTCATTCCCGTTCAGTCTTCGTCAAAGGGGAACTTAGCATTTTCAATGCTAAAGGACAGCTGTTGCTGGCAGGCGTCTTTCTCACTGGCGGAGGCACCACTGTTTAGGGCAGTAATCTGTCAGGGCGGTGGCATAGCCAATGTGCTCTACCCCTCGGTGGAAGCAGAAATGTGGCTCGGGGCTCTATGCATAGCAATGAGGCCAGACAGATGTAAAAATCCACTGTGGTTTTACAGCCTCAGTGCTCTCTCTGTGTGTTTGCCTGGATCCTCCCCATCAACCTTTTGAACACATGCATTCCCATGATGCAACACTGTTGCAAGGACACATTTATGCTGTTTGAGTAGAGGACTTCACCCTGATCCAGAGAATTTGTATATTTCCTGGCATGAGATTTGTAAAAATAGCATATCAAAATAACATCTTGGCTAAAAAAAAAACCAGGCACAACTAAACTTTTTTTTTTATTTTACAAATTCTGAAAGAAGAAAAATGGATTTAAAGGTTTTAAGTCAGATTTTAATTGTTTTGTAACATTGGCAGATTAGCAGCCTTACTTTGCACAGAGCAAGTTTAATTTATATTTTTTACATTTAGAAATGAATAAATATAATTACATTTAACATTTGAAGACCTGTTTACAACAAACAGAATCCTATCTGCATATGTCTAAGTTGTTTTGGTTAATATAACAAACAGCTGCTTCCAGCAGACACAGAGCAAATATCCCATTGAACCAACTACTACTACAATGGAAAATATCTGGTTCTTTAGCTGCTAGATGCTCTATTTTTTCAGCAGCTAGCCTCTAACTGTCTGCTGTTTGATGCTTGGCAGGACAGACAGACAGAGTACTTTATTAATCCCTTTGGGAGGTTCCCTCTGGGAAATTGGCAAAGGTGTATGTACAGTGTGTTTATCAGGACTGGTTTGATGAAAACAGTTTGCAGTTTGCTACTGGAAACAAGGTTGATAAGTGCAGTGACTGAAACCATATAATGTGCCCAAAGAGACTAAAAAGCTGGGTAGAGCTACAGAGTTGGTGGCAGTTTTCTGTGAGTTTTCCTACTATGTGCTTGTCCCCTAATATGCTTGTTTTGTGGAAACAACTGAGATTTCATATTTGGTGTGTTGGTGCTCTAGATGGTGGTGTAGTTATAATTAAGCTCCTCATGACAATAGGAAAGGATCGAACAGGATATAATGCAAAAGATTTGCAGTTTTTAAATAAATTTATAGCATCCTGAATCTAATTTGATTGAATTTGATTTCCTGTACAAAAATGACAAATATAGATGTGATTATTATTAATGTTTCCTTAAACTGCAGTGGCCTTTAACAGTAAGGGCAGATCCCATGCTAATCATCCTTAACATGCATTTAACACACATTTCTCATCCTTGAGAAGAAACACACACACCACACACCACACACACACACACACACACACACCAGATAATTATCAGTACTACTTGCATACTGTTTTCATGATTAGGTGTCAAAGTTCAGTATTCGTTAATGACTGTCACCGCACATCATTTCCTGGCTGTACAATTTATGGTTAGTTGGGAATCAGTACACTCGGGCCCTATAGATTTAGAAATGTCAATCAGAATGAACGAGCTGGGAAATGGGAACCAAATGTAAACACTGAGGGAGTATTTTTGACACCACGCATAAGGACGCGAGGCAAATTAGCCAGCAAACGACGCTGTAAATATGGAGCCTATCCGGCTGCTTAATTTAGCTAAATATGCTAAGGTCTTCTTAATTATTACCACAGCAATTTCCATCACTGCTGCTGCTGGTTTAACCGCCGCATCCTGCAAATCAGTAAATTGCACAACTTTCCTTATTCCACACAAGCCTGCAACTATACTGATTTCTATAATTAACATGTATGTTTTTCTAATCAGACAGAATTTCTTGGCTGACAACAAACAGAAGGCCTTGTATCTGCATAACAGAAAATATAGAAAATTCTTTTTCCTCATCTTCCCTCTGCCTCACTAGCTTTCATTTGGCCTATTATCATACACAGAGCTTGATGACATGATGTTTTATTGTTATTGGCCCTGTATCATTTCTACTGATTAACACGTTCTTTACTATTTAGACATAAAAACTAGTTCTCACCACCTGAGGTGTAATTTGGCCCCGGTTTACACTTTTGACCTTTTTCAGGACAGTAATTTAATTTTTAGGATTAGATTAACTGTCATGAAATCTTTGCATTTCATCCTCCATTATATTTCTAAGCAGGTGTTTTATTTCCGACTGATGCTGGTGTCACAATGTTTTTGAATACAATTCCTCCCTGCCTACAGCCTCCACTCAAGGAAGAAATAAGCATCTTTCCAAAGCAACCCTGTCTCCTTTTAAATACATTAGTATACTACCAATTATTTTTGCCCAGTGTTTACATTGTAATGTACCTGCTGCTTGGCTTACGTTCACTCTAAAACAAAACCTATTCAGCTATATATCTTTTCTTTGCAATTTCTATACTAAATAGGACAAAAAGTCTTGTATAGAAGTTATAGAAATTGGAGTCAGTTTTGCTGTCATCTTGTTCTTTCATGCCACTGTACTTTGTTTGTAGCTGGGCAGGTTGATCCTAAATGAAACAATACAAAAAATACCATCTTTCGCTGCAAATTGGAGAGAAACGACTGTAACTGCAATTGAGACAACACTCGTACAAAACCAGTTGACACACGTGAACAGAGCCCATTAGAAGCCCACATCATAAAATGAAGATGGACTACTATAAGTGACAATGGGAATCATAGGGGCATGTGAAGCAGCCTCTCAGCCAAATGCTAATGATTAATGAGGCGCATGGGTAAACCTAGCTGCAGATATCTCCTTCTCCCACGTGCACTTGTCATCTGCAATATCGTTCGCTCCTTCAGTTTGAAAACTTCAAAAAACATTTAGTGTGACATGATTCCCTCCGTGTAAGATCAGGTTTTAGATCTTCAAACTAACCAGCAGCCGTTGTTAGCTGTAAATGTAGAAGGGCTTTAAGAAAACTTACTTTACTTGTAATATTATAAACAAGCAATTCTTTGGGGCTTCATGTGTTTAAAGAGCCCTAAGGTGCATATTGAGTCCTTCTGGATCTTGGCTGAATCCCCAGTGAACTCCGAGTTTTTATGGTGTAAGTCACACGTGGTATGTTTTCAAGCCTCTTATCAACACTTCAGATTAGCAGGCCTGCAGTTCACACATTTTAGTTCTCGGCCTGTTAGGATCCTCAGAAACATGGTCCTTTGGACATGGTCACACTGCCAACAGATGGTGAGAGCATCTTAAGGCTTAGCGGACGGAGACAGACAGCAGATAGCTGAGTGCTTTGGTTAAAGAGACCCTTCCCCACCAACACAAAAAAAGACAGTGACATGAAATGTTTGCTCCCCTGAGGCATAATTAATGCTTTTAAACTTATGTGACCACTTAGGGATGTTGTGGAGATGAGGCTTTCATCAGTAACTAAAGGAAAACTGAGAAATGTGAAGGCAGGCTTAGTGACAGTCAATATATGGTTTAGCTCAAAAGGGGTTGAGATAACACTTGGAGGTATGATGTTGATAAACAGGACACGTTGTGGTGTTGAAATCATAGATTAGAAATTTACTGTGTTTTGGAGTTTATGTTGTTAAAAATCAGGTCACTTCTACAACAAAATACCTGATACTACTGAAGTACTATACAGTAGTTATTGATTTAAGTTGCTTCTGTAAGAAGATACAAATTACTATTGGCTTTATCAAATAAGACTATGTTTTATATGACAAGATATCACATTCTAGTACACATGTCATATATTGCAATTTTTTGCAACCCTGTCTCCAAAAAATGTTCATATGTGACTAATCTATAATGTCAAACTCATTGTAAGTTTTTTAATTAAGGTAAGGAAACTTTTTAATGAATGTATCTGTAAATTACAAAATGGTCATACCAATCGTATAGTATCTGCAAAATGATAAGTATATCCAATTTGTTTTCTTTTTTTCAATCTTGACTTGTGGCAGCTAAGCCTGATGAAGTTTTTTATAGTTATGATTAGGCAACTCAAAGCACTTAGTAATTGTTGAAGATGGTGATTTTCATTAGCTAGAGATAGAGAAAGTCAATGCTGACTGGAAACACAAAACAAGATGTGTTCATTTGTTCCCCACAAGGGATTGAAACATATCTCACTACACTTCCTTTAACTGTTGCAAATGGCTGCACATTTGGCTGTAAATTACCTTTGGACTGACACAGCCGATGCTTTCATACAAACAGTATCTCTTTTACCTTTACTTTTTTACTTATGCAGCTTAACTGAATGTGTTGACAGTTTTTCAGGTGGTCTTCATTCTCGTAAAACAACACACATTCACAGTGGACTTTTCTTGTATCATAAAGTTGAACTCTGCAGCTCCACTGGGGACATTTTAGTGGTTAATTAATTAAGAGATTTTTTTTTTCTAATTTCTTGCTTACTCAGTTTTTTTAAGCCAGGTTTTTTTTTTTAATTGTTTTTTTCTGAACAGATCACAGGAAAACATTTCAATACCAAAACATGATACACTTGGTCAATTAATTCCAGTGGAGAGTAAAGTCAAAGGATAAAGTTGTATTAACCTTAAGAAAGCGATAAAGGGTAGTACAATGAATGACTAGATTTGGGCAATATGAAAAAACTAACGTGATACCAGTCTGTCCTCTTTCGGCCAAAGAGCACATGGACTATGTTTTATCGGCGCGTCCTCATTATAAACACTATGCAGCAGAACAATGCTTGTGCATAAAGGAAGCTAGTTGAAGACGAGTGTCTCCTTTAGTTGTTGCGACACACAATATGTCTAATGAGGCATCAGGATGAAGTAGTTTGTTGTCTCGCGTAACCAGATGGATGTAGGCTGTGATTAAAACCAATTAACTCTCCCCCAGATCTAAATAACTTTTCTGTCATTAATGCACATATTTTACACCTCATTAGAGGCACGGTGATTGGAGGTAGAAAAAAAATAAAAAAAGAAAGGAGGTGGGGGTGGGGGTGGGGGGAGTCATTTGCATTTTAGATTCACAATATGCTTAGGATGGGAAAACAGGATATGCATGCAGGGAGGAGAGAGAAAGGGAGATGATGGAAAGTGGCTTCAAACACTCCAGGCCACATCTGTGTGTGCTGAACGAGCTTCAGGAGGTGACACATGACTTCTTCTAATTAACTGTAAGGTTTTTTTTTTCTGGTTCTTGTAAAGGAAATGGCCGTCGCAATCATTCCCCCCTCCCCCCCTCCTGCGTTGAAATGTGCATCGTGGGGTGAAACGGGCAAGATGTTAACTAATTTTATTTTTAATCTTCCCTTTTGCCGCCGAGCGTGTCGTTCGGGCATCGCGTCTTCTGAAATTTCCTCGCCTCTTTCATGGAAACATATTGGGGCAGAATTCGCCAGCTGTCGGCCTCCTCTCCCTTCTGCTGCCATTATCCTCAGGCCCCACCCCGCCTTATGGCCGGCCAGCCTGCCAGGAACAAGGCCCGTCCAAAATCAAAAGGTGGCTCTTTTCAATTCAGGCCATCGTCACACGTCCCCAAACCGTAACCCCACCCCCTCCACCCCACCACCCCTCGCCCCTCACCCTTTACCCTCCACCCATCCACCACCCGTGCATACAACCTAGATGCTTCAGAAACACGCAATCCATGTTTGTTGCCACGATGCATATCATACACAAGGCAGGGCTTTGGCTCTCGAGCTCGTGATAGTGCCTCTCATGTGACCATATGCCAACCCCTTCATCTCCAACCCCCACTTTCCCTCCTCCCACTACTACTACTATACTACCCTAACCAACCTCATCATCCCTCAATGTGTATGCCTTTGCATTAGGATGCACACATGCTATAGAAGAAGGTTTCCCATCTAAAACCAAGCTTGTGTATCCTCCTCCTTTGATATATTCAGTCTCAGTCATATCAGTCGGGACTCTCTTGTTCACTACAAACCTGATTGATGAACAATTTTGCTAAAGGGGGTTCAGTCAAAGTTTGTATATAAAGTATGAAATCTTCTACATGAACTTCTCATAGTGTGAGCTTCGTATGTGGTACTACTTTTTTTGTTAAATCATGATGGCTATTTCTGCTCATGACAAGTAGTCACTTCTAAAAGTTATAGAAAATATATATTTAATAATTGACATTGTTTTTGATTTTTGCTTGACCTTGTTGATCACTGCATCATATTTTTCCAGACTGCAACTATTTTCATAATTGATCTATCAATCAAAATCAAATCTGGCAAAAAAGCCAAATGTTCCTTGCAAATAGATAAAGATGTCTGATTGTGTATGATGAATATTCAAAACACCTTGTTAAGAAATGAAAAAGCTAAGCGGCTACAACAACTTAATCACTTATTGTAACTTTTATTCATTGATTGCTGTTGATCCGTGAATCCATTAATCAACTGCAGCACTAGTCAGATTTTGCCGTTAGCCTTCAGATGTAAATTATGAAGTCATTATTATTATGCTATCACTGCTGCAGTGGACTGTCGTTAATATATCCCCACATTAAGTGAGTCTGTCTCCTGTGAAGCTCGTCCAGTGGATTATGTAAGGCTGAGTTACTTCCTCTGCCCTCAGGCTCTGTGTCATATGCTGCTTTAGGACCTGGGGGACCGAGGGGCCCGTCCCTGTTGTTCTCTAATGGAATTCAGCTTCAACAGAGATCTTGGAGTCTGTATGCAATGTTACTGCTTGTCACAATCAGGGTCTGGTCTTGACTCCAAAAGACCTTGTCAGAATGATATGAGGAGAGTGGGATTTGTCTGAATGGGACAGTGGCTGTCAAACTGAGGATCGGGCACTTTCAGGGGCCCCTGAGGTGAATCCTGAACCAGGAAATAGAGGAGGAGGAATGTGCCCGCTAGAAATGATTCAACTTAGAGGAAGTATTAAGGTGCAACTATACTTGCAACTGCGGGTTCTATTTCAGTCCATACCGAAAACTTTGTGGTCTCTGTGGGTTTATGTTGTTTGTATTTAGGTTTTCATTGTCCTATTGCAACCACACAAGAATCTGTAAATTGAAGACATGAATGAAAATCTGTTTTCATCTATTGTATGTCGAGACTTTGATACATATGTGTCCTAAATATGTTTATTATTGACTCATACAGATGTTGTTGGGGGGTTTTTTTGTTGTTATTTACAGCATTATTCATTATTTCCATGGACTTGTGGCACTGACCTTTGACCTTGTCTTTTCTGGAAGCGCACTCACTGGAGGCAAACCTAATGTCAGACGATGTTAGAGATATCATCTGATTGTAACAATGTTAGATGTTTTGTGAATGACTCTCACCTTTAGGCTTGTTTTACCAACAAACTCAGTGTGACACCAAAATGTAAACCTATCACCGTTGTACAAAGCTGAGGCTGTTCTTTAGCAGTTTTACATTTTTTCTAAGCGTGTTGAAAGATCTGTAGAGAACATGCTGATGAATCAGTCAGAGGTCAGTTATTTGGTGAGTTTTCGCTGCCACTTGGGTTCCTCTCTCTCAAGGCCAGCTATTTGACGTGGTTGGAACGAGGGAACGTGGCTGGCATTTCCTCATTAGGATATTCGTTAGCCTCATTTTGGCGCTGTCACAGCCAATCTCTGTTACATCTCTCCACCTCAGTCGTTTCAGAGAGGGAGAAAGACGAGGGGTACTTGAATCCATCTGAATATCTCAATAAATACTTTCTCCTCTATTCAAGGGCTCAGGGCTCATTAGCAGAATGAGGAGATTGTTAAAGGAGGCTCAGGTGTTTTGAGTAGATGGAAACAGTGTAAAGACATTTTTATATACCAGGAAATAGGACATTACTGATGGAATTGAAGCGTTTACAGCATCTGTAAACATTAACACCTTGATTTTTGTTTTGCCAAGAGTTAGTCATTCTGATAAGATTGTAGTTGTTGCTCAATGTGAAAGCGATGGTATGTTGGTAGTAGGCCCATAATTGTGCCTTTTAAGTCTTGCAGAATGTCGTGGCTATTGAATTAAAATCTAAAATGTTTTGCATTCAGTGTTCAGTTGAATATCAAGAACAGATTTTAATACATACAGTAATTGTGAATTGGTATATTTTCTGATTCAATTTAAAGGTATGGGTATGCATGTTGCACCTAATGCAGGGCTCAAATAGCAGGTCTAGCAGTTATAACTCTTCAATTTGGGAAATGTAGCATATTTTAAGGGGACATTATTGATCGTCTGGGTCTGTGTCTGGGTCACTCTGTCAGCCAGTCAAGTACATGTGTTTATGTGTGTGTCCCTAAACTAATGCTATGCTCAGATTCCTTTATTTATTTATTTATTCGCTTGTGTACCGGCGTTAATTCGGTCTAATGAAAGCCCTCATTAGTTCTAATAAATCCCGTGACTTTGCCTTGTTCCACTGGAGCCTGACCTTTCTCCGTGCACTGCCCGTAAAATCTCCTGCTAGGATTTTCACTGTTTGATGCCTCCGTTAATTGGGCATGATTTGAGCTTTTTCTTCTGCTTTTGTCGACGGTCGAATTCAGCATGGAGCTAATGGCAAATGTCACTGTGAATTGGCGGCTACATTAGCCGGGAGAGCGCGTAATTTTTTTTTTTTTTCCCCTCCCAGACGATATACATCACTAAGATGGACCTTCGGAAGGCCATCCTCCTCATTAATGGGAGACTTCCTTGAAAGGGAGCTACGCAACAGTTGTGGGCATCATGTGGAATCGTCAGAAACAACAGGATTATTTCAACCTCACTAGCTCTTGTCATTAGCCTTCGCCCTCCACATCTTAAACGCCGCTAATGAACAACAGCGATTTGCGGTGCAAAAATTTGTCCGGGCAAAGATTAGAAAGCAACAGGACGATCAGATCTAATTAAGCTTGTACACCTCAAACAGCATGGTATTTGGCTGAAAGGTCAAGAGAAATCCCCAGCCTTAATCTACCGAACCTGTGTCTTGTAGCTCTCTTGGATATCGGATAATAGCAGCCAACAAGAAATGAAACTGAAACTTAACCCCTAAACGAGAGACGCTAAACTTTGCTTTCTTTGAGAAAAGGTAGCAGCTATTGTTTCGCTTCATGACAAATGCACTGTGATCTTTAGCCTTTATTTGTTTTGGGGGCAGTGATGTGTGTAAAGCTGTTTTACATAAAAATGTATGATACAATTAATGGAATTAAAAAAAAAAAAACACTTGAAAGCGTGAGACACTTCAACTCCCCAGTAGAAGCAGTAATCATTTCTGCATATTTGTAGAAACTCTTGTTCTCATTTTAGTCCCAGGCACACTGCAGACTTCTAACTTTATTTGTCAGCTCAGCCAAATAATGTGCTTTTGTCCTTATCTGTGTACTCAGTTTCTCCCTCAAATTGTATTTTGTTAACAAACATGAAAAATAGCAGGCATCAGATTGCAGCCATTCGGTAACACACACCCTTGAGACGGTGTCCTCTCAGCTGATATTGCCTTCCATCCCAGCGGATCTATTTGGAGATTGAGGATAGGGATGGGCCATTTTCAAAATGCTATATTCACCCATCATGTGCTAAAAACATAGTCTGTCATAAAACTGATTATATTTTTTGCTGTTAATGTGCATTGTGGGGGAAAAAAAGGATGGCAGCCAGCGAGATGGAGGGGATGAGGGGGGGATGATAGGGAGAACCTTGATTAAAGTAAGATGCATGCGCCTCTATGAATCAGAAAATATAAATCAGGAGTCAATGTAGCAGTGTGGAACTCGGCAGGCGGTGAGTAAACAGCCCATTAGATTTTACTGAGCATCATCACACTCCGAAGTCTCTCTCTTCTCTCTCTTTTTGTAAAAGCTTTCTTTTCTGCATCTCCTGATTCCTTAATGCTTCACCAAACTGACTTTCTGCTTGACTTCTATAAATATGTAGCACTAAATATGTTGCGTTATACATCCTCGAGTTTCCTCGGGGAGAGAAAAAATGTGTTTGTCGGCATGGTAAATAACTGTAGTCTGACAGACTGTGCCGTGACTGAGTTTCCCCTCTGTGTTGGGTGTCTCTTTGGCACCTTGTCTCCTTTAACATGATTCACCAGAGCAATAATGGGGCACTTAAGCATGCTCCAGTTTCTGCTTTTGCCCGCATCATCGTCTTGCATGGACTTTGTCGTAACCCCTGCACATCGGGCACTAGGGCAGCAAAGGTTTCCATTTCAACCACAGCAGCAGCTGGACGATAGCAGATGCACTTCTCCGAAAAGAGAAGCAAGCGTAAGACGTGTGGCAGAAATCTGGGGGAATGGGGCGAGAGCGCGTCGTCAGGGTCCAGTTCATCTCTGCTGCTTGTCTTGTCTCGTCGAGCGTATGTGTCGTCCTCCCTGCTTCTTACAGGCAGCAGCTGAGCCAGTCGCACTGGGCTCTGTGCACTCCCCGTTCCACTCAGCCTGGCGTCCGCCGGCTCGGGGGCTGACATTTCCAGAGGTGCTAAGTCACTCAGCATCTTGTTACTCCCTCTGACAAGTCAGCCTGCATCATAGCGAGCGCCAGCAGACTTGAGCCGAGGCCAGGAGGAGAGGCCTCTTTCACACAAGTCACTGATCTTCCCTGCTGGAGGTGCCGAGATCTCAAGGTGTTTACAGAAGATCGGGCGAGGTGTCAATCACGCTTTTGGCCCGGCACGCTACCCCTGGTGCCAGTCAGGTGTGAGGAGTGGTGCGAGGTCGAGGCGGGGGATTGGTTGATGGAGGGGAAGGGCATCGCGGTGACAGCTCCGCGGTGTCAGCGGTCAGATTGCCCAAAACCAAACTTCATGGCTGATTTTCTTGGGTGCAGTGGTCGAGAGTGACACAAGTTCCCCACCCGGAGGTAAAAATAGAAGCTTGATGCACTTGTCATTTTGCACTGAGTGCAGTCGCAACACACCATGAAGGAGTCCGGGATCATCTGCTCATTCAGCCTGTCAGAGTTATTGGAGGGTTTAGAGAAAAGGTCAGTCCACTGCTGAACTGACTGTTCACTCTTTTAGTGAGGGAGAGATGTACAGACGAGTCGAGGCATTACTGCGTACTGCTGCTCTACAGCAGTTTCATTTACCAGGAACAATTATTTTTAAAAATCATTTTTAATCTCTTTTATCAACATTATGCAGAGTAGATGTTTGATGCAAAAATGAATTTTGTTAAAAAATGACTTACGCCAGCAAGATCTGTTACACATTGACAGAAATTGCATTAATGGGATCTAATGTAGGGAGACTTGATATGTATTTAAAGACATTACAAAATCCACGTCCAGAATCCAATTTCTGCCTTTTACACAAACTTAACTTATTTCAGCCTTTCACTGTGTTGGAGACAATCAAGTAATGTGATCCCACTTTCCCATTCCCGAACAACTGTTTGAACAAAGTAACACAACAGATGTAATTTGATGGCTCCATTTTTAATTCCTTTGAAGTCAGTCAGACGACAAGGGGAGGCAGAGAACCAGTGTTCTATTATGTATGTGTTGCCATTACCCAGTGAAGAGCTCGGCCTGACAAGGTGGCGTATCCCATCATGAATTAATCACCCTGCGCTATTCATCAGAGGTGACTTTGAAATTTTGAACATCACCAGTTTAAAACAGCCAGACTGATTTTTTGAGGGCATAATTATTTCATCTTGAGATTTACACAGTGCATTGTCAGTCTCGCCTTGGCAGCCAATTGCCAATACATACCTCTGAAGGATTCAATAGTCTCCACACAAAGATTAACAAGAGAAAAATGACTATTATTAGGAGAAGAAAGACAAATGAAAATTTTCCGTCTCTGCTGAATCCTCAGCTGAAAGTGTTTAACTTTCATTCTGATAATAGTTGCCTTCCTTCAGGATGCTTTATACTGACACTCTTTTTACTGAAAGCTATCACTACACAGGACAAGCAAGGCCTGCTTAATAAGCCTCACTCTCAAATTAATCTGTTGTAAAAGAGTAATATTTGGCCCTCAGCTCTAATTGTAACATCTTCCGCAAGGCTGATGGTAATCATATTCACACTGGCCATCGGGAACGCTGGGAGAAATCCCGCTGGGCCAGGTTGACAACAAATCACCTGGGACCCAATTAGCTTATATCAGAGGTGGAACATGCGTATAACCAATGACGGACTGACCATCTGAAGCACCGGGTGGTTCATTTACATATTTACATGCACATTTTAAAATAATCCCAGCTTCCGCTCAAATAGAAATAACCAAGTGTTGTGTGGCTGACTGACCTAGGCGAGTTGGCCAATTACTTTTAGTCCAGTCCATTCTAACTTTACCTGGGTCAGGCCCCTTTCCCATCTGTGTTAGGTGCTAAGGTGTTAAGTTTTCATAAAGCCAGTGCACTTACTGACAAAATTGACCAATCGCAGCCTGGATGGGTCGGGATATTAAAGGTGATGTGCTACCACCATTGTAGACTATTATTAACATGGATTTAATGAAGGAACAAAACTGTAGGTTTTGGTCTCTTAAACTGCTGTATTGTCCAAATGGAATATTATACTAGTCATATGCTATCCTATACTATTGTAATTATAAAGTAGAATGTATATAGCCTTCTAACATTATATGATTAATATATTAACATTGTGCCAATATGTTAACATTATACTTAACAATATTATACTAATATTACTAATATATACTTGTTACTCATTCAGGTTGTAGATTGTTAGCATGAGCAGCTAACATCAGAGGTTAGCTGAAGTGTTAGCAATGAGCCTGGGTCACTAAACTTAGCATATGCTAGTGTTAGCTTAGAGTCTGCTAATTACTAATCATATTGTTTGCCAAAGCATTTACACTGCTAAGTATAGTATGTATTTATATAGCATGGAGCCTGCAACTTGAATGTAGTGTCCCTCAGCCTGCTAGAGAATTTGCATGCATGTTTTTGTCATCATGCTTTTTAGCTGCTTTTTAATGTTAGCTTGTTGACAACTATCAGTCAATGAGGCGTGTGCTAAAATGGTTGGACCCTAGCTCACACCAAAGTCTTATCATGTCATTATCAGTGAAGAAGACATGTGTTGCACGGGACACTTTGTGTAGACACATGGACCATTTTGTTGCCTATGTTTTCAATTAAGATCTAAGTTGACTAATGGGATAATTTCTTAATAAGTGACAAGTATTCAGGTCTCCTTCCTCTTCTTTGTACCTTCATGTTTGTAGTCTCTCTGTCCTTTTCTTACTTTCTCTCTCTCTCTCTCTCTCTCTCTCTCTCTCTCTCTCTCTCTCTCTCTCTCTCTCCCGGTCTCTGAGAGAGGTTCAGTTTGGGGAGAGGATGTGGGGAACAGCTGGGCCCCATCACTTCTCATTGTGGGCCTGGGAGAGACGTAGCTGACAGAGTGATGCACAGAGCCTGTCCTTGCTAATGACTGCGCCATTCTCCATCATTATCACCATCATTAGGAAATTAGGGGGACAGAAGGTATTTACTGTAAACCTGCCACCTCCCAAGGAGAGATAAATAGAAACTGATAAATGCGATCGTGTGACGCTGCCTGTCTATTAACCTTCCCATTTTCCAGCTCCAGCATATGCACATTTAACAATCATTAATATTCCCTAATTGGGCCAGATTTTAGTGAGGAAAATACTCTTGAAGAAGGAGGACTCTGTGTTCCTAGCACTTTTTAAATACAGGTCTGTGTTGCTTGTGTAGAACTGCAGCACCCTGAACACATCACAACTTAGGTACAGTAAGCATTTGAAAGATGCTGCTGTCAAACTGTGAACTGTGATTTATTGTGGAAATTCAGATTTCATGTTTTAGACAATAAAATAACATTTCAATATTTTACTTGCTCGCCTTTTCCCAAACAAATATGATACTTTGTCTCCCTTACCTGTGTCTTTTTATGCTGCTTTGTTCATGCTTATTACACAGTGAAGGTCACACTTTACACTCAGATATTCCATGTGTTACTTTCTATAGTGTTAGTGGGAGTCAGGGATCCTCCAGATCAAATAAAAAAGAATCACAATTATCATTATATGTGCAACTTAAATGACAAAAACAACTATCGATTCTTGCATTGAGATCTGTCCATCTGTCTATCTGCCTGATATGTCATTTGCAGGGAGGCACCGCTGTTCTGTGTTACATTTTACAAGTCTAGCTCCACTGTGTGACAGACTATATGCTAATTTACATATTGCTAACTGCTTGGCAGCACTGCAAAGGCTGATTGTTTAGTGTTTGACTGTGTTACAGCTGCATAACAGCAGGTCAGGACTGCTGTCAAGGGCATACACACAGAGACACACCCACCACAAAAACCCACATGCACCCAGTACTTGTCGGTCTGAGGAGAGATTAGCTTGCTCAGCCTATACTTACAATATGTATGTTCTGTGTGGATGCTCACTGTATGAACCACACACACATACAGATTCACCCAGACAAAGACACAGAATTCGCTGGGGGCAAGGAGACTGGATTGTAGGATAAAGTAGGCTTTCACAACTGTTTAGCTTTTACATTTCCAGAGTGACGTGTAACCTTGTTCCTCTCTGGACAGCAAAATGTTGAACAGTTGTTTCGGTCAGTGTCACTTAGTCTCACTTTTAATGCTTATTGTTTTATTTTATTTTTTACACCAGTTAATTTGTCCTTTCAATTTTATGTTTTTGCCCCCTTTTTCTTTTGAGTCTTGTTGTCACTCAATTTTTTGCCTGTGTTTGCTTTCACTTTCTTTCTTTCTTGTTTGTGCAGTATCTTTCTTATCCTTTCGTCCTATATTATTATTTGATGGTTACCTGACCCCCACACAAGTTTAAGGGGCTAACCAAATATACCTATGTTACATTGTCCAACCTATAGAAGACTATATACAGTAAATGATAGTCCTGTTACCTTTACCTTCCATATCGTTGCCTGCACACTAGTCATTTTTCACCGTGATCTGGAAAGGTTCAGAGCCATCACCACAATGAATGCAGACGTTACCACTGAGTGGACTTTATTAGGCATTAAATGGGCACAGCTACGATTCCCAGTGATTCATAAGTCATCCAAACGAGAGTGTTTTCAGCTTGGGTGTACTGCATTGATGCGAAGTAGGATTGCATTGTGTTTATGGTTTGCATCAACACCAGAAAGCGATTTTGGGGCCCCCATCTGACAGACATCTATCACATGTTCATTAACTGGCTGTACGATGATCTGGGAGTGTGAGAGTAGGTTGACAAGGGACGAAAAACATCCTCCTCAAATCACTGACAAGACCTTAGTGGACGCCGTGAATGCAGCTGATGAAATTAGATAACACAAGTGTAATTTTATAATGAAAAACAAAAACGCTGATGTGCATTTGATGCAGCAATTAGGGGGGTTCCTAATGATGATAATTTGAGTTTTAATTCTGAACCCACTAGTGACTGGCAGAGTCTATCAATTACTGCATTAAAACAGGCCCCAGCTGCAGCAGCCACGGCAGCCGCCTCCCAAATTGTCGTCTAAACTGCTGTCGTCTCCTCTCCCATCGCTCGCCGGCGTAATTGCAGTTTAACCAGTTCATCATAATCACACAACAGTTTCCCTCCCGGTAGAATGGGGATGTGATTTTCACTTCAGAGTGTATGCCATGAAGTGTGTTTGTGTGTACAGATGGCTGTTTCCAGACATGTAAGGATGGGTGTGTGTGTGTTTTACAGGCTATCACTGTATTTAATCTAATTGGTTATAGGAAAACTCAACTAACACGAGGTTGAGCAAGTAGCATTGTTTATTAATGGAGTTCTGGTATTTATTAAATCCAATGTCGTGAGTATACTCTAATTGGCTGACAGCTACAGCTTTTGTGGAGTTGTATTTTCACCACAGTTTTTAGTTCCTTTACTAAGTCTTTTAAACATGAACACTGTCTAGGCATAGCAAGACAACCTTGTTTGTCCCCACGCCAAACAGAGACCAATTTATCCAACCCCATTTCAGCCCTGGTGACATTCCTGACCACCCCACCCTTACTGTCGCTGCCCACTCCATAACCTCAAAATAAGAAAAATAATGTAGGCTCTTACAAATAAAAGTCTAAACGACATCATGAACAGACAAATATGCACATGAAAGACAGCCCTGAAACCCTTTCCTCCGATCATCTAATGAAGATACATGTATGCATATAGAAGAGAAGCCATATTAGAGGAGGAGAGGAGAAAAATGCCATTATAAAGTTTTGTTCTAATGAGATCCTCAGTGGTGATTATTTTACACTACTATAGGTTTATCTCAGCCCTGTCAGTTGTAGTGATTTGATCTGTATTTCTCATGTTTTTGATATGGCAGATGGCTCAAAATACCATGATGCCCATGAGCCAGTTTAATACTCAATGACTGAATCTTTCAAACAGTCATGCACTTTGGGAGTTGTATTTAACCTCTGTCCTTATGTTTTTATGTATACAGGCTTGTTTTTATGATGATTATTTAACCTGGACAGCTTCATTTCCATTCAAGCCTTGAAAGAGTTACACATGTCAAATATATATTTTTAATGCCTAGTCAGTATATACGTAATGAATGATGTATACAGAGAGAAATCATTAAAATCTAAAAATAGAGCTTTTGTAGCTCCTCTCCTCTCCTCCCCTGTCTAATTTTTCTCTTTGAAAGAGCAAAAGCAAATTTCAAGGTAGAACAACTCGAGTGTGCTTATCCGCATCTCAGCCACATGCCACTTAGCATGATCAGCATTTCCACCGCCAGCTGCAGGCTGGAAGACAAACAGGGCGAGTGTGTCACAGCGGATACAAACCAAGGCGAGCGTGAGCATGCACTCTTCACTTATTGGCCGCTTGTAGTGTTGGTGATCTGTAAGACGAAGCTCATTCAGCTGTTTCAGGCATCGTAATTCGCTGTGGATAGAAGCATCAGCTGAATGCCTACAGTGCCAAAATGCTTCTGCTCAGCTGAGAGGGAAAATACCCATGAAGTCTGGTCACTGTGCACACCACTGTAGCAATTTATTGATGATAAACAAGGGAGTATGAACAATACAGAGAGAGGGTGGACCCAGTTTACATCCTGTGTGACGACGACCACCTGGAATATTCAAGAGAATATCCCAAGAGATTATTTAACAGTACTGCCTGTATCATTTTAAAATCAGAAACATTCGGAGACTGTCTGTAATCAAATGACACTGTTGCTCAGAGGATAGTCGATCTCAGGTGGCCTCAATTCTGTATTTTAGATTCTGAAATCAGGAGGGAAATAAGCTCAATTGTTTTATTACAACACAGATGGAGGGCACTTTTCTTTCACATCAAAAGTAGATAAGTCTTGCAAAATGTGCAGGGCTGTACTCTGGGTTAAACCTTTCACTAAAGGAGAATGTGATTTCAGCCTGTATAGAGATCTCTATCTGTAGTGTATTGTTGATACATTCAGTATAACTGGAATTTCTTGACTTCTAGCAGTGTAAATGTTTCTTTAGACAACTTTAATTATCAACTAGAATTTTTTTAATGCTGCCATTATGTGACCATTATTCAGATACTAGCATTTGTTTGAGTATTGACTGTATTTCTATTTAAAGACATAGATACCAAATCGAAATAATACAGCTTTGGAGATGTAAGAAATCACCTTCAGTTGAGCTTAGCTAGTTGTTTCCCCCTTTTCTAAGCTTTGTTCTAAGCTAAGTAGCACGAGATCACAGATAATCTGTTCAGAGAATGAACCTGGTGTTTTTTATTGAACTTTAAGTACAACCCTGTCTCCCATAAATTATGTTTTTATATTAATAGATTGTTTTTAAAATTATGTTGTGGTGACATTGTAATCACTGCTTGAACTATGTTAGTTTTTTTGAGTGAATGAAACTATACAGAGTCACAGGGAGTTGGACGCGGTGGATGGAGACCATAGACTGTATAAAATATGGACGTAGTGTCCGTGACCCATAGGTTTCTGAAGAGCAAAAATGAAGCAAATCGTAGTGCGTTGCCATCTTGGTAGCCTACCTCCGGTTACTCCAAATATGGACAAAGAGGTGGAGCGAGGGTGGAGCTAAGGCGGGTCGAATGAACGCTATTGGCTGAAAAAAGCCGCTTTATTCGAAATAATCAAACTAGCTACGGCTAACCAGCTAGGTTAAATGCTAATTATCGTTACTAGCCGGCTAACCCCACGACGATCTCTTTCCCAAACTAGAATTAGCTGGGGTAACGCCCTTTAGACAGTCAGTGGCTAGTTGTCAATCAAAGTGGCACCACTTAGATTGACAGCTATGAATTGTGCATAATGATGTATGCTGTATATTTTAAACGAACGCCTTATAAAAAAAATTCGCCCCCCCCACCCAGAGTTGTCATGGAGTAGAAAAACAGCTTATGAGACTAGAGCCATGTTTTGAACCAGGCTGTAAATATGTTTTTTTTCTGTCGTAAAATCAGACATTTTAACATGGGGCTCAAATGTAATTGACTCCCTTCTGCAGCCTGCTCTAGCGGTTATTCGAGGAACTGTAGCTTTTTTGCACTTCCGCATTGGCTTCATTTTTCAGCGCCGGAGGTTGCTGCTTGATGGAGACACACAGAGTGCAGGACTGTGACACCAGAAACCAGGGTTCAAGCCCCAACTCCTGTCTGCGGCTATATTTAGATAATAAAAGTACTTGGGTTACGGTTAGGGAAAGATGGTCATTTTGGTTAAATGGTAACAAACCATCTTAAAACTTAAGTCACCACATGTTTTCTGTGATAAAACAGACCATGATCTTTCCCTTGAGCGCGTGCTGCCAGTGCCTAAACATAAGCATAAAAAAGATGAATAATGTTGTAGTCACTATAAGTGGATGGTGTATTGCAAAATTACCTTTTTTGGTGGAAAACAAATAAAAAATGTCAGTGAACATTTTACTGATATGTTCAGTCTCAGCATTTTGGCAGCTTGCCATGTACATGAATTAACAACATTTCCTGATTATATTCATGGAAAACGTAATTCGGACAAGTAGTAGGTTTCCCTCACAAGAGTTTTTTTATTGCAAATTTGTTTTATATTAATGTAACATATAGATGACGGCTGTTCGGCAAGAGAGAAAATACATTTCTTCTCCAAAATGTCAAAATTCTTTTTAATACATGCTCAAGCACAGGCATTTTAAACATACACACCATTCTAACCCTTAACTCCATGTATCAGTCCTCCATAATCACATCTTAAGTCACACACACATCCAAACATCTCTGTCTCTCTCTCTCTCTCTCTCTCTCTCTTTCTCTCTCCAGCGGACCCATGAAGCTCGAACGGCGATGTTGTGCTCGCGTCCAAATATTTCCAGAAGAGCAGACGAAGAAAGAAGTCGGGAGGCTGGATCAGCTGGCCTGTGATCTCCTGTGCGAGCCAAGCTGTCTGATTGGCTGGAGGGCTGGAGGGCCATCTTGCCTCCCTGGCAGGCAAGTGGCTCAAGCAGTTTGGTTGAGGAGGTGTGTGTGTGTGTCTGTGTGTCTGTGTGTCTGTGTGTGTGTGTGTGTGTGTGTCTGTGTGTGTGTGTGTGTTTTTGTTACCTCGTTGGGACCTTTTCCTAGATAAACACAGATCTTCTTGGGACCGGTAGTCCTCAGCCCGATCTTAAAGAGTTAATATTAGTAAAGTGTGAATTGAGGTTTGGATTAGGTTAGGGTCAGACATGAATTGGTTATGGCTAAGGTTAGATTTAGGATTTGGGTTAGGCTGTCTACAATATTGGAAATCAATGCAATGTCCTAACAAGAATAACTGCACAAACTTGTGTGTGTGTCTGTGGGTGAAAGGGGGGTAAGAACTTGGAAGAGCAGAGGGTGAAAATGTGTGGGTGTTCGAGTGTTAGGAGGGGAGGGTTTTATGACAGAACTGTGAAGATGAGGATGAGATGGCTTTTCAGTATGTGTGTGTTTGCATGTGTGCATTGTAGCATATGTGTGTTTGACTGTATATGTGTGTGTGTGGGTGTGAGTGTGTGTGTGTGTGGGTGTGGGTGTGGGTGTGTGTGGGTGTGTGTGGGTGCATGTGTATGTCCAGAAGGGAATCTGCAGGTCCTTGAGAAATCGGAAAATCTCTTAAATGTGCTAATTTAATGCCTGAAAAATACAACCATTGCAATGATGATGTTTCTTAAAGCAGTTTGTTTACTTTTAGATTATTACAGAATGGGTTACAAGTACAATCTGTTCACTAAATATAGTTGACTTAATTCCCTTGTCTTTTTTAAGATAAGATATTTCTTTATTAGTCCCACAACGGGGAAATTTCTCAAAAAATGTTCTCTCTCGGCTCGTTTATAGTTGCGCAACTGCAAAAAACCAAAACGGCCTCAGAAGTCTCACAGTCTGTTTTCTCTGAATTTTTGGATATCTCATTGTACAGAAGACTGAGGGCGTGTTTGTTAAAGCTTATTTTGACTTACTCCTTCCTAAGAAGCACATCACGTACAGCTCAGCGGTAAAATGATACCTGCAGGACTGCACATGCAAGTGACATATACACACACTCCTCATTTGTGTCTGTGGGCTTGCTTGTCAATGTGTGTGTGTGTGACTGTTCAGTTCGAATTAAACTGATTAAACTGAAGACACTAAATTGTAGTTGCACAGTTATGATTGTGCAGGTAACAGAAGTGATAAAAAAAAAGAAAATCTGGTGGAGTTGTGCATGCAGGCACTGTGTATACATCATCCCATACTCTCATTTTTATAAGCATTTCATATGACTTCAGCCACACTTTAGTTATTTAGTCAATCATTTTCTTGGTTATTTACTTACTTACTTTACTTGGGCAAAAGTATGTGAAGAGGGATTTGCTCCCTTTCAGCCAAAGAGCATTAGTGAAGTCCAACACTGATGTTGTCATGTTGAAACAGGGAAGGGACAAACACAGACTGTTTCCAAGAAGTTGGAAGCACACTATTGTCTAAAATATCATTGTATGCTGTAGCATTAAGATTCCCTGCACTGGAACTGAAGCATCCAAGTGATGAAAGACAGGGCTGTATTTTGAATGAAGCCCGTTCCCCATCTTTTTGTGAAAGACATTACATCAGATTTTGAAACCAGAATATGAAATTGCCTAAGATGAATGTGCTCCTCCATCTTTTGTCATTTTTTCCATCTTCTGTCCGTCCTTTTATCCACACGTGAAGAAGTGTTTGTTTGTGGACAGTGAAATATGTGCAGCTCATGGTGTATTTTTGTGGACTTTGAACATGTGCAGCAAACACATGTCTAGACCTCAGATGGTGAAGCAGAGCCTGTGGATGGGCGGGTCAGAGCGTAGCAGCAGGCCAGCATTGGCTCTGCTCTGGGCTGTAGCAGGGACACAGTGCAGGCTGAAATGTTAAACCAAGGTCCTTTGTGTTATTGCTGACATTATGTTTCATTCCCTAATACCCCCCCGGCGTGCACTTTTGATGATCGTACGGCGCACGCAGACACAGACACTGAGTGGGCGTAGTGGAGTAGGACAGATAATGACCAGTACTTGTACCGTAATAGCTGCTAACACCAAACCAGAGGGGGCTTTTGACCCTCCCACTTCAGCTGCCTGGTCCTCATCTTAAAAGACATCTTTCCCCCAGTCAGTTCACAGTGCATGTGGAGTATAGTTTTACCTTTAAGACTTACTTTACTGTAAAAAGACAGACCTTAGATAGTGCTAGCTTAACGGTGCAGTTTGAGCTAACAAAGTGAAAGATTGTCTCCCTGTGGAATCAGTTGAACTGAATGAAGAAGACAAAATTAAATGAACATAATGTCCTTCTCGTGTCAGAGGAATACATTCTCCTAACACAGAAAGTGTATGATCTGGTGTTTTGTGGTGCCTTACAGGTTGTGGTCAATATTGAAGACAACACAAAGATGACAGGCTGATAGCCTCAGATGTACAAGCCGTAAGTTCTGTGGAGGAAATATCTGGTCAGTGTCCTGTATTTGTGACCAGAAAACATCATGGAAACAAAAAAAGGAAATAAGGAAACTGACATATTCACCCAATTGTGAATCTGTTTGCCCAGTCTGGTTGTGCCACACCTGTCTGTTACTTTAAAAAAATAAAAAGCAGGGGTGAAGAAGAAATTGAACTAAATGGGTGAAACTAGTCATTTACTTTAGACTAAACAACAAGTCCAATTTTCTGTTGCTGTTTAGGCATCCCTAATTACAGTGAGCTTTTAGAGTCGAGGCTGGTCTGAACAGATTATCTGCTCAAATGATCCTGTAGTGTGAGGGGTTTGCCAACATAATCGCAATGTTACCCACAAGTAGAGTCTCTCTGATTCCCAATTGTGAATATTTCACTTGTAATCTGTCAGTGTGAAAGGAACAGTGAGAAGTGAGTTCATGTTAATGGATAAACTGAACATATTTCAGTCATCTGCACTTGAACTCTGGTCAGCCTGGACAGTGGACACCTTAACATGAACAGCTGTACATTATGTTGCAGCCAAACACAGCAATTTATAACTCAACTGTAGACTTAACCTTTCACAATCTCCAGTGGTGGTGGTGTTTTCCGTCCCTGTGTGTGTGTGTGTGTGTGTGTGTGTGTGTGTGTGTGTGTGTGTGTGTGTGTGTGTGTGTGTGTGTGTGTGTGTGTGTGTGTGTGTGGTATGACATCATCCAATGTGGGGCTTTGTTGCGGTGACACCCATGGCCTTCTGGAGCCCAGACACCCCCTGTGGAGACCAGAGAGACGTGTCACCTTGATCACTATGTCCCCGGGAGACTGCCACACCACACAAACAGTCTCTCTCACACACAGAAGTCAGTTAAAATTAGTGAATGTTACTGCATTACATTTCGGAAATTATTGGTGATATATGGTAATACTATTAAATTAACAGACACAACAAGACTGCAATTACATTAAATGTCAATCCAACAGCACTAGTGGAACATCACCACTGAGCCTTTATGTCCAATTCAACCATAAATTCCATTTGTATAGACAGATTTTACGGCCTGTCCATATCACTCATTTTCACTTGTAAATATACACCAACACAGTTTTACATACACCCTGTAGCGCACACTCAGTACTGTTGTTGTAGTCACCTGTCTGAACATCATTCTGAACCTCATGCACCACAAAGTCCCAAATACTTTGTACTTGGTTCTTCTGCTTGACTATTCTCACTTTATTTTTTAACCAGTCGTCTCAGCCTGTCCCACTACAGTTATAGTTAAGCAAGGCCATTTAATTTTGTCGTACAGTGACGCAGAAATTCGATAATAATGACTATTGAACTGAACTATTTAAACAGAGAGTAGACGAAAATTTTAATGTTGTGAAAATACACTATTTTGTCAATGGAGATAAAAAAGAAAAAAACTTTTCAAGGCATTAAAATATATTTCTGTAATATTTGCGGATCTTATTCAGTAATTATGAAGATAACACCACATTGTCATTTTTGGCGAAGATGATTACCACTGTAAATATTGACACAGATTAGATTCTTATCCCTGTGAGGACATTTTATCACTGCAACAGTACGAATGAAAAAGATTCTAGAGGCAAAGCTATGAAATAGAATTTGAAAAACACTTTGTACTGCAACAAGTTCTGTGCTGTGAGCATGGCCATTCTGGTTATATATGTAACTTACAGTACATTGCACCTAGCCGTGGGTTTACACATATGGCTGGATATATGAAAAGGCAGCGTCTAGCTTTACATGATCAGGATGATTTCAAAGCCCTCAAATCAATTAAGAGCCAGAAGACAATATGGACGTCGGCTGGCCAGCGGCTGCAGCCTCCCACTGGGGAAATCTTCGTCTTCTCTTTCCAAGCACGACTTCCAAGGACGGGTGTGATGTCTCGCGAGTGGAGGGGTGGGGGTGGGGGGGCGGTGGTGGCAGCAGGGAGCAGTGCTCTCCAGAGCAGCCGGTGTCTCTCTTGTGACAGGTGATAAAGTTTGAAATGCCAACCCAGTGCACTCCGGGCGCAGGTGTGGAGAAAATGTCCAGGAATAGCCAAACCCTCTGTTCACAAGTCTCATGACACCGCTGCGACAAATATCGCCCCCGCTGAATAAGCGCCGGACTGGAGACAATGATACGTGTCACCTTGGGTTCGTGTCTTTATTGTGTGCTTCCTGCTGCTGTATTTGTTTGGGTGTTTGCATCAGGCCAGTAGTGTTTTGTTCACCTTTAATTTTCACAAGTAAGACTCCTAATGTTAGAGGTCGGAGCAATGGTGTTATTTTATGTTATAATGGTAAAAATCCAGCGTGGAAAAACCTCTGTAAGAGCTCCTTCATAGATTTCCTGGTTGGGAAACTTAAGACCTTTATCACAGGGTGAAACACACCAACCAAAAACATAAGCAACCACAGGTGGATGACGCTGGCTGACAGATATCTTGAATTCCTTATAAGACCAATATCAAATGATTAAAGCTTAATTTGAACGGTAGCCACAATGTAAACATCACTATATTTAAAGTGGCTGCTTGAGGTTTTCTAAAATAATGATCAATAATACTCTTTCTTTATATGACACAGTCCATATAAAGAATGAGGAAAAGAAGAAAATAGCTACAAAGAATCAAGTTAAATGAGTCAAATTTACATTAATGGAAGCACAAAGAAAACAATAAACATAAACATAACATAACATAAACATAAATAATTTACTTTAGATAATGTCACAGAGTTCAGTTTGACTACATCTTAGGTTTGACATTGCTCTTTGTCAATGAATAATCTCCATACTTGAAAGCAGGGGATGTTTGGATTGGCTTGTTGTTCCATTACATCATCTTTGGTCCAAGTAAAGCCTCAGCAGTTTCCTCATGTGCACGGAGACAATGGCCTTTTAAATGTGACACTGTAGACCCAAATAAATACACTGTAGCATGCAGTTTCTTGTAATTTCGGACAGCTGTTGTTCTTACCGCGGCTCATTTTGCCATTTACGCCGATGTTTTACTATTCTCACATTAGCCTCCTGACCACAGTCTCTGTGTGGCGACAGGGGCTTCAAGATGTTTTCAAATCTCTGCTGCTAATGTCTTGCTGGGGGTGGCCATCTGTTTTTGCATCTCCCACCGAAGCTGTGCCGGGGACGGGCTCCTGGCTCCCGCCTTCGCTCGGCTTCTGTTGGGGGTAATAATGTGTGCTGGTTCTGGGAGCCCAACTGGTGTCCATGAGTTTGTCCTTTACCGCCACTCATCCTTGTCCCAGTCACGCCACAGCGAGGGCAGAGAGCCATGCCGTGATGGAGTAGACTTCAGGGGGCTGCTTTTCATCGCTGTGAGAGGATTCTGGGCAGCCAGAGTGGAGTCACTGTCTCCACACGCTGCACTGTCTCTCCTCTGTATCATGCTACTAGAGCTGCATCTTATCTTTCTTTGTCATGTAACATTTTAGGCTCTCATCATTGCACTCTTATCCAAAAGGGACATATTTAGAACCCAGACTACAGAGGGTTTGTTACACTTTAGGGACATTAACACAGTGAACAAACAGCAAGTTGCAGGTGTAAACATATCTATGTATCTGGCTAAACAGGCTACATCCACTATTATTACCTATCTATTGTACGTACTATCTCCCATGGTTGACAGTCACCTCTCTTCAACCTTTTAAATATGGTTGAAGCAATCATTATATGGAACCTTGCAATGTACAGACATAATGTGTACAAAATGTTTTCAACAAAGTATAACCCTTAAGTGTCATTTCAACAAAAAAACGTAACTACAAAAACAAAGGATTAATAACTTATTTCTCAATAGCATGATACCAATATATATCTGTGGATCATTAGTGGGGTTAGAGATCAATAACAGTGGCCTAACAGTTACATTACATGTCTGTAGATTTTCAACTATTGAAATGCTATTGACTGGTCTGTATTCCTAGAACACAACTACAGTTGTACTAATCCTCTCATTATTTAACAAGTAGATTGATTATTTATTTTTATTTATTCATGTAGCTCTACAGTGATGTCAGTCCCTCTGTCCATTCAACCATCTCACTGTTAGTATATTAACATGGTAACAATAGCTTTTTAGTATGCTCGCTTTTTAGACAGTCAAGATCTGTCTCTCCATTTTATATCCATCCCATTTGATTTTCCGGTGCGTAGTGAGCATTGCAGCTTTGCAGGTCCCACTTTGTGAATCCACAGTTTAATCTTGTCACTTTCTTGCCACCATGAATCCTTCCTCACAAATTACAAGTAGCCAGTAGAGAGCAGTGCATGTTAACAGGTGTATACAAACATCCCTGTGACCTTGAATTATCATTCAAGATGGAGCTATAAAGAGAATAAGAATGAGTACAAAACTCCAACAAAATGGAGGAAATGCAAGGGGAGAAAGTGAAGTGATTCAGGTTTTTTATCTCATTCTTCAATTTGCTTTATAGTTTTATAAACCAGTCAATCAATCTAATACACTGGGCTATTATAACAAACATTATGACGTTTGTAAAGGACACTGTAGAATCTTTATTTCAGTCTTTATTCAGTTTTATCAGTCAAGTTATTTGGTCCGTCCTTAACTTCTGTTTCATCTGGTCATTCATGGAACAAAAAAGTAGTTCCCAAATCAATCAATCAATGGAGCAAAGTCAGGACTTCCTCTCAGGCCCTTGCTTCTGCAAATGTGCTGATTTTGACAGTGAGCCATTAACGGGGTGACTCAAGCCATAGATCAGGGTAATTGTGGCATTAGGCTGAAAATTGGAGCTAAAATAACCAGATGCAGGGGCAGATAGCCACGTCCCACTCCAGTGACGGTTATCCCAAGTTCAAGGAGAGTTCAAGCATAGAGAAGATACTGTAACCTGACCGGGTCCGAGCACGCAGACTCCTCCAGAAATTATCTTCACAAATATACGATTTCCGAAGGGTGTAATTGTCTTCACGCTTATGGTCATTCATGCCTCATTTCATTTTCCATAAGTCTATATTTTCCTTGGCCTATTACAAGGGTATGTTGCACCTAAGGCTGGAAAATGATATGGCCTTCTTTTTTTTTTCTTTTCCTGCGCTTTGGGAAGCTTTTCTCTGAAAACTCCTGTCAATATGGATTGTAAGAGATGGCGGTCATGTAAACTTTTATGATAGCAATAAAGAGCCGCAGCACCGCCCACCATCACCACCCCTCCCAACCCCCATTTCCCACCCGGCCCCACATCCCTGCACCCCAGCCTTCACCGAGAGAAACATGGGATCTGACAGTGGCCATTAGGAGACTATTGTCCAATTATTTTCACCTCTGACATCAATCTTCACTGTTTTCTGGTGTGTACTTGTGTTTTTTAAACATGACCTCTGACAGGAAATCATTGTAACATGTATTACAGCGTGTTACTGCCCTGGTGAGGACTCAGCTGCCTTTGTTATCTGGGGGAAGTAGCTTACTATATTTAGTATCGGATATAGTATATGGGTATAGGAGAAGAAAGCCTTTCATTATAGTTTTTGATTAATTATTTCCACAACATACATTAATATTCTGGCACGTCAAATGTAGGATGTAGGAATAACATTTAGAAAAACAAAATGTGGGGTGAAAGAGTTTACATGTCATTGTAGTTATTTCTGAAAGTAACTTTGGTGCCAGGGCGTGCCTTGAATAAGAACTGTTATTACCCATTGACATAATAAGAATTTGTTGTCATTTTCTGCTTGATGTCATTTTTAAACTGGTAGATGCATCATTTTGCAAAGAATCTTGTGTTGTTTTATTACACATCACATAATTATTGTTATTCACATAAACTGACTAATATTACAAGCTGCTGAATTACTTTTAAGACAATCCCAAAGAATCATCCTTCCAATTGCATCACTTCATTAGTTTCTACAATGGGACAATGAGTCCAATTACCCAGAATCCTCATTCCCGCTCTCTATGGCTCCATCTCTGACCGTCTGCAGGGGCTGGCTCGGTGCCAGGGTGCATTCAGTGTGCTCTGATTCGCCGTAGTTATCTAAAATGTTCATTATTTTGCAATTTATTCAGACGGTGTGACAGCGTTTAAGTTTTGCCCAGTTTTCTCAAATTCAGGTGAGGCCAGAGGCAGAATGTCTAAATGAATAGTCCCACAGATTGGCTTATATGGAAATGTGGCTGCAATTAAAGAAGATGTTGTGCGGTTAAAAGGAAGAAGGGATATTTTTATGGCAGTGTAAATTAGAATATTTCAACTGAATGAATAGAAGAAAGAACAAGACATTCGGCTATCAGAACAAGACAACAGTCACTTTGTCATCAGCCACTTTAACAAAAGGCCCTGAGAGGAAGCCATGCTTGATAAAACTTTTTACATGAGGGTGGGGAGGAGAGGGTTGGAGGGGTCGGGCTGAGGAGTGTGGAGGGGGGTCCGTGGCTTTAGGCAATGACTAAAACACAATCAACCTTCTCCCCATCTCCTCACGCTGCCGTGGCCCACAGCCCCCCGCTAATTAAAGTGATACAACATCTCACAGGCCAGTGCGCACATCTAATGGGCTGGGTGAGGCCCTCCTGCCTCATATACTCTCACTCTATAGCTGTGACCACACACACACACACACACACACACACACACACACACACACACACACACACACACACACACACAGAGTCAGCTGTCCTCCTGCCTCCTAAGATCATGAACCCAGCATGGTAGCACCGATCAAAGCCTCTTATCTTGACCTTACAATCTAATGTGTATCTGACCTTAAACAGGGGCCTTGTCATGTCTTCAGGCTCAAATCAGTCTATTTCACTGATACAGAAACAGATGCTGATAATAGGGGGCATGTTGGTGTCCAGTGTAAGACTGGCATTCTTCTACATGAGACGGAGTGGAGCAAAATGGTGGTAACCAAGGAGAAGGAAGGATCTGTTTCATTTTAAACAGCAAATTGAAGAGGAAGATTTAAAACCTTCAGTTTTATAGTGTCTGTAAAAACTAAATTTGTCTACCCTGCAAAAAGCATGTGTCTTCAAAACATCAACTTTTCATGATAAGTCAAGAAAAGCAGCCTTGTTTTCAGCTTTGCAACAATGTATTTTTCAGATAGTCCACTAGGATTTTAAATGTTTTATACGTCAAGAAGTAGTGATTGCTGTTTAAAATGTTTAAAATGTCAAATTTCTGTCACCAGCTTAAAAGTTTCTTTAATGTTTTTGTCTTATCCAGCTCTTTAAATGCAGAATTTAACTTAATCTGGATATAGATAATAATCATATGTAAAATACTCATTGGAAAAAAAAAGACTCCCCACAAATGAAACAAATTAGAGAGACAGACATTGGCAAAACTAGAAAGAAAATATAAAATAATAAAATGTAAAAACTATAGAAACTGACAGAATAAACTAAGAAAAAGGACAAACTCTACAAAGAGAGATAGAACTACAATGATCAAAGCAATTGTACTCTCCTGATTAAAAGGACTAAAGCAAGACATGCCACAAAAAAGATACAGACGAAACAGAAAACAACAAAAATTAGACAAGATTAAATCAATTAGAGAAACACAGAGACAAAGACTGAGAAAGAAAGGAGGGAAGAAGGGAGGGAGGATGGATACAATATAAGAACAGAGCACGAAATGCTGCAAGATTGGACATTATAGAGAAAGCGAAAGACAAGACTCTTAGGACAGAAAGACAGCGCAAAGAGAAATTAAAATCTTAAAGAAAGTAAAACAGGTGGAAAGACAGAGAATAGCAGCAGAAAGAATACATAGAAATGCTTGAACAAAGAGAAAAACAGCAGCCAAGACAGACAGAAATATAAATATCAATACAAAGAAGAAGAAGAAAGAAAGGGAATGAAAGATAAACAGAGATATAATGATGGACTTCTGAGATGGAGATGGAGAGAAAACAAAGACGAGGCGAAGCAAACACTCATCAAGCAGCCTGTGTTTGGTCATTTGGAAACTCTTCTTCTTCTTGGATGATGTTCCCTTGAACCCAGTGTGTGCGCATGTGTGTGTGTGTTTGCGTGTTCGTGCGCACACACACACACTGGCTGCTGCGACTTGGGTTTCGCCTGCCAACATCAAAAATGAAGTGGTCAGCGGACAGCTTGGCTTGTCACAGGAAGCAGTAGGCAGCCATGCCACATGTAGCTCAGAGGACAGGCCAAGGAGGGGCGGGGGGGAGTAAGGGGGAGGGAGGGGGGCCGGGCGTCTGAGAGGAAAATAAAGGGGATCGGGCGGTAAGGATGCATCTTCGAACACCCCCTAACCTGATCTCATCACGCCACATCTGTTCAGCAGTGAACCCGTGAGGTGCAGGTGCTCGTGGTGTCGTCATCCATATTTGATGAGCGTTACAGGTTTTCTGTGTAAGGCTTAAATTTTACATTGGTTTTAACTATAAGACCAACTGCAGTTACCTCCCCCCTCTACATTAATAATGAACACTGAGCTTATGCCTTTTGACTTTGTTAACTTGGACTTTACTTGGCAGCATTGGTAATACTTACTGGTTAACACCAAGGCTGATTATTGAAGCTGTTGTTCATCTAATGGCCACAAGATGCTGGCTCCATTATATCATAATAATGATAAAATTGATTTATAGAGTGCTGTTTCATTTTTAAATTAAATTTAAATTCTGAAACAAACTAGCAATATAAAGAAGCCAGAGTGTAATCGGATCCCTTCTCATAGCCATCCTCTTAAAAAATGGATGCTTTCACATCTAAACTGTTTTGTGCAGTTCAAACAAACCCTGGTGTGTCTGTCCGTTTGATCCAGTCCATCTAGGCTGCTGTGAAAGCTGTCAATTTTACTTTGGTGAAGATCAAACAGGGCTGCTTGAAAAGTCTCGGTTCAGCTCTTATCGGACTTAGGTGCTGTCGATTTTCTAGTGTGAAAGTTACTGAAGCAGCCACAAGATGTTTTGTTATTAGATACCGTATGTGATTTTAGAGTTCATTCAGAAGGTAAACTAACACTGATGCTAATGTAAATCCTAATGTGTAAATATACAATTATTAATAAGGTATCAGTACATACGTCATTTCTGTGTTTGCAGCTGGTTCTGTTGCCCCCAAGTGGGCAAAGACAATCAATTAAAGCTGCTTTAAAGAGTCATCTTAGCATGTACTCAAAATAATTTCCACAGGGTAAAACATAAAACTTGACTGCTGCCATGAGAAAATATTTATTACCAACCCTTAATCTCCTTCACCTATTTTAGAATTTATTGTCCAGTGTTATCCAGAAGAACCAAATATGGGCTTATTTTGACAAAAATGTAACTAGAAACCAGTTTCTGTCCTTACAAGACAATTACTTGTAACATCTTTTAAGTTCAAGTTTCTTAACAT
Source organism: Centropyge bicolor (assembly GCA_037975185.1). NCBI lineage: Eukaryota > Metazoa > Chordata > Actinopteri > Pomacanthidae > Centropyge > Centropyge bicolor. Next base: position 4,066,851 of record JBBMOC010000020.1, on the reverse strand, counting down.
AGATGTTGCAGAAGTGCAGCAGATATTCTCACACACTATTTGCATTTAGACCATGATTATCTCATGTGACTGCTGTAACAGTAAGAGCACAGCAGTCTGGCCCTGTCTGTATGTTGAGGTGGCATTCAGACTCAGAGGGCTCTTATAATTGGGGAGACAAAGAAAGAAGAGTGAGCGAGGTTTTAACAATCCCACGTCAGCAAGGCTCCATCAGCCGTGAAACAAAAGGGACCCAGTGATTTATCCAGCAGAAGGAGGGGGGGTGAAGGCAACGAGGAATTATCCGGAAAGGTCATCCTCAATTTCTGTCCAGAAATGATCTTTTCCCACTATGTAATAAACATTTATCTGATCCCTTTATTGGCTTTATTAGATCTGACAGTTTAGTTAAGCCATTTCCAGCCGCCGCCGTGGGTCGTGACAGTTAACGTTGCGCAAAAAGTTCCATTGCCTTGGATTGTATTCGCTGGACTGAAGGGGCAAGGACAGTAGGTCTGGGCCTGGCATTATTACCACTGTGAAACAAAGGCTCTGCAGACCTGCTCATGCACATTTAGATGCCCATAAATATCCCTCAGCACATGGCAGAGCAGAACATCCAGACACTGGGGCAAACTGGGTGTTGTGTTTAAGGAGAACACCTGAATGTCAATTGGATGTGATTATCGTATAAGCTGCTCTTATGTAAGAGGTAACTGGGTGTGACAAAATAATGTAAACACCTCATGACAAAGGACCTTTAAAAAGTCATTTTAGGAAGAATCAATTTTAAACCCACCTACAAATGTGAGCCATGTTTGTTGAATGGCAACTGTGATTGACCACCATATTTCTAGCAAGAACTACTTTCATCTGTGAGTTTTTCGAGTATTGTGCCACAACAAACAAAGCTTTTAAGATGCCAAATTAACTCAAAAAACAAATTCTATTTAAAACTCAGGACCGCGAGACTACACTGCCCTTCATGAACAATTTGTCTTTTAGGAGTAAAATATGTTTAATCTGCATTTGAATCTGGATCAAAACACCTTTAAAAAAATACTTTAATTGTTTCATCTGAATAATTCTGATTTTAGATTATTTTTATTTTTAAAGTCTGTTTTTTCTATTTTTCTTGGGAGGCGTGTGTATAGATCATGTATACATATATATTTTGTCTATATTTAGTTGGATCAGTTTTATCCTGATTTTCCTGAATGTATATTACTCAATGCTCATTTGAATCTTAATTTAAATCGAACGAAAAGAGAAGAGACAATCAATTTCCTCAAGTGTAATCAAGTATAATCACTTATGACCTTACTTTCTATTCTATCAAATGTAATTGATATCTCCTGAATGGTTAGCGATATCCTGCTAATTAACTGTCACTTAAAAAACAGAACCGAAAACAGTTGCCTTAGTGGAAGTAATTAAGTAATTGTCATCAGGAGCAGTCCTGACAAGGTGATAAAAAGCAGTGGTTATAAGTGTAGAGTCAAAGTGAAACAGCAGTTACAATATATTTAGATTTCACAATGGGTTTTATTTTAATGTGAAATGTAAATTATTATTACCCAAATTACATGAAATGGAAAATATTCATTCATATACGTCTGAGTTATCAAAAACAAAAAAAAGGGTTGACAGTAAATACACATATATATCAATCACATATACAAAGTGATCATCTAAATGAATGCAAGCACTGTTTTAAAAACCTGGAAAATGTCTTTTTATTTTACTGCGTCTTAAACTATTCAAACAATCATGAATACTGTTCCACCTGCTTACCTCTGTGGTTGTGTTTGGAAGTAATGGACACACCATGTCCGGGTGTGTAGTGTTCACAGGCCAATATGCTGGTGCAAGTAATGAAAGTAACCTGCCATCTAGTGATTAGCAGGTTACAAATCCTTTATAAACGCTGATAAATGTTGCTTTAAGACGCTCTGCTGTCCTTCTGTAATGACAGCCAATCCTGCTGTTGACGCCTACATCAGTATGCAGCGATAATGGTGCGGTTGCAGAAGCAAATGACAAAAGGCCTTTGAAATGAATTCTTATTTGTCTGTTTGAATGTTTCTGTATTTACTCAGCTGTCGGCGGGTGAAATACAGTCCATCTCCGCCGCATTACCAGCCGCCTCCTTCCCCAGCTTGACTGATAAGAACACCAAATACAGTATTTTCAATCCTTTTCCAAATAATGACCAGCCTGTGTGCTCATGTTCCTCCTATTTGAGAAAAGTGCTTCTTATTAGTGAGATTTATGAGGCCTCCACGTCGCCACTCTTGTGGTGGACCAGCCACCTCAGAATTAGTCATTGGCATCCCAAGGTTAATTAGGTTGATCATGTCTTTAAATAGCAGGATCATCATTGCTCTTCCTCTTTCGCCTGGCTCTCTACTCCCCCTGGTTCCCTCTGCCGGATTGCAGCAAGACTGCTCATCGGCTGGGCTCCCATTCAGGAGCTGTCAGGATTTTTTTTTTCCTTTTTTTTTTTTTTTTTTTTTAAACCAAATCCTGGCTCCCAATGTGGGGCAGGCGGGCTAAGTTAGCGCGAAAGTGAAGTTGTCACTCAGAGACAGAGGAGGTGCGGTGCAGTGTGGGCCGGAGGAGCTAACGGTTTGCCTGTGCCTCGCCTCCAATCCAGACCATCTGTGGCCCCAGCTGGAGTGCCAGCGATGGTCTGGCACTTGTACCGCGCCATATTTACAGATCTAAACACAAATGGCTACTGCCTGATTGTTTCACGATTCATTAGTCAGACAAGCTCGGCTCTCGCGCCAGCCCAGCTGTTACAGAGTAAACCTTTGTCACTTAATAGGGCTGCTTATTGCCTCCCCATCAAACGTATTGATCTGTGGCCTCCTCCTTTAAGGTGAGGTGACTGGGAGCGTGGGGACAGACAGGAGGAGGAGAAGGTGACACGGTGGGGTCAAGAGGATGTGCAGAGGGTTTATTAAAACATGATCCGCCAGGAGACGTGAATGAGAACAGAAAAAAATCAGCAATTGATTTTAAGCAGCTTTTTTTTCAGTCTCTAAGGAACTTGTTCACCTTGTACAAGATTTTACTTCTAACCAAACCCACAGCTTGAATTTTTTTTGGTTAAAGTTGTGTGAAAATTAACTCTTTAAAAAAAATGCATGCTGTCTGTTTTTTTTTTCCCAAGTGGTTCTCACTTGCCAAATTTACAGCTTGAGAAAAGTCAGAAGAGACTCAGGTACCAACACTGCAGAAATGGTCCTCTACCTCCTGTAATATTGTGAGTGGGAATGTGCTGAACTTCCACCATGTTTTACACCAAAACTTCAACCATGATTTTAAATTTGACCCCAAATATGCTGACCTCTACAAGGCAAGTCTAGGAGCCTTCTGGTGGACAGGAAGTGGGGTTTTACTACTGCCAAATCTGACTGCACCGAAGAAGTGATTATTTTACTGTCTAACCTAGATATACAAACCTGCACCATAACTACACTTAATTTGCACGAGTCACTGGTAAATATCCAAGTGGATTTAACAGCTTGCTAAATTTTCTGTTAAGCTACATTTTGCTAACCTTTGTTCACACTGTGAGACAAATATAGCTCACATAGGAGCCTGTAGTTTATTTATTAAGCTGTTTATAAAGTTATCTTAGGACATTATATGATATAACCAACAATATATGGACACCCCTGTCCAAACAAACAATTGTGTACTTCTGGGTTAGAGCTGGTTATGGCCTGGGCCCTGTAGTTCCATCGATCTACATGGAGGGATCCAAAACCTTTGGGACGGACTGGAACTGCGACTGTGAGCCAGAACCTTATCACCCAACATCAGTGTTGGACCTCACTGATGCTCTTGAGGCGAATGGGAACAAATCCCTGCAGCCAGGTTATAAAATCTGGTGGAAAGCCTGAAACCCAAAGAGTGGAGGCTGTTATAGAAGCAGTGGTCAGGTGTCATAATACTGCTTTGAGCTCTACATTGCACAAACCTCTCTGTAAGGTTAGAGTGAGGTTGAGGCCAGAGCCAAGGCTCCACTGTGTCTGATATAACAGGAACAGCAGCCTCAGCAATATGTGTGTCGCCGCAAAATAAGAGCTGTCCTCCAACTTACGGACCCATTCGTTAGAAGACAAAGAGAGGGGCAAAAAACAAAAAAGTCAATCCTCAGGTCAAGCGTTTTACACTGGTTAGTGGAAGAGGGTGTATTGATTTCACATTACGAGCACCAGGACGGGCTCCACACTATCACTATATATATAAGTAATTCACTGATCTGGACCTCAAAGACAAGCTCAGCTATTGGCTTTCTGCCATTTTTGATCCGACTCAGTAGAATCTATGAACGCCGGCTGAGCATGCGCCGTATGGTGGCCTAAACTGCGACATTGATCCAAAAGTGTTTTTGTGTGTAAATTTGTCACCTCTGATCAGATGGGAAAGGAAATGATAATTGTTAAGGGTTGAGATGTGTGGGGTCAGGGGTCAGGTGGAGGGGGATAACAATAGTGTACATAGAGAGACCCCGATGATGCCATGAAGGTCGGGTTGAACACTGAGACATTTGTATTGGCTCGCTGTCGTCCGTGCTTCAGCGTGCGTATAGGGACGTGCTGTCTCTCTGTCTCAGTAAATGACATGTATACGGTAGAATAAGCATTACACGTCTCAGAACTTTAAATACCTGATTTAATTAACACGTTATTAGCTAATTAGCCCATGTTGATTAATGCTCTATTAATTCTCCTCTGACCCAATTGAATCCTCAATGGCTACATTGGACATTAAAGTGGCAAACGGTGTAATTAGTAGTCGGGCTCTGGCGGGTTTGCAGCTGTGCGAAGTTAAGATGATTTACAAATCAAAACCCAAATTTCTTACTGAGATGTTCTTCTGCTTATAAACTTTTTTTGTTTTTCTGTTGTTTGCTTGTTTAATGAACTTATTGTATAAACATTTTCTGCATGCATCATGGGTCTTTTGGGGTCTTTATGGCACGTTCAGATGTGTGTTCACATGCTTCTGCAGCAGTATAATGATACCACACTTTAGAAGTTTTCCATTACAAATACAAGTCCTGGATTCAGAATTTTACTTGAGTAAAAATGCTTTGAGTATTAGCTACAAATGTGCTTGCTTACATTTCACCACTTCTTAGTTTACATGTATATGTGTGTTTTGCGTGTGTCACTATGTGTGACAAGGTGTTTATGCAAATGCAGCTTTGCATATGTGCAGGTGTGTCTTTGCGGGATGTGCATGACTGTGTGTGTTTCTGTGTATGTGTGTGTTGCTCTTCTGCACACACCACACACATACACACACACACAGACAGACAGCTCAGGCTTTGTACAGCTGCCGACCCTCAGAGAGGCGTGCTGGGGGCAGCATGAGCCTCCAGTGCATCTATCATCACGCTGACAGGGCTGCCGTCCCCACACACTGTTCAAAGTGAGATCTTCAGTATGGCTGCTTAGCAAATAATTGATGGGGTGCTTCCCGGTTTTTAAGGAGAGGAGCAGTTAGACGGCAGGCCAGCGACGAGCACTTTTAAAGTGACGCGTGAATCACTCTTTCATGACCCATAAAGCCATCTGGAATAACAAAGCACCCAGCTCCCGTTTGGGTCTTTATTCAGAGTTTCAGAGAGTTACTGGTGGAGTTGCTCTTTTTTATTTTAAGCGACAAGGCCTTGTCTCTGACTCCCCGGTTGCTTAATTTTTCTTCTACTATCACTGTTCCTCTAAGGCATTTCATCAAATGAGAATGAAGTCAGAAACAAGTCATGTTTGTACTTATATCTGTTTGTTTGTTAGCAACATATCTATAAATGAAAAAAATGTACAAGATAATTTCTGCTACTTGCTACTTTTGAATTTTTGAGCAGTAGTTTGTTTCAGTACAGCTGGGAAGGTCTGTGATCTACCACTTAATCTGTCTGCCAGCTGTCTGTCTGTGCATTTCCATGCGGGTTGATCACAGAGATCTTTCATAAAACAAACAGTCAACTAACAGAGGTCCTAACTACATTATATTTTCAGCAAGGCCCAAAAAGAAAACAACAAACATTACCAAGTTCTGTCTTTTGTTTTCAATTTTCTTCAACTATAAACATGTCAAATGTAAAACCTCAGAAACCACAGCAATAAAAAAAAGTGCAGCTGTTACTTTTTTTGTCTGTAGATGGCAACATCAGCATGTCTGCATCTGCCCGTCTAATTTTCCTCTCCTATAGGGGGAGCAGGTTGACAGGGTGTAGAAATGACAAAAACTGATCAGCTCCCCCTTTTTGATATTATTAGCATAACTAAACGTGTGAGAGTGCGATTGGGAGTGAGTTTTTAATTTCAACACAAGTTACAGTTAAGTTTATAATCTGGACAATGCAAATTTTGCCGAAAAGGCTGGTACCTACAAACGACATTTGTGCCATAATGTTATAGGCTAAAGTGTAGTGGAAGAGAAACACAATCAGAGAAAAATACTAAAGTCAGCAAACTAACACAGGAATTATACAAGACAATCTCTCATAAGCATTATCCTCCATAACCCACTGGTTAGACCAGACCAAGTAAGTCTACTGATTTGAGCAAGAGTGTGTTTTATTGCTCATGAAGTCAAGGTTTCATTTGTAAGAAGAAGAATCTGTTATTTCTTCTTGTAAAAGTTACGTAGTATTGTTTTAAACATCAGCAATGAGCTAAAAGGAAACTTTCGAGATGCTGATGAGTGGAGCAAGAACCTCCGATAGTGTTGTGTACTTTCAGCCCGTTACCTGCTGACCAGTGGTTCACCCTCACAAATACAGGATGTACAACTTTTCCGAGAGAAAACGAGAAAGAGAAAATCACTAGATGTGAACTAGTCACAAGTACAATGTGCAGAACGACAAAAGTTCTTTGTGTCCTGTTCCAGAATACAAGAACTCCTCTTGGCCTGACATCTGTATTGACAGAACATAGTGAACAGTGAAGTGTGATGCCTGCAACGTCTGCGAGCTGTCTTTCCACTTCCTGTTATTGTCCAGCATGTTTGAATGGCGTCTGGAGCCCACTGCACCTTCCCAGCAGATGGACTGCAAATATGGCCTCTGATTTATCTGGCCACTGATTAACTGTGAGAAAACAACACTCCACCAAATGTGTATGTGTATGTGTGTGGTGGGTGGCGGTGGTGGGGAGGACGCTAATATATTCATGAAAATGTATTCATAAAAAATGATAATTGTGATCGAAACCCCTCCGTGGCTCAGAGGATGAGTCAATAAAAAGCAGGCGAAATTGACAGGCGCCTGTTATATGGACAGCACTTGCAATAACAGATGGGGGGGCAGAGGGATGGACTGTGCACGGGCGCCTGATTGATCACACCAAAGTGGGTGAGTGTTAAAATGTTACGCAACAAGCTTTTATTTCCTTCCCTTGCACTACCTCATCATACATGATTATTCTACGGTGAGAGGGTTATTTTGTTAAATCTATTTTCAGGACGCTACAGCTCAGATCTCAACACTTTCCTTTGCTCATAATGTTGCTCCCAAGTCATTTAAGGTCAACCTGAGGTAATTCCAGTCACTGTAAGTGGGGACATCAGTTCAAAATGTAAACATTAACATGTACACAGGTTCATATTTTGAAATGAGTTTGCACTCTCTCTCCCCCACCCCAAAGTTTTTTTTTTTACTTGTCAGACTTCAGCTCCCTCGTTGTGTGAGCGTTAAGCGGCGAGTTGGACAAGACTCAGACATAGATGAATGTCAGCCATTATCGCGGGCGGCCATTTGTGCTGGTATTTGACTCACTAATGATCGTCTTCCAGGCAGGGTTCATCAGCTTCAACACAGACACACACATACATGCACTCAGGCTCAGATTAGAACTTGGGCCTAATTTGTCCCTCTAGTTTATCATTTCACCATAGCAGTCAGCTCGTCCACAAATGCACTCCCTCCCAGTTCGCCTTTTAAAGCGCTCAGTCAGTATATGTGTTTTATGGAGGGAGATTGGCAACAGGTTTTGCAGTGTTAGAGGTACGATATCAGTCCTGGTGGACTCTTGGCCCGGTCGGACCCCCTGTTGGTCCACGCCAGCCTCGCGCGTTGGCAGGCCCACCTGGACCAAGCACCTGCTTCTGTCACTGGGCATGGCAGGGTGACGAGTGTTGGGAGGAGGGTATTTGTTTATTTGCAAGTGCCTCAGGAATAAATTACGAACAACTCAAGCTGCATGGGGACAAATCTCTATGTTGGAGTGAAATGGTCTTTTGAAGCTCACTTTAATAGGTCAAATTATTATTTGGGCCATTCCTTTTCAGAGGCAAATCTGCTGTGGAGCCAAGATACCATCTCATTGTTTGTGATATATGCCAAACTTTCTCAGAGAACAGTTCAACTAATTGACCCTTGACAAAAAAAGGACCTAAAAATATGAATCTAAATATGATGTCCTTTTTCCTACACATTCATTATCATAGGACTCCCAGGTGTTGTGTAGTAAGACTTGGCAAACTGGTAGCTTCACAAAGCCAGCCTAAACTTAAAACATTATTAATTGATTGTTTTGGCCACTTGTTGAAAACACCTCATTGACTTATTATCACCTCATAAAATTGGTGAAAGTGGGTCAGACATGAAAGAACATTAGCAGTCATTTGGAGTTGTGTTTCTGGCCACCTCAAGAGTTTGTCCAATATTGACCATTTTCTAACTGTTTCAGTCTCTTGCCCTGTATTGACTTTGCCAATTCAGCACTTCTCAGTACCAACCCTTGTGGTGTTTAAGGTCTAAATAAAGCTTCACCTGCACTGCCCCTTTCTTAGCTTATATGTTTTCCTCTCTTTATTTTATAGTTAAATCAAGTTGATCAACTGAATCTATATATATCAGAGTGCCAAATTATATGTGCAACATTTGACATCTTCTGTACGTCAAGGGTCAAACTGCAACAGGTTATCAACAGCTGCAATTTTTAAGTTTAAATATCTGATGTAAACCTGAGGGCAGCTAGTGATGCATTTGAACAATCAGTTGTAGGAAAGGTTTATATTTTAGTGAAACCTTCTGTCAGTCATTTATTGTTTGGTTATTGGCTGATCCAGTCTCTTGCTCTTTCTAGGGAAGCTCAAAGAAACCAAAAAACATCCTGCATGTACAGTGTTCCCTTTATACTTTTAAACTCAAAATAACAGTAGCTGTAATAAGCTGAGGCTATAACAAGAGTTACACCATAGTTTGGGCTAGTTGTAACATTGCTTTCAGTAAATCACCATGTTGCCATGTGTGACCACCAAACTCTGGTGGAGATGAGGGGAGTGTGTCGGGGGGGCATAAATGGAGAGGAGAGAGAGAGAGACAGAGTTGGCAGCACAGTCTGAGCCCTTCAGTAAGGTCAGCTCGCTCGCCCCACTCCAAAATATCCCTGGGAGAGAGAGAGGGGAAGTACATTATACCTAATGATGCCTCGCCAAGAGTTGCTGAGTGTTGGGCATCGGGCGAGAGAACAGGGGGAGATATATGGCCAGAACCCAGGAGGTGAGAGAGAGAGGGGGATGAGGGGAGAGAGAGCGAGAGGCAGAGAGAGAGTGAACCAGACTGTGTAGACTCTTGTCCGCGAAAGTCAGTCTGACTGGTCTGTGTGTACATGCACACACACACCAGAGATTGACTGAAAATGGCTGTTGAATATTTTTGTATGAATGTTTTTGCATCCAAGCCAGTGCCAGTAGTCTCTAATTTTCACCCATGTCACGTCAGAAACATGTAACTCATTTAGCCGTACACATTAATGTGGATACATTTGAAGACACATCTTTTTTTCTCTGGTTTTGGCAACACGGCTTCAATAAACAGGAATTTCTACAATCCTGAAAAATGGTCTTTTAATAAAATTTGTATGTATGATTAGAGCCACACTGTATATGTGCATATATAATCATGTTGAAAATTAGATTTCATGTTCAAAGTCTGGTGTCTGAATGTTTTAATGTTTTGTTTGTCTTTTCCAATTCAGTTTCAAAATCATGTATTTAAAATTTAATAACACACTTTTTGACACTTTGTTTTTCTTTTGAAAAGGGAAATTTATTCTGAAATTTTGGGAACAGTATATTTAACAAATTCATTTAAGCTCATAACTCCACTTATTAGCTTTCAGAACTTTCAGCCACTTGTCATGGAGCTGCCTCAGGTGTGATCACATAACCTAATTGGGGTTTCTTTCTTTCTCTCTTTCAGACAACTGCACAAGGACTCAGTAGGGATTTCAGTGGGGCTTCTGAAGCTGCAACCCAGGAGTCACCGTTTCGTAGGTAGGTCTAACCACTGATGTGGTAATATGATGAACATGACCTCAGTTTTATCCCAGAATTTCCTTCTCTGTCATTCTGGGAAATCCTCTGAAACAACATGTTCCATCATCACAGCTTCTTGAATCTTGGCGCTACTATGGTTAAAGTTTGGTAGGTTTAATCACAAAAACAACTTGGTTAGGGAAAGATTGGTGACAAACCAACACTGACTGTCAGTAGGAAACGGGAAACAAACAGCAGCTTGCTGTTTCAGACTTGTGGCACTATAACAATGTTACAGTCCTTTACTCTCAGCAGACATCATACTGTAAATTGTAGAAGGGTCAAGTCACTTCAATGCAAACATATGTTGTTTTTAGGCAATTTACTGAAATGACTGATCCCGTCATATTTACACACACACATACACACACACACACAGATATCCACAGCTGACTGAGAGCAGTACAGCAGCAGCTCCAACACAATTGAGATACATGAACAAATATGAATATTTAATATTTAAGTGTTGGTATTAATTATTCATAAAACCGGCACTTTGCAAATGGATTAAATTAATTATGTTGATAGAATTAGACTCGATTTGGAGGTTAATATAATAATGTTTGTATTATATTTGCTGTAATGGATTCAGAGCCATCTCCTATTAATTGGATTGATGACAGTTCAAAGCCGCCAGGGTCATTTGTGCATCATCGAGGCTTTACATTAGTCAAGTTGGATGAAGTGTGTGCACGACTTTTATCAGAGCAGGGGCCGGATAGAGTCTCCTTCAACTGTAGTCCAAAACTTGACACTGTGAGCGAAAGGATGACGCATAATAGAGGTTGAAAAGCATACAGTGTCAGGCATAGTACAAATTATCCTTCATTTGTCCTTTGTTAAGACCATAGATTAGGTTAATACAGTTCTTCAACATTACATCATAAAATTAAATTGGTTTTATAACCCAGAACTCTAATGTGTCTCAGCAAACTGTAGAGTTCCTTCCAACTATAAATCCTGAACACTGTATATATAGTATATAGACACGTATACAGCCTATACTGTCATGACCACCCAAGTAACTTGTATAAAGTAATCTAGTTCTTTACCCATTCCGTATTTAATTCTTAGCACTTTTTGTGTTCGTTTAGAATCTGCAGAAGCCATTGACCTTCATATAGACATTGTATTTTGTTGGTCATTGTTGCTTTTTATTTATATTTATACATACATCCTTTTTTTTCACCTAGTTGTAAGTATATAATAGTTCTATTTTTATTCTTACCTCTCTTTTCTTTTCAGCTGAGTTGTCGTTGTTTTTAGCTGTATGACTGTTTCTGTCTTCCCATAAGTTTTATTGGGTGTTCTTTCATTGAGAGCAACTTAAAACCAGAGTCAAATTCCTTGTATGTATATTTTTACTTAGCTGATAAAGCTGATTCGGAACTTTCTGACGACCGTTAAGATGTGCTGAGCCCCGAGTGCTATCAGACAAATCAACCATACAAATCAAGTATAACAGAACTTTCACAGATTTTTGTTGTTTCTGGCTCTATAAAGAATAAAGAGAGAGTAGCTGAAGGGATTTTTGTCATAGCATTTCTTATAATATATTTCTACGGACATTTGTCATTAACAGTATTAGCTCACAGAAAAGACACACACATAAAGCTGAACTTCTGAAGTCCTAGTGCCAACATGCATTTTGCCGGTCCGTCAATGTTTTGTTTAGTCAAAGTAGGAAAGTGCAGTATTAGTTCCAAAGTGCACTCTTGACTGCTCATGAAACTCTGCTGACTTTTGAGCTCAATGGCCCTGCGTGTTCCCTGCACAAACTTTACAATAGGAGGGCTAATTGTTATCAAAATAGTGTAAATAGGGCCTTCCTGGTGGCCAAAATGGTCTAAGACAATGACTGTGAGTTCACAGTGTCCCAGTGTGAATCTCACTAGTGAAATTTGTTGCATGTCCTCCCTCCCTCTCATCTTATTTCCTGTCACTTCTCTACTATTTGCAAACATGCCCACCAAAAAAGAAATGTAATTTATCCACTAGTAGCACTGGCTTCAAGCAGGAGGGTTCCTCTGTGTGTGCGTGTGTGTGTGTGTGTTTTGCTTGTGTGATGTAAGAACTTAGCAACATCCTCCAAGCTGCGGTTCATGCTGTGAGCTCCTGACCTGCAGGAGGCGGAGGGGGAAACCCAGGAGCAGCCGCAGCATTAATTAGCCAATTAGACACTTCCTTCAACTTAGCAACAGCATAATGTGTCTCATATCCACATGTCCTGTTGCTGCCTCCTCCTGTCAGGGTCACTAGTAGTTGGCCTTTGACCTCTCAGGGCTGTGAGACAAGATGATAGGGAGACACACTGCTTAGAGGCGAGCAGAGATGTTTTATCTTTCATTCTGGATATTTTACGTTACTTCGTTTTCAAATTGGCAAAATATTTGCCAGATTTGTGTTTATTATATATTTCGCACATTTTATGCTTTCTTTGGCCTCACATAGATTTTTACATTTGTTGACTCCCTTTTATACATTTGAACTTATTCTGTGTACAACTACCTAATATTTTTTATTATTATTATTATTTTATTCCATCTCTTCTGCTTTATTGGAACCTTTTATTTTTTTACATTCTTAATTTGCTTTAGTGCCCTAATGACTATTTATTGAATATTAACCAGCCATTGCCTCATGTCTCTAAAATAGCGGAGGTGTTTCTCTGACTGCAGCAACGTAAAAACCTTTCGCATTTTCAGTTTTAGTCTGTGAATTGGTTGAATCGTTTTTTTGTAAATCAATTTTCAAACAAACCCAGAAATGTATCCGAGAGTAGTTTTCCCACCCTGACATGAATGTCAGTCGACAGGAAACTATAAATCTTTTCAATCTTTGCCACTTAATTGGGCAAATTTGAAAATGTAGAGTATCAGCAGAAAGTGCCAGCGATCAGCAGCTTCAGTCCAAAGACGTCAGCCCTTAAAAACCCCCATCAGTCAAGCTCTAGTTTCAAGTGGTCCTGTCCCTCCTTCCAGCCCTGTGCCAACACACTTCCTCGCCTTTAAAATCATATTACATTTGCTGAGGCTTGCGTATAAATTTTCCCTGCGTCTCATCAGGGCCCCCCGCTCAGTATGGCCTCTCCTCTGACTGATATTGGCTCATCATACTTAATCTAGGGTGAAATTTCCTAGTCTGTGCTAAATGACTTGCAGCCTTCACGAGAGAGGAGATATTTATTTTTCTCAGGGCTAATGACCTGTCCCTCGGACCCACCCACTGATGGTTATTTACTAGGGCCCAGATGCTTGGGCTCAAAATGAGTGGTAATGTCAGCGGGCGCCATCCTTCATCGGGCCGCCCCTGATTGAATCCGAGTGATCCCATTGACATTGACTCTGTGACTTTTAAGGCCATTACCTTCCACCGCCCACGATGATCACCTCATCATCGCTTCCGAGCTGACAGCTGATTAGCAACAAATTACTGACAGGAGAAGGCTCTGACACCGGGTGCAAGAGGTTGGAGTGTGTGTGTGTGTGTGTGTGTGTGTGTGTGTGTGTGTGTGTGTGTGTGTGTGTGTGTGTGTGTGTGTGTGAAGAGGTGGAGGGGGGGTTGCTAAGGAGTCAGGGGCCTCCTCCTCCTCCTCCTCCTCCGCACACACACACACACACACACAACGAGTCAGACACCCCACATCCTCTCAAAGTAATAGCCGTGTCTATGATGCAGCGGTGCCCTCGCTACTAAGCTCATGGTAATGTAATAAGTGTGGAGGGAAAACACCAGGGCTCGTATGGTTAGCCTTCCAGCGACGAGTACACAAGCAGCTGCTCCTCATTGGTGGAGAGGGAGCACACTTTATTTCTGTGGCTTTCTGTTTGGGGCTGATGTGGTTGATCTGAAGACACATTGTAGAAGAGAGGTTCTTAGACATTTGATAGGCAAAGTGGTGAGCACCTCTGTTCCACAACAGCAAAAAAGCCTAATTTGAGTAGAATTTTACAGAACTGGAATTAGGATTATATGCCTTTGTGATGGTATTTCTCAAGGAGCCTTGTTGGGTTCCCTGTGGTTTAAGTTCAGAGATCATCTAATCCCTCAAAGCTCCTTTGCATCTTAAGGACTAGCAAGCAGCTTCATTACATTACAAAAGATCATATTCAAGCTTTTTTACCTAGAAAGAAAACTGTTGACATGGATCATGCCCTTGAACCAAGGTTGCACATTCATCTTGTATTTATAAAATGCATTGACTGATTGATTTTATTTTATAACTGTGCTCAGCTCATCTGCTCAGCTCTGCATGTGCAAAGAGAAAAATGAAAACAGTTGGAAAAATCCCATTGGCAAAGCATATTATTATTAATATTATGTAGCACCTTTCAAAATTAATTACAAAGTGTGTTACAGGGACAAAAGAAAAGTGTAAATAAAAAAGTCTGATGAGGCAAGAATCTAAAATCACAAAAAACATTTAAAATATCAAGGAAACTAAGACGACTTGTAAACTGGTCTTTGGTATTTGATTGAGTTCAAAACTCTCTGTATCAGAACAAGGCTGTAGCAGAAAAAAGCATGAGTGTGTTGAACTGAGCAAGTTATTAGTTAAGTTATTAAGTTACTATAGTTTTACTTCCATGAATTTATACATCTTCTAAAACTGTCTTGATTCTACTTCATAACAACAGGTCTCCAGTCCACAAAGGTGTCTCAAGGTTAATAGGACTATCTGCTTAAATAAAGACGATTATTACTGGGGGGGTTTAAATAAAGTTTAAAGTAACAACCTGTTGTTCTTGTACTGCTGTTTCATCTTTCAGCAACAACATTCTGACTTAGTGCTTTCAAGGATCCTCCAAAAAGCCTCCAGCCGCTCACAGACATCCACTTCCTCCTGAGGCACAAACAAACCACCCTCGCCTCCTGAAGGAGCATCTGTCTGGGCCTCCAGCCCTCGAGGACCAGACAAGATGGTGGGAGATGAGCAGGGAGATGCTCCATTTGCTGCCAACAGGATCCATTTTTAATGCTTGGGGGCAATTTAAAGCCCCCTTTTAATTACACAAAGGTCCCAGTATGCCAGGAGTCATGGATGGAGGGAATGGGAAGTGTTTGAGGGCTCACTGGCTCCGTAGGTGCTTTGGTTCTGGTCTGGGGACCTGAGTGAGATGCTGGAGTTGACGGCTGACCTCGGCGCTGTGAGTTCTTTAAGAAGTTGAAAGTCCCAGAAGTGTCAGAGCAGAGGATGAAATGGTCTCCACTTGTGTCTCCCAGGGACAGATACAGGACTGAAGTGGCTAGAAAAGCACTTTCCTGCAATTACAGAGGCAGAACCTCTCACATTCATCCCACCGGTGGATCACCATGATGGGTCAGGACCGGAGACTTTAAGAGATGCTGACACTGGTGGATTTTTACCTCACCTGAAGGCATCAGGGTATAGAGGGTATATTGAGCTGCTGACCGACTGAAAGTTTCAAACTAGCAACTCATTATGGAGGAAATGGAAGCAACAATGACTTCAAGTTTAAGAAGGATCAGATTTTAGTGACATTATAGTTGGGACTTCAAATTGATCCAGTGGAACTGTTCAGTCTTCCCATATACAATCATTACCAAAGAAACTGTTGTAAAATGATTAATACATTTTTCTGTGCATCACAGATTCTCAGATATGACTCTTAGAAATATTTTGGATCATGTAAAGCCATGCCATTATCGAGCTCTCTTCATCTATCCATTGTTCGTAACCCCTACTATGAAGAATTTGGATTAGCTTTTTAGTGTAAAGTATATCCACGGTGTATCTTGGGGTTGTGTAGGCCAAAGTGTATATTTCAGCCCTGTATGATGCAGACAGGAGGTGCATTAATCAATAAGTGCTGTGGATTGTGCACAGCCTACACAATATCAAAACAAGTTATGACAGTGTTTGACTACTGTAAAGTCTGGGGACTCATGAGAGAATTATTTAAAGTCAAAGCTGCAGAGACTGATCCTACACTTCCCAGAATGCAACTCCACAACTTCCTCTGCCTGGTAAATGCCAGTGTCATTTAAATTCCTTATTACCAGTTAGTAAGACAGGATTTCTGTTAAAAATCTCAGGTGATATAACCTTAATAACACGATCATAACACGATTTGAAATGTACTTTGAAGCTGTGATGTTGCTGTCTCCCCAGATCTTAGTAAATAAATTGCTAATTGTTATCAAACACAAAAATGTTAGAAGAAAATAGTCCCCAAATTGCTAAATGGCTGAATTTAAAAAAAGACATTTGTGGCCAGAGAATTCTTCAGTGTATGATAGTAAATGCTGCCAGAAGACCTTTGAGTGCAGTGTGTGTTCAGCAGCATTATGCTTGATGCCATACATCATCCTCTGTATTACACTGTCTCTCTGTTTGTCTGCTCCCTCCCCTCAGCCTGCTGTAGCTGAACTCTGGTCGCTGCGATGCATCATGGCCGCTGTTTGATCAGCGGGGGGGGTCGCGGACCGAGGTTAGCCTGTGCTCAGACCGGGTCTTCTCAGTCTCTGGCCTCTGAGAACATCAGGGCGTTTAAGACAGTGATGAAGCCTTGCCTCTGGTGGATTGGGTCACATTGGCGTGTCTGTCACTTAGCCCGGCTGACTCTCCCCTCTCTATCTCCCTCTCTGTCTGCCTGTCAGGATGGCAGATGACAGCGGGGGCCACCGGGGGATCGCTGCCTCTCGGTGAAGCTCCATTTGCTGCCCTCCGTGGAGAATCCCCCCCACCAGCTGTATTTCAAGACCGTCGCACTGCTGTCACGGCAAAGACTCCGGCAACAAGGCGAGGCCTCTCCCATAAAACATCAAAAGCGTCCGCTGCAATGAAAACACAAGTGAGGGGGGCCTTGTCAATCTTTACAGCCCTTCTTCTAAGTGACTGTAGCCCACCGCCACTACACACAGCTTCCACGCTATTCATTCATTTTTCATGCTGCACAGTCGGTGATCCAAAATGTGCCATCTATTCTGCAGCTGACATGTCCAAATGTCTGAGTTACTGTATAATGCCGCACATAACGGAGCTGTCTACGAAAAGTTTTATGATATGGAAATATGTTAAGCGCCTCTGTGATGAATAGACATTATGGGGCCAGAAATAACACTAGCACAAGCTCGGAGCCTGCTTTGTTGTGGACATTCAAAGCCTTTTTTACATGACACTAATATTTGATTGACATGCACTCATATAGCCACACATGAAATGCATCTTTAATTGCTGTGGCAAACATTTGAAACCCATTCCCTGTCTTTGACATTATAAGTGCCTTTAGCAAGACTGAGTGGTGGGGCTTTTTATTTCGCAGTCCAAAACCTTCACTAAACATTGATCATTAAAGCAGTTAAATGTAGTTAATAGGCAGCAGCAGGGTATGTGTGGTAAGGGGTAAGTGTCCCTGCACAGGAGTACTTACAGGTGTTGTGACACACCAGAAACCAATAGAGACACTAAGCAGTCAAACGGTTCAGCATGGGTTGCTATAGGTGCAAACTTATTTTGTTTTTAATTTCAAATTGAGCTACATGCAATAACTGTGACAATGTACAGCATGTATGGCAACTACATGGTCACAGTCTTCATTCGAAGGTACCATGTGGGGTTTTCTTGTAAATCAACAGTTATTTTGACATTCAGTTTCTTTTTATACAAAGTGTGTGATTTCAGTTTTGTGTTCTGTGTCCTACCAGCATTCACTGTCGGTGATCCCTCTTTATCCCAAAGTTTCACACTTTTACCAATAAGGACACCAGATCAGAAAAAAAGCTTGTGTGATGGTGTGAAAGAGTTTGGGGACTTGTTGATTTGTATGTTGTAATACTCAGCATCACTGACAACAATAGTTCCTTAAGCCCCCATGAAATGGCATCCATATACCATCTCTACTTTATCATTATTATGCAGTATTATGAAGATTATTTTTCTTTGACATTTCTGCTTGATTTGACAGTGATAGTAGAAGGACAGGAGAGAGACACAGAGGATGAGATGCGACAAAGGACCAGACTCCAACCCAGGCTGCTGCAATAAGGACTCAGCCTTGATGCACACTCCACCAGGTGAGGCACCCACATCATGTGATGTTAATCAGTTAGGTCACTACATAATACCCTAAGGGATCCGTGTAAAGGGAAAACCAATGGGATATCAGTAGTGGAGGATCAGTATGCCTTAAAAATGCTTGATGACTCTAATTGGTTGGTGTTTTTGTTAAGGCATACTGCAGAATGAAGTGACATTGTTCCAGGATGTTAAAGCGTCCATTTTGACAGGGCCTTTAAACAGCAACACTTCATCAGCACTATATTCACTAATCTATTACCCTTAAGCCAAATCGTGGCTGTAAAACAGCCCTGTAGAGAAATGAGGGCCATCCAAAATATCCTTTTTAAGCAAAAATGTCTTCACTATGAAGTCAATGTGGCTCTTATAGAGATAGAAGCACATGAACACACACACACACACACACACACACCACCCCCACAGAGATGAATCCTGTATGCATTACGTCCAGACTGACACGTAAAGAGGCCCTAGATTAACTGCTCCCCCCTCCAGACTTTTTTATCCCCTCCGTTCCAGGGGCCACGCTCATTTACATAAACAGATAATACTTGATAAAAATTTCCATTAGACAAAGGTGAAATGGATCAATTTCTGCTGCCAAGATAAATCTCACGTTTTACACCGACAGGGTCATTACACAAGCCACATTTCAGGAATAATGTATTTAAAAAGTCCGCCGATAGCGGCCATTTCCCGCTTTCCAATTACCTTAAAGAAAAGCTTATTCTGTGGACAATAAAGCACATTACGGCACAATATGATACAGTCCATAAAGATCAGCGTGTTTGATGAGAGGTTAGCGAAAGCTCAGCATATTTCGGAGGGGATGTCACAACCCCGTGGTTATCGCTGACACCTCGCTGTGCTCGCCATGCAAATGTCCTATTACGCCCAGTCCAAATAGATTAAGAGGCCTGTTCAGAAATAAACAGTTTTTTCCCTGTTTTTTTTTCTGTCTGCGGTGAAGGTGGGAAGAGAGAAAGATGGGAGGGAAAGAAGAAGAAGATGGGTTGGTAGGCTGAGGGTGTGGGGGGGCGTTGGTGGGGGTGAGGTGGATTGACAGGACAGGGAGGTGATGCCAGCGGTCCAGGGCAGGGAGAGAATGGAAAAACTCATTAGTTTGCTTCCACCCCAATTCGCCACTCTGCCTTTGACCTTGAGACATCCACTCCCCTCTGTGCCCTGCCCACTCACCCCCACCATCTATTCCCCCACCCTCACCCCCAGCCTCCTATTTTAGGTGAATCACACTGCAGGGTTTGGATGAGAGCGAGGGGGCCGCTGGACGACAGGAGCTGAATGAGCCAGTGCAGAATGTTTCAACCTGTTTCCCACAAACATCTGCTCATTTAAGGAACTCTCTAGAAATTAATGTGTGTATCCTAAAATATATTAATGATAATACTTGAAACATGTTAGTTTGCTTAAATATTGAGCATGAAGGTTCATTCTTAACCTAGGGGGAAAAGAATTCTGATCATAATGTCCTTGTTTTTTTCTGAAACTTCCTCAGCTGAGTTTGCTCAGTGGTCATGGATGTTGTACCTGTTATGTGACCACCTGTTATCACATGACCAAAATTCCAGGTCACATGAACATGGCAACTATTTAGATGAAGATGTTTTAATACTTTTTGACTATATTGTTTAACGTGAAGTGAGTAGTAGTTCTGGAAACATAGTTGTCTGTTCTCTAACCTTTGTGAACAACAAAAGCTGTTTAAAAAACATATTTAATCACTGTTGTTTATGGCTGCCACAAACATAGTGCATAGACACAAAACTAGATCCACTGAAGTATATGGGAATAGATAGATAGATAGACAGTTGTACTTTAGTTGTCCCACACTGGGAAGCTGGAGCCTAACTTAAGTACATCTAGTCAAATACTAAGTGCAACTTTAAGATTCTTTCGCTTGAGAATTTTCATTTTATGCAACTTCATGCTGTACTCGTTGTCCTACTGCATTTCAGAGAAGAATATTGTTTTTTCCATTATGTTAATTTGTAGTTTTTTACATACTAATCATACAGTAAATTCCCACATGATGCATTGCTAAATATCTCACCACCCAAAATATAGTAGTACTAGTATAGGAGCTCTTCTTGCACCACCTTCCGTAGACTGGCTACAACATTAAAATGCTGTTTACACATCAGTGCATCGATAATATAACATAGTATTAAAGGGGTTAATCAGCATGATGAGTAAATTAACTTTTGTTACTTTAGGTGCACTGATAATAGTTTTGTTCTTTTACAACATAAACATAAAGCAACTTAAACCTGAAGCCAAATACTGTAACAGGAATGAGTTGGAAAAAACAAAATGTAGGTACAATAGTGAATCCAGTGTCCTTTGTTTGTGTTGATCTGGACTTTTTGACATCACTTTCAGTTCATTATTATTATTCAGTGATTATATTCATATAAGTCAGATATGACCACAGATGATCATGGATCTGCTTGGTATGAATGCAGCCAGAGTGCCTGAAACAAATCCAACATGACCTCTCCTGGGGTGACGGGTTGAGGGCTAACCACCCCCACTGTCTCTCTCTCTCTACCTACCTCTCTCTGTGTCTCTCTTCCTCCCCATTACAGAGACATATCAACCCTTCTGCTTCGAACAAAGTGACTCTCTTTTGTCCTCGCTGCCTCGCTGGCTGGAACCCCAAACTCTCCTCACTGCCTCCAACCTGAGGACGCATGCTTAACTTCTGAGGTATTCATTTTGCATTAAGATGAGCTGCAGTTTTCCCAGCTTGGCAGCATGTGCTGTAGACTCACAGGGTCGAGATGCCTGCAGAGATGAGGGAGGAAACAAAAGAAATCAGCAGCAGAGATCTTTTCTGTCCCACCAACCACCTCCCCCCCCCCCCCCCCGAACGCCAGGAGACATGAAACCCATTATCTTGATGGGATCAGGCAGCATCCATCTTAATACTGGATTGCATATGATGACAATGGTGATCCTCAGAGCAACATGCCACCAGCTCCAGAGCTTCCTGGCGGCAGGTTTGGAGCGAATCCCATGAGAGAAATCCTTAAAAAAAAAAAAAAAAAAAAAAATCCACTCACAAAAAGGCTCGGCTTGTATCTCAATCTGGTTTAATCCAACTGTGAATTATTTATCAAACCAGATCTGTCTGCTTGTGTGTCTGTCCATCCACGCATTCATTTTTCATCGTCCACGGGTCCCAATCCTGTCATTTCCTTAATCATAACTTCAATTATTGCCCTGATCTAATGCACTAACTTTTAATAAATCATACCAGTTGAAACAGCCCCCAATTGGTTTGTTATTTATTATTGGCCTGATGCAGGAGCCAGTTTTGGGGTTCGCATACACTTAAGCTCCTGCAGGAAGTTGATGTCTCTATGGAGGGCCCAGACAGAGATACCATAGCGCCACCTGCTGCGTTTAGAGGGAAGTAGTGATTTCATTTTCCTCTCCGTCTCGTCTGTGATTCATTGCTCTGCAGCTGTGAGTCTTTTGTTGTAGCCACACAGTCAAACAGCAAGTAATAACAACTGGTTTTAGTCAGTGATTTACTGTACAAAAGTCACATAGCTGCCCATTCAGACATTTATTGTTGCTGAGATGGACATTATTTTGGCAGTTTTGGTGTCAGTTGTACTTGGTTTTAAATGTAAAAAGACACAAATTAAGTCCAATTGTAAACATAAAATAGGGGGAGTCCATGTGGCCTAGAGGTTTAGGATGCTGACCATGTAATGATCTGGCCACCTTTGTTCACATCTTCTGTCAGCTCTCTCAACTAAAGGCGAAAAAATACATGAAGAAAATACAAAACAGTCTATAAAACAATAGATAAAATGGTTTAATAAAGTAAAGGGAAACTAAAAAATTGTAATTATTCATGCTGTAGAATACAAGGTTGTCTTGTACTGCTCAGTGCCGACTGATGAAAAAAAGATGTGGTTATGATTGTTAATTTTTTTTTCTTTTTGCATGTTTTTCACTTTCATCTTTTATTTAGCTCTTCCACAGTCTTACTGAAAAAGCACCAAAAAACAAGATTTTTTTTCTGCATTTTGTTGAATTTTTAAATATTTTCAATGATTTAGTATATTGTAGCTACATCTAAGGAGGTGGAGAACTGAGTCAAATGAGCCCAATCATGTTGAAATATTAATTCTAATGATGATAATATTTATCATCATATCCTACGTGGCCACATACTGTACAGTCAGTGTGTCCTCACTGACAGACAGATTAGATTCATCAGTTGTTTTATCTGAAGCAGCTCATGTTCAGTGTGTGGCCTTCTGCTGCTCTGCTGGTGTGTCGATGTCCACAGCAGGTACAGAGTGACCTCCACAGGACACAAAGTGAACTGCAGCCTGATGTCTGTCAGTCATACCACATCTGAGAAACACCAAATGATCACTGATGATTATCAACAGCAGCTCATTTATTTTTATTTTTCACTTACTGCAGCCACAAGAGCCAAAGAGTTCATATTCATAAAATAATTAATGGATAAGATGGAGTGGCACTGAATGAGAGTCTGTTAAGTTGAAGAAGTTTCTCTCTTTACTTTGAAGAGATCTATCAGTTTAATTTTATATCCAACTCAGATTTACACAGCAATTAATGTCCACAAGTTTGACAAATTCCACTGAAGAGGCTGCTGTTTATTGCCCACACTCAGAAAGTTTGATTCTCATACTCATAAGTAATATCCAAATTAATTCTCTCTTCAGCAGCCAAGTGATAAATAAGAGACAGAACAAATTACTGCAGTGTTTTCTCATGAATCTTCTTGTATAGTTTGACTAAATAGCTACAGAATGAAAATGCTTTTTTTTTTTTTTTTTTTTTTTACATTGTGCAGTGATGGTTCGATTCTCTAATGATGGAGCTCAGATACACTGATGTGGTGACATAGGCTATAATACATTTCTGAGAGACTGGCTCATTGGTCAACTCAGCATAAATGCTAAATACAGATTTTGACTCAAGTGCTATGTGCTAACATGACGCATCTCCAAGGCCCCAAAACTGATATGAACTTTGAATTATATCCAGGAAATTACCTACATTTGTGGTCATTACCACACAAAGTATGATTTAAAATGACACCTACAATCAGTGCTGTAGCCATGATTTTAAAAGGTTGTGAGTCCCAGTTCTGTCAATACAGCCCAAGTCAATGATGACTTGCCACCAAAAATGTTTGTAGGATTTTCAGACAATTAACCCTTCTTTCAAATTTCCTGTATTAATTAAATGTGTAGATAGAATGTCTGAGGCCTTCTCCACACCACAAGGAATATAATTGTGGTAGAAAAAATAAATATAAATGAATATAAAAATATATTAAATATTAGAAATATTCATCAGAGTGTCTCAGATTCTTTTCAGACTGCCAACCAATATCATGGACTTCTATGATAAGTAAACAGGACAGTCTCACATTTTTTCATTTTACTTGGTTTGATTTGATTGATTTTTGCCCACAAACAGTTACAATTTAAAGTACACCATCTTAGAAGTTTTTAATCCTCCACACCTAACACCTCCACAAGAACTTTGTCAAAATATTATATACATGCCATGAGATAAGCTATAGAGCAACAAAGCTGTAAATGTATGTTCATTTACCTTCCGTTTAACTAGGTTAAGTCCAATGGAGGTCGGAGACAAAACAATGCCAAATCAAAACTAACTTTTTTAAAACAACACTAAAGTTGACAATATTAAAATAGGCCAAAAAGTGAATTTAGTGAATTTTCCCACTGACGGGCCAATAAAGGAATATCTTATCTTAAGAACTCAAAATGGGGACAATTACCAATGGAGTCATGTACCGTAGAATTTATATTATATTGTAAACTCAGTCAGCGTTAACAGTGTCCTCCGTTTAATTTCCTTCTGCAGACAAGTCGTAACAAGCAGAGCAGGAAACATGAAAATTTTATTCCCATCCCTGTCTGAGCCTCAGGTATGACAGCAAATACACTTCCTGTGATCTAAAGATGGTGTCTGCAAAAATTCTAACAAATATCCTGACAGTTTTCTACATCATGTCAGAAACCTGCTTGTGCAGTCACTTACAGCACTTTTATGCTCAAATGTAGTTGTGCTGCAGATTCTGTGACCCCCCCAACTCAAAACATGTTGTTTTTAGGTGAGTCGTCATAAAAGGTAAAGAAGCAGGTGATTACAAGTAGCAATCACAAAACAACACCCTTTTGGTTATGAAAAGTACACAATTACATCATTTTTTAATCTAAATCTTCGAGAAAATCAATCTGCATCCCATGTAACTCTGCAGAAAGAGGATAACTGCAACAGCGCATATGCAGTTCTAATCTACAGTCAGTTGTATATTAAAGGACTTATTTTGGTGTTGTTCTGAGAATAAAAAAAAAAAAGTACCCTACAAACATACTCTTAGTGTCAAAAAGCTTAAACAGTTTGTCTGAGTGATGAGGGCGGGCTTACAATTTCTGATCCATTAAGGATTACCAGGAAGTTTTGTCCAGCTGCAAAAAGTGCAACACGTCGCAGCAGTTGTTGCTACTCGAAGGCATTAATCTCATTCCCAGCAGCAGCTAAATGTCCTAAAACAACCACCCTGCCCTCCTTCTTAATCCCTCCACTGTTGTAAAAATTGTTTTCGCTTTTCTTTGGAATCCCAGCAGGAATTACGAGATAGGGAACCAGATGTATCTTCTAAGACTAATAAAAAAAAAAAAAAAAAAAAAAAAAAAAAGTAAAAGGAAGCACAGAGATTAAGACTAATGCCTTTCAATATTGTTATACAGATGAAACTTTCCCAAAAAAAAGTACAAGGAGACTAAGCAACAATGCCATTTCATTCCCAGAAAGAGCTCAGTGGTCCAGATGCTACGAGGATAGATTCAGACATTAGTGCTGGAACATTTGTTGATGCAACATTTCATTTTTTACTTTTTTTTCCCAGTTTGTGATGTACTGCTCTGCATATGGCATCCAAGCAAAAAAAAAAAAAAAAACAAGTTGTATGATATTTCTGTTTTAAATTTGATCTGTTTATTTATGTGAACAATACACATTAATCAGCATGGACATTTTGGCAAATGTCAGTGTAAATGTTTCAGGTCAGCAGATGATTTTCAGCCATGACCAGAGACAAATCACATGAAAATATTCAGGAAACAATAATGTCAGTATTAAACGTTAGTTTGAAGCCTCTACAGTTTAAACCATAGTTCACTGACTGGGTTGTCATATCTGGACCAGTCCAACAGTTCTTTGTGGGTTTTGTCCCAAAACACTGCGGTGAAAACCGAGATTGTAAGATGTCTTTGTAAGGTTATATCACTTCATTTATTTAGGTTGTTCAACCTGTATTTGTTCAGCTTGTTCATGATGTTGGGTCAGGTTTTTTATCAGTTTTTGATTGAAAAGATGATAATATGTTGTTCACCTCTTTGTTGACTATGAATCAGCAGTTCATAGTTTTCTCTTCACAATGACATTTCAAAACAATCTGTCCCACATTCTGTCTTTTGTCTGATGGATCAGTGTAGTCACCCCTTAGGGAAAAAAAACATACACAAAAAATCTTGCTTAACATCTGTGTTTCATGAATTAGCTGTCATAACTGCATGAGACTTTATGAAGGGGTTCCACAGGGAGCCTAAGTAGGCTCCATTACAGTTATGGTCAGAAGAAGCTAACAGGATTCCATTTTTTTCATTTTCAGCTCAAATTACCTGAGTTTTAAACTTGTCTAGATTCTCTAAATGCGTAGCAAATCACTGCTTACTGGATCAGCATGAAGACAAATATTACATTTAGTGCCCGTAATATGATGAACCAGATTTTGCATGATGCCTGGTTTCCTCATGAAGAGGCGCTTTCTCAGGGTGGTTCTTTTCAGGAACATGTAAACAGAATATTTTAACACTCTCTCCCTCTGTGGCAGTCTGACTTCACCCCCCGCTCTGTGGGAAGAGCAAAGAGCTGTCCCCGGCACTTTGTGTCAAGGCCTGAAGCTCGGTCAGCTAGAGACATCCAGACATCCTCGATGCGAAGAGAATGGGAGTAGAAGAGAAACTCTGTGTGACACTGGGAGAGGGGGAGGAGGAGGGGAGGAAAAGGCGAGGCCGCATCAGACAACTGCCGAGCTGCATCCAAGTGTCAGTGTCCCAAAATAGTGGCGAGCGACGACCAGACTGAAGACACCAAACAAACAACAGTTCTCAGATCAAGTAAACATCGGCTAACACACAAGACACGACAAACTGTGAAGCCTCCCTCTGTCTTCCGGTCTCGTTAATCAGAGCTGCGGAGAAAGCGATCGGAAGGGACACCCATCCTATTAGAGGAGGCTGCAGCCGTCTCTCCCCTCCTCTGACCGAGGTCCTCGCAAACACTTTGCCTTCGAAAAAACGTTGACAAGCTCCCTCTGTGTGGTGCTGTGTGGACACAGAGGACAGAGTCCCGTCTCCAGCAGATGTCTTGTGGCGCCGACTATAAATAAAGCCAATGAGACCAGCCGGCCGCTGACGAGCACAAGCCGCCGCGAGGCCGTGTTAGCTTTGCAAAGGGCCTGTCTTGTCTTGGCACGGCAGGCGGGCTAACATTTGGCGGGCCCTGCGTCGAAGCCTGTGATGCCTGTGAGCTTTGTGTTCAGGGTTTGAGAGGAAAATAAAGATTCTAGCCCCTAGATTTGAGGTTTTATCAAAGTTGTTTACCATGTAGGGGCAAGTGGGAGAGGAAATGGTGGAAGCTGAGGTGCACAAAAGGAGCTTGGTAGCGAGCCGCCTGAGGAGACAAAAACATGGATGCGGTGGAAAACATGTCATGCATTGTTAATTTCTCCTCTGTGCAGTAACATATAGTCAATTTAGCATGCATTTAACATCAGTGAGAAGAAGTATAACATCTAATGTATCTAGCATAACATAACGTGCCATTAAATGTAGTGCAACAGTCAGAGAGGAGTGCACCAGTGTAGCCTTGTGTTTCATTGATGACCCTGACAATCCCAAAGGACATTGTTAGCCCGGGGGCCTGTCTGTCTCTATTTAAACCAGTCTAACAGCGCCTTGTTTGGAAAGAAGAGACTTTCACTTGCCAAGACAGTGTAGGCGCCCTCAATTAAGATGTAATGCAGTGCCATTTTATTGCACATTTCACTGTAGGAAGCATCCACAGTTAGCTCTTTATGAACGAAAATATCCCAAGTCGGCCATAACCTGGAACACGATATCTGCGATAATCATCACAAATGTGATACCTCGACACCGATAAAATGGCCGATAGACAAATCACCTCCTGCTTTTATAAGAAACATTCAGAGTATAAGTAGGAACACTTTCATTTCATGTTCCATTACACGCCGCCTAAGCGCACAATTACATCATGGCACATTTCTCTAAGTTAGGTCTGACAGAAAAATGGAGGACAGAAATCACAGACAAAGGTTCATAAAAAAAAGGGGAAGCTGACGACAGATTGTCACGGCGAATCAGTGAGGAGTCAGGAAGAAGGTGGTGGAGCAGGAGGAGTCGTCCTTATGAAAAGCCTCCGTCAGATTCCACAGGCTTTGGTGCATGTGAGAGGTGTCCTCTATCATGAGGGTTCAATCTGAAAGCCTTTGTGGATGAACAGCTGGAGTGACAGCTGTAATCCAATGCACCCAACAACCCATGAAACTCCTAAAATGCAACAGTTTGGTGTAGTTAGATGTTTATACAGTATGTGTATTCTTTCTAGTCCAAGTTGCATTGAAAGCAAAATTGATCTCAGTGTTAAAACCCTAAATTAAAAACCATATTATTTCCCTCCAGTCTTTCTTGTTTTCCCCCTCTCCTCTCTGTTCGTCCATGAAGTACATTTCCCCTCCAGTCAGAAGTCAACACAGATGAAGAGAGACTAATTACGGTACATTATAACACCCGACAGTGGAGGTCGGCCCTTCAGCAGCTCACTGCCGCAGACAGGTTGAGAAGGGAGAGTGAAGATAAATCCATCTTTTTACCCAATCCCAAATTCTGATTTAATACAGTTTGGGTTTTAATGTCGTAGTTGTGGCCATTATTCCTATGATGAAAAAACAAACTGTTGTAAACATCCATTACTGTTTATAGGCAAAGTCCTCTGTCCTCATCTGTTAATGTTTCTTGTCCTTGAGACTTAATTATAATAATGTAACTGTTATCCTTGCATTTATTTTGTGAGTATGATGTTATCATAGCTGATAGAAATGATGGACACAACCTTGAAAATCAATTGTAATAAATAATAATAATCCTTTGACTTTCTTCTTGGTGGGGATTTTAGAATTTCTGTCAAAAAAAAGATATTATTTTAAGGTGTATTTGGTTGATTGACAGGAGACTCTGGAGACAGACTGATTGCTGCTTCCATCTTCCACTGACAAGATTTGGATTTTATGGGGTCTGGTTATCTGAAGAAGATGGCACCAAGAAGAAACACAAACTCCAGGTTTGAAAGTTTTTAACAATTTTTGCCAATTTCTTTTTTGCCAGGGGAAAATAAACTCAGTGTGTACCAAATAGAAAAATAGTTAGGTGTTTTATAACAGAATCAAAATCAGGGGAAAAGAAGGTAGAAAGAAAAGACAGATCTTTTTTTTTTTTTCATGTGTTGCCTGCTTCTTTTACTACCAAAACCATTTGAAGCAAATCACTGCCAACTGTAAACCTACAAAATCAATTAATAACTCTGAGCAGCGCCTGCAGCCGCGGGAGATTCTTGTTGTTTGCCCTTGCATGCACGACTTACTATCTTAAGTTGGCAGCTGACACTTTGCCAGAGTGGATGTGCTGAGAGGTGTATTAGAAGTGATAATGAAGAACACACTTCCAGTTGAGAATGAGGCAATTAAAACGGGGTGTAAACAGCAGAGGGAGGACTGAGTGTGACTCCTCTCCTGAGGGAATCCTCCAACATCTCTCACACCTGAGAGGTCTGTGGAGAGACGCTGGCTCTGATGAGGATTCCTGATGACAGTTAGCGACAGGAGGATGTAACACAGTGGCACAGTGCAGCGGGACGACAGCCAGGAGACTGAGAGCCGAGAGCGGCCTACATTTAACATGGGCCACACCTGCATGTCCCAGCATGCTTTTAGGTTTTATATCTTGAAAATGATGAGACCTTGCAAAAAGCCTACTGGGCTAGACATCAGACGTAAAAAAGATGTTTTGACAGGCAGAGTAGTGCTCCTTGTGATGAGTAAGCTGAACTTAATGTGTAAAACATAGCTTCTATTTAAATGAATCTGGGATTGACCTGATAGCCAGAGACTTTAAAATGCTGACTTTGTCGTTTCATTGTCTCTGATTCAAGTGTGACAAGACAGCTTCTCCTCCTCATTATCTGGTGACTCTCTGCTGTATACAGTCTAATAAATGCAAAAATGACCAATAAACACTTGAGTAACACAAAAAGTAAGATAATCTTGAAAATTGTCGGTCACAAATACTGATAATGCTTCTACTTTATGTGACCGACATCTAAGAATTTTAGTTTAAAACATTCAAAAGTAATTAAAATTATTAACAGAATTTGCAAAAAACTGTTTTAACATTATGTCAAAGATGTCTGTGTATTGTGAGATATCTACTGAAGTTAGCATTGTAACCAGCTCACCCCTGTCCCATCTTGTAATACCAATTTGGACCACTAAGGCGATGGTTAGTCACTGTACCTTTCATTTTATCCTTGGTTCAACAAGTGGTTTTCTTGCAGGTTTGGCTCCTGGCACCCTGGGACTGAACCTTCTGTAACAGGTGGGCACTGACTGATGATCGACCTCTCACGCCTCTCCTGAACCCACTGTGTCTTTGTCCCTGGAGTCCTGCTCGGAGAAACTCTAAATCACCTTGGTACTGGTGATTGCTACCCCGATATGTTTGGAGTATGAATGTGACAGGTGGCCAGCTCATATTGCACTTTTAATATTCAAAATAAAAATAATGCCTTGTGCTTCGATAGCACTTTTTACCACAGAGGTGACAACAAACATCGAGGTAAAGGAACATGCCATGAAGCATTAGTGAAGAAAAAGTTTTTTGAAATAACACTAATTAGTCATAAATAAGTGCAAATAAATATTGTAAAATAAAACATGCAAGTACATTTTCGAGAGCTTCACATGTCCTGATTTAGACTACCGGCAATACAAGTAATTATAATTTCAAGGAAAGAAGAGAGAAAACTAGGTATGGATCTACAAGTACATTCAAATTATTTTAGAATTATATTGTGCTTTTCTGACATTCAAATCTCGTACAGATTAAAGGTAACAAATGTTATTGTTACTTTTTGTATAATTGTATGATAATTTTAAGGTTTTGTTTGTTTTTCATGCTAAAAAATTCATCACTTTAACAAGTGCAATAGTATAGTAGTTTTTCTTTCAATTAAGACAGATTGTTCAAATATTCAATATATTTTGTCAGAAAAAGTAGAATCTAGAAGTTAATTCTTACTTTTTGGAAACTAGTTTAATGAGAAAAAAATCTGACCAGCTTTTTCAGACGCTTTCAGCCGCATCTCATGGCCTTCCATCAGTTTTCTCATGAATAAAAAAAAAAGTCTCGTCTCGTGTTTGTTGTTTTCAGTCAGGCGCTCCGCGGGCACCGTGCAGGCGTCCATGACTGATGACGTCTCTGGTGATTTGGACGATGTTGTAGCTGAAACTTGATAATCATCGCGTTGTTTTTAAAATTAATGTTTATATATTTTTACAAATGCGAAGTGCGTACTATAAGCCCCAGAATGGCACAAACTGCACATATACCAAACTGAAAGGTGAGTTTGTCGTTGATATCTTGGCTATAAATGCAGCGGCATGTTAGCTTAGCTTCTAGTAGCCTGTTAAGACTCTCAGGCTGTAATTAGCCACTGGCAAATTCGCCTTGGAAATTCGCTTATTTTAAGATTGACTTGAGTAAAGATGGTTTTGTTTACATAGTAATACTTAACTCAAAATGATTTATGGTTCAGTTGGTTATTTGGGAATAGTCGGTTAATAATTTTTAAAACAAACGTCACTTTTTAAATGTCTGATACAGTGACATTAACGTAAACAAATGCTAATTTCACGTTAGCCAGCTGTGTGTTGGTAGATAAAGACTGGGAGTTTGATCGTTTGTAGAAATCTAAACTTTATTGGTAAGTGTTGCTGGGTTTGTAGTGTCCTTATTGGATTCCAGTTTGTATCCGAGGCTTCCTAAAAAACTTTTGTTGTTTCTAAATTAATGTTAGCTAGCAGGTATTAGCCCCTCTAATTTCTGTCACACAGATAATATAGAAAATTAGAGAGAACCAGCTTTTCCCTGACGTTAATTTTGGCTGTTCTTCACTGGTTGATCTCAGGAAATCTGATTTACTGGACAAAATACTGACTGGGAGCTCACAGTTACAAGCCGCAGCCACCATGCACTAACTTTTAATAAGATGTGTTGTGTAAGATGCAGCTTTCATTGAAACGGATCTGAATCTGTCTATTCATTCTCAGCTTCAGGTCTGACTAAAGCAGACTCCTCCGGCTCAGCCATGCCTCAGAAACTCCAGAAGAGCGCCCAGACTTCACACTACATAGAACTGGGAGGTTATCAGTATTGGCCTGTGCTGGTGCCCCGAGGTATCAGACTGTACACCTACGAACAGATCCCAGTGTTTCTGAGGGAGAACCCATACATCACAGATGGATACAGAGCCTACCTGCCCTCCAGACTGTGCATCAAAAGGTGAGAAGCAGATTTGCAAGACAGAAATATACTGAATACAGAATAGAATGCTGGTCCAGGGCTGCATGAATATGACTAAGATGATGAGCAATCGTGCCCCTGAATAGTGTTTGATATTAGAAGTAAGTTATTATCTGTAGTTGCATTATTATTTCTCTTGTTTCTTTTGACCACTCCTCGGGGAAGTCAGAGTTCAGGGTCTTCAGAGATTGACTCAGGGATTTTGTTTTAGATTGCCTGTTGCATGTTTCATTCTAAGAGCTTAATTCCTTTTTTTTCAGGGTTATATCCACAAATACCCTACAAATAAAGTTTCCTATCTATTTCCCATTTGTCTGTTTAATGACAATATTTACCTCCTAAAAAAGTCAATAGTTTAGACAAATTTTGGTTCTATGAAGGAACAGAAGTTTGTCAGTCAGTTATAGCTAATTAATAGCTAATTACGCTAAATTCATTTAATCTTGGACCTTTCTGGAGCCAACAGATTGACTGTCTGTATGTTCATGCAGCATGAAGATGTCTGAGTTTAAAGACTATTGGCTGTAAAGTTGAGATTACTGATCTCAGTGGAGAAGAATGACATCCTTTTCTTGGAGTGATCATTTCAAAGTTGTAAATCTTCTGTGCAGCCTCTTCATTCTGTCCAATGAGACAGTGAATATCTGGAGCCATCTGTTGGGCTTTCTGCTCTTCTTCTGTGTCGGGGTGTACAACATGGCCTCGGTGCTGCCGGCTGTTGGTGCCTCCAGAGAGGACTACGTCATCTACTCCATCGGACTCTTCTGCTTCCAGGTACAGGACTAAGTTTTTCACTTTACTTCAGCTGTGACAACTAGTAGAAATGTCTGTTTCGGATGTCACCTGACATTTTGAAAAGTTGGTGGGTTGTGAAACTCATGACTAGATTACTTTGCTGCTATTACTTTAAGGCTACTTTATGGCTGAGCTTAAAGCTGGCACCCTTAATATTTTTTTATGCTCATGTGGTGTTAATAAATCCGTCTGTTCAGTTCAGTAATAGTCCATTTCTTTAGGCAGTTATTTTCAAATGTTTATCATCCTGCTGGGTCAGATCTGTGCACTTAATGCTGCCAATAAAGTCTGCTCAATATAGAGAGAAGAATCTGGGAGTGACTGAGTCAGTGGTGTCACATCATGTTTCATAGTTGAGTTTTTCCTAGGGTTGTAGTGAATTCTGTCTTCTTATAATTACCTCTCACCTCTGGAAATAATGTGGAAAGTTACATATTACAGATTGTTAGAATTACTTTGTCAAAGTTACAGATTTCAGGGTTTTTTTCACTTGCTCACTTTCTGAGACCACATTCTAACAATTTGTTGATTAAGGATTAATTGCAAAAGATTTTTCAGGTCTGTTTCTGCCATCTTTATGTTTAGCCAAGTTTACCTCGGCGGGGCTCATTTTACATTATGTTATGTGTTCCAGGCTCAGTTACAACAAGGTTTCTCCTTGTGTTGAGCAATGTGGTGATTTCAAATTAGCCAAATATCTTGGAAACTGAATATGTGGCAATTGCATGGTGTTACCTTAATCTGAGTGGCTACAGAAGGACATCAGACCTTATCCAAAATATTGGCAGTTATTGTCCACGAATGAAAAATAATCAGTCCAGCAGTTGGCTGGACTAGGCTTGACAACCAGAGTCTTCAAGTCCAATTAAAAAAAATCTGAGTCTATTGAAACAGGCTGAATTTTGAGATAAAATGGTAGGACACCTCTCATTAAACCATAAATATTTTCCTCCTTGTTATCTTGCTGTGCGTATCACATCCTTTGCTGTTGTAATGCCTGACTGTCCCCTCATCGTCTCCTCTGGATCTTTCCATCTTCAGCTGTGTATGCTGTGTTCGGTGGGTTATCACCTGTTCTGTTGCCACCGCTCAGAGAAGACCAGCCGCCGCTGGATGGCGCTGGACTATGCGGGGGTTTCCATCGGCATCCTGGGCTGCTACGTCCCTGGAGTCTTCTACACCTTCTACTGCAATAATGTGAGTTCATCTTCAGCCTGCAGTTCACTTCTCTCATTTGTCTCCAATATCTGCACGCCAGGGAGTTTGTTTTCCTTATGTCGACAGCGTAGGTGGTAAAATTCACCAGCTGCTTCACCCTTCAGGACACCACATCAAACTGAGGTATCTCAGCAACAAGAATAGATACATGTTATAGAGAAATAACTGTAAAAACCTATACTCAAATACGAATGAAAATGAATAATAATAGGTACTAATATACATGTGATTAGTAACTTCAAAGTGTATTATGGCTAAAATAGTCAAACATAAAGTTGAGTAAGAAGTTGACATAAGTAATTCAATACAGAAATTGCACTTGAACCAAAATAGCACCTACCTGATGTCTGGTCACATACAAAAAATGCAGCCTGCCAAAATACTATCATTATTTGCTTAAAGATTTGTGCTACCGATTGCTCAAAAATGTAGTTTATAATGTAATTTGACTTTCCTGAGCTTGACTGAACAAGAGTTGATGTGTCACTGTTTTCTTCTGCCAGAATATTTGCAAAAATAATCACATTTAAAGTCATAAGCAAGGTCAAAGTTAAACTCAGTGGACAGATTAGTCACTTGCTTTGTCGTTGGAACTCTTATCTTTTCATGCAGCACATCACAGTGTCTCTCTGGAATTCCATCCAGAGCTTCTGTTTAAATCCTTAAAAAATGCCAAAAGAGATGCGCCCCCCCTCCACTCCTTTGTGACTTAGTTACACTCCAGCTTAATTGAACTGTAAATGGCTCATTCTCCTTGTGGAGTGGAGTTCACAAACAACAAACTTGTCCACTGTTTCATTTCCTGTTTCCATATATTCATATGCTATTTTCTGTTCATAGTTCATATTTCTTTTCCTAACTCTTCCATGATCTCACAAAAACCGTCTGGCTGCTTTGGCCCTGACATTGCTTACTTTGGTAGCATTACTGAAACACTACTGTTGTTGTTACCTGTTCCTATATAAAAATGCTTGACGACCAAACCCTTTCTTGATATAATAATAATAGAAAACCGTTCTCAACTATTAAATTTGGTCTAAACACAACTGACAAAATTAGCTTGATCATCAGCCTGACATTATGTTCCTGTGGGCCAAATTCTTGTTGAGACGATGGTTTGTTTTGTTTTGCCCGAGCCGATCAGTCGTGGCTGATGTATTAATCCAGCTCTGGTAGCTGCTGTTGAAGTCAGCAGTTTTCAGGACCATTTTCTGGCTATTTTTCTGTTGCCATTTTTTATCGATGTAGTCGAGTATCTTGCAAGCTGTGCAAGAGGATGACACTGATGTTCTTGGTCTCTCCTATGAAACTCTGACTGGTCGGTTCTGTTTCCAACTGGGGAAACTGCCACCAGTGGGAACAACACACTGAGTTGTGTGCGTTGATTCAGAAGTCTGAAATCAGACTGTGGCTTATTTGGTGTTTCTGAAGCTTTCAGACATGTTGTGTGGAAGGAATTGTATGTGATGTGGCTGAAAGCTTCAGAAACACAGAGTGAGTGGACTTTGCGCAAGTCATAATTAGTTCATCAGACTAATATTTTATGGGTCAAGAAGTAACATTAAACGGCAAAATTATGATTTATAGTAGGATTTACCTGATCAGAGAATAAACAAGAAAATTGTTCTGACTTGATACTTCATTCTCCAACAGTTTTTGATGCAAGAAAAAATTTCATATTCAGCCCTATTTGCTTCTTTGATAATAAGAGCTTCAAGGCTTTTTTGATTATTCCGCTCAGTTCAGCGTTGTTCGCATCACAGATATTGAAAATATGTTTATATGAGCTTCACTGCTTTAACGTAACCACAGTCCTCTCCGGAGACTCTCAGCTCAAATCCTCGGTCTGAGAGGCAGTAATTGAATAAAGCTGAAGTGGAGCCCACAGTCTGGCTCTGCTGATTGACTCATTGTTCCTGGTGAATAAGCAACACGACACCTTTGCTGTGCTCGCCGTTTGGAAACAGCCTCTGATGACACAAGCCTGTTCAGTTCCTTATTCCAGCCGCCCACCACCATGTTTTTTTTTTTTTCCTTTCCTGGTTGCTTCTCTTTTCATTTTTTATTTACTTATTTATTTATTTATTTTTTTTACTCCTGAAGTATTTGGCTGTGCTCCTTACTGTTCGCTTTCCCCCGCATATTGGAAGCGCCGGGTTATTTTGCCCCCAGAACGCAGCTGAAATCTGCTCCAGCCCAAACCAGATGGCTGCGTTCACGGAGCGGTCCGTCACTCCTGTTCCCCACCATATGACGTTCGCAAGTCTGGGAGCTGTCTCAGCGAAGGGGCCCCCCGTCCTTGCCAAGACTAGGGCTCCGCTTCTGGGTGGCTCCACTCCTATGGCAAGCCAAGTCCCTGAAGAAAAACTGATTTTTATATTTAGCCATTCAAACTCTTGTCTCGTCAGAGTGTTTTAGAAATGCAGATTTGGAGGAGAGAACATGGTGTCTGTTAGGAGAAGAGCTTAAAAAATTGGCTGGAGCCGAGCGGGGCCTTGTTCCTGGTGCAAATTTATTCACTGTGAAATTCAGCAGGACTCGTTACATGAGGACGTGTGACTGGACGGAGGCCTACATCCACACAAATGGACAGAAGGGACTGAGAGCAGGCTGTCCAGACTGTGTTACAGTTACTTATAGAAGTTTAAGTAACAGCGAGGACTGGAGGTTTGGTTTATAATCAAGAGCATGTTAAAAACAGTTGGAGACCGTTTTTAGCACATGTATAGATCTTCACTGTTTTTGCCCAGGAAGTTTTTTTTTTTTTCATCGTATGCAAATAAAATAAGCCCATACATGAAATGGTCAGACAACCTGAGGTGTTAATTTAAAAAAAACTGAAAGTGACAAACAAATCCTCAAGTGAAGAGGATTAGAAATAAACAATTATTTTTTTTCTTTATTAAATGAAATAAAGAGCAGAAGGTACTGAAAGAAGCACGTCGCAAGTTCCCAGAGATTAAGAGGAAATCTTTAATAAGTCTTTTTTGTCTGACCAATATTAAATAATGGTTTAGTCTATAAAATGTCAAGACATTGTGAAAAATGCTCATTACATTTTCACAGAACCAAAAATGACATCTTCTAATTGCTCCTTTTGTCCAACCAACAGTTGAAACCATAATATACTATCATAAATGACAAAGAAGCTTCTGTTCGTCAGCAAAGCATTTTTCAAACAAAAAAACTGGACAGTTTTTGTTTGAAAAATGACTGCAGCAATTCATTGCTTATCAAAATAGTAAAATAATAGACTAATCGTTGCAGCTCTAGTTTATATATTTTTGATGGATGAATGACACTTTATATTCCACTGATAAATCAATGAAATTTGAAAAATTTTAAAAATGAAAAAGAAGCTGAAATCAAGATTCAGTACAGAAATAATGCAGTTTATTTGAAAACACTGTGTTCATGAGGATCATTGAAAATCCTGCTAATCTTGAGACTTTAAAACTGTCTTTGAATACAGCTAATGGAATATTTCTAATCATGTAATAGTGGGTTTCTCTGTGCTGCATGTTCACTCATACGTACCAGGATCAGCAGTCCACTGTAAATCACACTGGTGCTACTGCCATAATTTCATTCACTGCACAGAACCTTTTTTCTCTTATGTACATTTAACTATAAGGTTTTATTATTTTTTCCTTCAGGGAATCTTGAACCTTCAACATATAAATGGAACAGAAAACCCTTGAAATGTTCAGACTTTATTTGAAATGTGTGAAACAGTGAGAAGTATCTGTGTGTTTCCTGTGAACAGGGAAGGGAGTGTCTGAGTGTGTTTGTAAGTGTGGAGACGGTGTGATTTAACCTTCGACCTTCCTGTCTGCGCAGTACTGGCGGCAGGTGTACCTGGTCACGGTCCTGGCCATGATCCTGGCCGTCTTCTTCGCCCAGATCCACCCTCATTACCTCAGCAAGCAGTGGAAGCAGCTGCGCTCGCTCATCTTCTGCTCGGTGGCTGGATACGGCCTCATCCCCACCGTCCACTGGATCTGCATCACCGGAGGCTTCTCCTCAGAGCTCGTCCAGGTGAGCTGCGCACGCCGAGGGTGTCACCATAACAACAGTATTCCCCGCTTTGATTTTTCAGAGCTTAAATTTGATGTTGAGCGGTGTGAACTTTTAATATTCTAAACCAAAATTTTCTGCGAGCTGAAATTATTTGCTACAGAGGAAAAGATCCATTTATATTTGCTGTGAAGAGTCATAATTTTTATAGTTATTTAGCTGCCAAAATTATTTTACTGTTAACCTGTTTTGAGTTGTTGATTTTTTGCCGCTGCTGTTCTATTCACACATTGGTTCAATAAATATTCTTTCCCTCCAGGCGTTTGTTCCTCGAGTCCTGGGGATGTACTTCATCGCTGCATTAGCTCTCATTTTCTATGTGTCAAAAGTTCCTGAACGTTATTTCCCGGGTGAGACTGCATTTTGATTTTTTCTATCGTCAAGAACAACTTTTCTCAATCACTCTTCTTCAGTCTTAATTTGGAATGTTGAAAGGTTTCTCAAACTGCTTGATTAGCAATAGCTAAGATTTAGTTTGTTTGATCAAAATGCAAACTTTAAGCATCAGCCTCTCATCTGGTGTTTTTCAGATCTTGAAAATCTTTAGTTTGCTCAAAATGTCTGGACAATTACCTGAAATGCATCATCATAGACTGATAATCAATTCTTAATTCATGTTTTAAATTTGGATATTAAATTTAACTCTGTAAAAGGATTCTATGATGGACATACGTTACAGAACCCTTTACTGTATTTAATTACAAATCACAAATGATCTTTCAGCGTGTATCCGTATAACTCTTGTTTTATTTCGGTCTCTTTCCGGCCTCTGTGATGCTGCTGCTGCTGCAGGTCAGCTGAACTACCTGGGCTCCAGTCACCAGGTGTGGCACCTGCTGCTGGTGCTGATGTTTTACTGGTGGCACCAGTCGTCCAGCTTCATCATGGCGTACAGACACAGCCAGCCCTGCCCTGACGCCCCCCAACACGCCTAGGACGCTGCAATGCATGGTGGGATCCCTGACTGTTAAACTGTAAGCAGATCTGATCCTTTACCTTACTGTTAAGGTGTAAGATTATATTTTAAATAGTATAGTATATACTTAGGTTATCCTGTTTCTCGTCTGTCGTGGGACAAAAACTCATAAAAATATTCAATATTAAAGGTTATTAGCTTTGGTATTTTTGTACAGTGATCCTCACATTAAGCCTCCAGTTTTTTTCTAGGCTGTGTAGATTTGAATAAAGGCAAAAAAGGCTTTAAATATCTTTCACAACTAACATCAAGAAAAAAAATAGGCACAAACAAAGCATTTTTTTTTCTCTAATCATGACCATTTTCTCCTGTAATTCTCTCATTGTTAAAACCTGTTTTTTTTCCTGTCTTCAGGTTGGTGAGTGGCTGCAGGGAGACACTGTGAACAAGCCTTCAGTCCATCTCAGTGTCACCACAGATGGACAGATTCTTACCTGCAAGTGTCTTCAGTCCATCTGACACGTGAGACTCTGTAAACGGGAATCAGTGCCGTGACCTCCAGGATGTCAGGTGACACGTGTCGAGTGTATGTTGTTAAGATAAAAAGCAGAACCTCGTGAGTGATTGTAGGTCGACGGTCACAGTGGCTGACACTAATTTTTACCACATTGTTACAAATCAAACAGAAAGTTTCCAGTCAAACTACAAAATCTTCAGCTAGGCTGCGTTCAGATTTACACAACTTTAAAAGCAGCTTTCATCACAGATGTAGCTGCAAAAAAACTCAAATCATCAAGATTGGCAAGTTTAGTCAAGTATCATTTTCTCTTTTATGAGAGCCGTTTCTGTAAGTGCCTGTTAATGAAACATCATGTAGCTCTTGTTATATTGAATGACGTCAAGCTTTTCTCCTAAATGTTTTTAACTGATTTGTTGATTTTTAAATGTTGCTAAGCCAGTGATTCTTCTGAATATAGTTCCAGGTTATGCTTTTAAAAACTGCCTTTAGGCTTCCTTCAGTAAGTAATCACATAAACTGACCTTAAAAGGGAAAATTGAATAATCAAAGTGTTGATGTCACCACTCTGCACAGTTATGCTCAAAGTACGTGTGCATGTGAGGAAACAAATCTGTTTGTTCAGTGTTGAGATCTGCTGAGCCCAATCATCTCGTTTTAATATATAAAAAAAGTTGTTTGTGGTGAAACTGTGAGCTACTTGAAAACAAGCAAAAATGTAACCAGTATCTTTCAACAAATCCACGTTTAGATAGAAAAACCAAAGGGTCGGAGCCGCTGCTGTGGAGCAACGTTTCATGTTATCTTCATCAGTTTATATTACATTGATTTTTTTTTTTAATTGTGTAATTTAGTGTGTGCAGTATTGGTGTTTGTTTCTTACTGCTGAAAGAGACAGGAGTCAGATTGTTAGTCCCAGCATGGTGAAATGTACTTACTCTAAATACAGGTACTGCAACTGTTACCTGATGCTCCAGGATTGAATGTTGTTGGTTTTTTAATGTTGTCTCGTGTTGGGCTGCACTGCCTCAGTGTTCAAACTGACACTTATATCAGAGGTCAATCTTCACATCTTTATTATATTATTTTCCTGCTCTAATCAGGGTTCAGGCTTATTAAAATGGTGATGGGTGAGTAGTCGGGTGTTAAGGAGCAGCTCAGCCTCCAGGGGCTGCTAGTGAGACTTTTAGGCCTTTCAACTGTGTCCCACTTCCAAAATTTAAACTCCTAATGTTGACTGTCCATTATTTAGCATCTTTAACTGAAGAGAAGAGAAAATAATATTTTCTACACAAGTCAGCGTTGCCTGTCTTTGTATACTAACAGAAAATGATGCAAACAGCGATGGACAACAACCAACTTAGATGTGCTTCTACAAATGATATTTTGTTTAGTTAGAACATCCATTTTTCTTTCAATTTTTTTTTTACAGCAGTAGGAAGCCTCTATTTTACTGTGCTTAAAATTATTAACATGTGGGCTTTCTGAAGCATAAATTACTGTCTGCTTAAAATTTGTCATTTGAAATTGGGACACAGTTTTGTTTTCCAAGATTCAAGCACTGATTTCATATGCTGAAAATCTGTATTCTCATACAATGCAGTTCATATTGCAACTGCAGTATTTCTCTATACTGTGCAGCCCTGTCATCTACTGTAGCTTCAGCTGACTTTACCTCTTTGCTTTTTCTCTCATTATTTAAATGGTTACAACTAGATTGATTTTTGAAAACTGCTTTTTCTGCCTGAACTGTCTGTAAACTCTGTTTGTTTGGGTTTTTTGTTTTAAAGAGAGACAGTAACCCACAGTTCTTTTTCTCCAGCTCGTTTAGGGAGATGTGCAATGTTAAAGCTCAACTGTTGTTTTGTATTTTAATGTCTTCATTCCAAAATGCAACACATCTATGTTGGAAAGAAATTTCAACTTTCAAAAATATAGATGTTCAAGTTCTCCCAGATGTTACAGTTTTGTAAGCAAGAGTCTTAAAACATTAATGCATGTCTCATCAGAATCTCTGTTTGTCCAGTCAAATGGTTGTCGTCTCATTTTGGAATGAATGTCATTTCTCTGTGTGATATTTAAAGTTTTAGACTGAGACAAATGTTCTCCCGTGTTAAGATTTCAGATCCTTTTTGTTGTTCTGTATTTAAATTATTCATTATGAACCTGCTCTGTACATCTGTAACAGTTTCTAGAAAACATTTTGTCTTTGATAAGCTCGAAGAGACATCAGCTAAGTCTAAGGCTCATTTTGTAGCGGTGGAAATTTTGTATCTTGACTTTTCATACCTGAGCAATTGAACTGCTGAACTTGACTTTAAATAAAATGAACCATGTTTTAAAAGGTTAAAACTTTTGTTTTAAATTCCACCTCAAGCTGCACTGAGATGACTCTTTTTATTGCATCAAACAGCAGTATAGCAAGATAAATACAAGATTTTCCCTTGTGGAGGAAAAAAAAAGATGGAAAGTAGTTGTATCAAATGGTTCCACTGGTGAAAACACAGCAACCTGCAGGTTTAATTCAAACAGATGTGCCAATGGTTGTGTCGGTAAATACAGTGCTTAAGGCCATCGATGTAGAGAAGTAGATCATGGAAGAATTCAGCGCTGAAAAGTGCGTCAATGGAGACATATGACCTGATTTCATGGTTGGTCTGAAATGGTTTTTCCCTTTATGAATTCACCAATTCACATTCTGCAGTAGAAAGAGCTGCGTTAAAGAATAACTGATATTCTTTATTGTTGTTATTGTCAACAAATAACATGAAAAGACCAGAACCAATAACAAACTGATCCAAAGCCTGACATATTTTCTTCTTCTGTGCCATCGAGCTCCATCAGTGAGCCACACTGTTGCACTTGATGACATGTTCCTTCCTCACCACACTAGAGTCTACTTTGACTAACAGCTGAGCCAGAGACAGGAAGGCTTTGGTCTGTTCATGGCAATTGTTGTCAATAACAAAGTCTATGGATTACTGCCTTATCCTTTAACTGATGGTGCAATTCCCATGTGTTTCTAAGTGTGAATTCTGAAAATGTTATGAACTCTAATGTTCAGAGCATTTACATTGCTGAGGAAATAGTGGTACATCTTGCGAGTTTCAGTCAGGGTCAAAGACAAACCTAGACTAGTGATCTAATGTGGCTTTGTGTTTTATTTCTTCCTTATTTCTAACAGAATGTGTTGAGTTGTAACTTAATAATAATAAAAAAAAAAGAAAGTTAACAGTACTTACATAGAAGTTTACTGCTAGAAATAAAACAGTTAAGAGCCTAAATTTAAACCTGACCCAATTAATAGATCCAACTTTTTAAGGAAGTACAATAAAATTAGATCCCTTCTAGTATTCAAAGTGTAACGCAACACGAATGACAGCCGCATTTGGCTGCGTAAAGACTACTGTGAACTTATGCATAGAGAAAGTCTAAGAAAGACGAAACAAAGTGGTTAAGGTCAACTCCCAAACGATTCCGCCGACATGACAGGCCAGCGCAGGCCGGTTGTGTCGTGGTTTCCGAGGTACTGTGCAGCGAGGCAGAGCCCAGCTCAGGTAAGGCTTCGTGGTGCTAAAAAACATATTGGTAGATCAGAAGGCAGGCCATGGAGCTATTCGCAGCGAGTCAAGCGGTCAAACGTTAAGCTTATAATCACAGTACGATTTTCGAGTGGGTTGTCCGTCTCTCCCAGTTCAAACGTCTTTTACGAGCGTTAAGATGCAGCATTAAAGGCTTCTCAGCAAACAGGTACAGCTGAAAGATATGTGAAAACACCACTCACACTCCACAGGACTCAGGTTTTAGTTACGAGAGATGTATTAAAATGTTCATTTGGAAAAAAAAAAAAAGCGTTAGGACACTGTTAGCTTGTTGTGATTGGTTCCCAAGCCAAAAAAAAAAAGCTCAGGGGTTATTGGACAGCGACTGGCAGAAGAGATGGATGCAAGAAAAGTCACTGCTTTGAGGGAAAAGGTGCAGCTCCGAATGGGTCAAGCTCTACCGGCTGTGAGGGTGGAGGCGGCTGCGGCTGCTGAGGTCCACTGTGGACGACCATTTCTGTGAAGGGCACGGCCCCAAAATCATCCATGATTCTGCTTTCTCCAAGCGCACCGTGAAGAGAGCCCGTCCAGGACTTCCCATTGGCTGTGCCCATGTCGCTCTTGCTGTCAGAGAGTCCTTGATACGGGCCGTGCCGGCTGCCGTCCTGAGGGTGGAAAGGTTTGGCTCCGAACGGGTCCAAAAGAGCCTCGTCAACCGGCAGAGAAGCTCCCTTGTCTTTCCCTTCAGCCATGGTGATATCAACGCTGATGTTCTCCTTCGAGTCGGAGGTGCTGAGGAACTCGTTGCTGCTCTGCGAGTCTCTCCGGCCGACCTTCTTGTGTCTGCGGACTCGCTCGGGTGTGCGGTACGTTGGCTTGTTGGACTTGCGGCCTCCGGTCGGCGTACCGTGGTGGCGTTTGCCATTGCTGCCGCCTGCTGTGGCCTCCTGCTTGGTTTTTCTCTGGCGTGACGACAGCTTCTGGAGGCTGCGCTGCTTCAGCCTCTGCTGCTGAGGACTGGCCGACTCCTCGAAAGGCGCCCGGAAGATATCTTCAGCGCTTCTAGAGGTGGTGGGAGGCGGTTTGGTGGGGCCTGGCTGGAAGGGAGAGAAACCAAAAATGTCAATGCCCTCGGGGGAAATGGGCGGCGTTTGGCCCATGGGAACATCGCTGCTCTTGCCCGACTTGGAAAGGTTCCGGCTGAATGGCGCTTTGGTAAAAACATCAAACTCGTCCGCAGCTTTCTCCTCACAGCTGACTTGCCTGAAAGGCGCTTTGGCAAAGATGTCCGAGCTTTCTGGCGGCCCGACGGGCGAGGCTCCTCCGAGGAAAGGAACAGCACCAAAAACATCCACAGCATCCACAGTTGC
Organism: Centropyge bicolor; assembly: GCA_037975185.1. Classification (NCBI taxonomy): domain Eukaryota; kingdom Metazoa; phylum Chordata; class Actinopteri; family Pomacanthidae; genus Centropyge; species Centropyge bicolor. Next base: position 4,022,280 of record JBBMOC010000020.1, on the reverse strand, counting down.
AGCAGCTCTCACTCTGCTGGGCGACTCAGGAGGAGTGATCAGAGTCGTGCCTGAATCCTCGCGAGGACTCCTGCTGGTGGTGGCCGAAGCTGCTTTAGCTGCCGGAGCTTTCTTTGGGCGGCTCTTGACCCTGCTGGGATCGTAGTCGGAGTCAGAGCTGTGCTTGTCCTCGTCCTCCTCTCCCTCTTCTTCAGAGTCCATCAGCAGAGGCCTCTGTCCTATATTCTCCGGCTCAGTGTCTTCACCGTGCTCGCTGTTCAGGCCTTCTTCCTCTTCCGGCTCTTCGTCTTCGCTGCTTTTTGGTGAAGGAGGGTCCGACTCGAAGTCGCTGTCAGACTCTTCACCGGGTCTGCAGTTGCTCTTTTTGGATGCTTTGTGCTCCTTGGGCGCCGCCGGCTGCGGGTCCTTTGTAGTGGTTGAGACAGGAGCAGGATCAGCGACTTCCTCACTGGTCTGCTCAGTCTTTATCACATTGGTACCTGCAGAAAGACAAACACAAGAGTTAAAGTTGTTACCAATGTTTCTTGTGTTTTTAATATTCCCTTGAATATGCACTTCAAGTATTAACCTCCGACCCGCCCAGATGTTTTTAAGTTCGATGTTGTAAATCACAAGATGAGCGACAGAAGGAGAATCCTGATGCCAGAAGTACAAGTTTTCATTTCCCAAAAAAACGTCTTGTGGCCCTTTTGACCTCTGTGATATGTTGCATTACTGAAATGAGGATTACTTGGCTTACGTTAGGATTTGTATTTGTGGACGTCTGAGCAGTTTGTCCAATATTGAAGCAGAAGGAGCAGCGCAGGAGAATTCACAGAACTCAATATGGTCACGCAGTAAGCAGAGCAGGCTTAGAGGCAGAGGAAATGAGATGGCCAGATTTTCAAGATTCACAAAGTTGCTTTTAAATTTAAATCTCTTGGTGAGAAGATTTACGCCGTCAGTCACCTCCTTTAGTCTTAAAAATAAAAGCTCTGTTCTGCAATTACTACTCCTTACTCTGGCGTAGCTATAAATTCTTACACATTTGGCAAAACTGCGCCTTGCGTAAATTTATTTCCAAGAGATTTGCATGATGACAATTTAGAAATTAGCCTAATTAGCAAGTGGATAGTCTCCAATTGTATTGAAAATAAATTGTGCCATACACAATGAGCCAATTTATTGTTCCCTATTAGTGGAAGCTCTACATTAGAAAGCAGAGAAAGGGCCCCCTGCTGTGAACACGAAAATGGAAACCTCTCCACGTCTTCAACCATCCAAACTGGCAGGACCAGATGACAGATTAGCCAAAAGCTTTGTCGCAAAATGAAACAAGGCAGCGATAAAAGATAGAAGTCTCCGGAATCAAATATATTAAAAGAGGAAACACGAGGTGAGCTGCATCTGTTCGCTCCACCCGACTCGTCCCAGATTATAACTCGTAATCACCTCTCAGAGTGACACAATCTCACATCTTTAATCAGGAGAGAAGACAACAGACTGACACTCAGATTTGTTTTGTCCATGTTCCTCTGGGTGAAAGCTGAAGGATTACACGCTGCGTCTCATCTCTTAAAGATACAAATAAGTGGTGAAAACATGCGTGTGATTGTTCTCTTGTCTGATGGAAGATAAAATCTGTTGGAAACGTCTGACAGCAGGCGGGAGCTTAGACAAGTCTCTTCCCTCACACAACTACTGCCACTGAAGCGAGGTGGATTTGAAGCTGCAGATTAGATTAGATTGATAGATTTGAAGCTGTAGAGAGGTGAACATTTACAAGACGGAGTGACTCTGAGCCAAAAGATTGCTGAAAATAAATAACAGCTAATTTCATTATATAAGATTCTTGTTAACAGTAAAATGTTAATGTTTTAGTTGTCTTATCAAAACAGAGGACAAGGACAAAGGTTGCACTGAGGGTAAAAATACTATAACTACGTTAGAGATGAATTGATCAGAAGAGAATTAATCAACAGAAATTAATCAAAATCATGCAGAAATTGCGTATCATTTTTTGTTAAATTTGCTTTTTTCCACTCTTTTATGTTGACCAATTATTATAAAATTGGACAATCAAATACTTGAAGGTGTTCTGATGGTCAGATTTAAAAAAAAAAAAAAGAAAGAAAGAAAGAAAGAAAGAAAAGAGAAAAAAAACGAGAAGATGAGACTAAAATCTCAGAACTTATTTCACATTTTTTGGGATGACATTTTCTCATCACTACCACACTAAATGCAAAAGCTGCTTCTGTTTTAGTGTTACAGCCTGTTTTACTTCAGTTTCCACCAATGGAGCTAAAACAGATCTGATTCCTATGGTTTTATTCTAACAAAAGACTAGGGAAAATCACTTAATACATTTATAAATTGAGGTTAAGTTGACCATCATTTTCATAAACATACTGTATGATAAGTGGTCGAGAGTGTCTGTTGTTCCAGATTCAGTCTGTTTGGGCTTGAATAACAGGATTAGATGGACTAAAATAAGAATGAAGTATCGGTCTGTTTGGGTCACATTACTGCAGAGGATTCGTACTTTTAAATGGATTTGGTAATGTTAGAAATATTTCAGTTGTATACCCCTTTCCATGTCATGTCTCTAATCAGAAGATCTATTTTTAAACAGACTGTTTACTACAGTCATCTTATTGTATGATGAGCTGCTCTAACCTGATTATTATTCTAATTGAATTCAAATCCAAAATACAGCAGGAAATTAATTCTGTAGGTTGCTTCAATCCTTTTTTGGATTTTTAAAAAAATATATATATTTCAATGTTGGGTTGGTAATTTGTTGCAGGATAAATATTAAATATAACACTTTGTGTCTTACAAACAGCTGCAGCTTCTTCTCGGTCTTAAAAAGACATTCTGATGCCATCTGTACCCGAGCGCGTTTCAAATTATGCAAATGCACAAGTGAAATAAAACTACACACAGTAAGAAACAAAAAAGTGTTCCATTACAGCTATACATTCATTAATTGAGGCCATCCAAATAACATCGTGAAACCTGCAAAAGGGACATCGTTAGAATGTATTTGGAGGGAAAACCAGTCAAATGAACTCAGGAAAAAAAATGTAAAAACTCAAAGGTTACCACAGTGAACTGGTTGATCAGCATCAGGGCCTTGATATGAACGAAGCAGCCACGTGTCTCTGCTTTTGTTTCAATGTTTCACACATGTGTGCCCAGGACAAACATAGTCAACATTATTGTACCTTCACTACAGTACTTTAAAATCTGTCTCATTTTATTGGAGTTTGTTTAGTTTTGTCAGAGTATTTTTGTCAGATAGAGAGTTGAAAACAAAGACAGCCATGTTAACAGGAACATCTTGCACGTGGTGTAGTGGTGGAGAGACTCTAAACCTTCCGATACGGCTATAAAAAAGGAACCAAAGTGAATATTGATTTTGAATGGTTTTTATTTATCAGTAACATTCTATAAAGAAATACATTCACACTTACAGTATGATACAGGACCTTTTACATAGTCTGTTGCAAAAACAAGATATGTGTAAGACAATTTATTGATCTATAGGTTTTATTCTTTCTGCAGGAGCGGTACCAGGAGCTGCTGATATCCAGTTTAACTACAACTGAAGAGCTGTGGCATTTTTCAACACATCTAATCAGTATAACTTAAAATAAAAACTTCCCAAAGTTTTAGTGATGTTTTCTGGGGCTTCTAGCAGGATGTAAAACTGACAAAAAAAATTTTAAGAAAAGGGGAAACCAGACCCCGACACAGAGAGGCGACAGCACAGAAAACTTGCAAATGTAAACAATATATAACAACATATTCAATGTCTATGTTTGCTTGTTTATCCCACAAATCCTGGGATAATATTTCACATTTCCTTGCACTTTAAAAAAAGGAAAATAAAGTGCAGTTAATGGCTCTGGTCGTCCCTTTCACTTTTCTTTTTTTGGCTTTGATGGTTCGCCTTTTCAAACTATAGATCCATCCACCAATACACATGAACAAGATGTTTCTGAGTATGGCTGTCTTACTGAATGAAAAATGAGAAGAAACAAGGCAAATAATAATTAAAAAAAACAAACAAACTGAAATGAAGCTTTTCACAAAGGCCCAATAAAAGCAGGCGGTGATATGAGCAGAAACATGAAGTGGAACAGAAGCATCAAGTAACTTTTAACTGTCCGAACTTACCTTCAGCTAAACACATGAATTACACTTCACTAGTTAATAGATTTGTACAAAAATGTGTATGATTCACGTCTGCATGGATGACTAAGATGGGTCACTTTCTCACTTGCTGTTTAAGGCGGAACAACAGCAGCACAGTGAGGATTAACAAACATACAGCCCTTTAGGATTGTATGGATTTAAAAAAAAAAAAAAAAAAATCAAAATGTTCACCATTTTGACAGATATCACCTCCACACTCTCAAACATTCCTTTCAGCACGACAATTTACATTTACACTACTGAGTGTGCCATCAGCCAGTTGTGTTCAACATGACGCAAAATAACACAGTTTAGGGAAACGGGTTGCGTCGATCCTCATTAAGCAGATCTACATTAGGCGGGAATAATGCTCCTAATGGCAGAATGACTTGTTCACCAGCCAATGTACTTTCTAATAAGACCTCTCTGACTGTTAGCTGCTTACCTGACAGGGTCAAGAATTACACTAACTCATCAGTGCCACAAACATTTCATTTAACTGCCAACTGAATTGAATGTTTTTTAACGTCACAACTGAGACTTATTTCCACCAAACAGCGTTGAATTCTGTCACTGGAGACAAAAATGCCGTTCTTTTGGAATCACTGTGGGGAGGGCTGTTGGTCAGGTAAATAAAAATGCCAGGCAAAGGCACTTTGTATCTGGTGATGAAACCCAAACGACTTCCACTACAAAAGATTACGATTCTAAAAAAGGTTGATGAAAGCTTAATAAATAAAAAGAGGAGTTGAATCAAAATATGCAGTCACACCGCCAGCAACTTCACTGCTGTCATACTGTCTGTGGTTGGCTTGCTTCTGGTTTGCATGCAAGCTGGTTGATAATGGCACAAGTACCACAATAGAAAAGTGATTCTCTTTAAAATTATTCAAGCTGCATAAAATGAGACAAATCTATTCTACCCATGAACCAGAGAGTGGTCAGAGTTAACTCTCAGTGGGTGGAGACTAAAAAAAGACACGGATACAATACACAGTGACAGCTAACTTGCAGGTTCATGCCACACTGTGAGACGGATCTGATCAAATCTTGGTTGCCATCTAACAGACTGTGCAAAAGTCTCTTGTGAATCGTAGCACTATGATAAAATGTAAGAGAGAAGTCATCAATTTGCCTCATAAGGACTCTTCAAAATTTCACAGACAGACACACAGCAACGAGGTGAAATTACTTGACAGGATAGATTTAAATGATGAAACCAAAGCTCCTGTTACAGCAGCTCTGCCTGAGAAATTTAAAGCACAGACATCAACAGCTGATCAAACACTGGTGTTACCATGTCAACAAAAGTTCAACCAATTAAGAACGAAGAGACTCCACCACAGAAAATAAAAGCCGATTGATTGATGCTAATGAGAGTGTGTGTTGGAAAGTTGCCAGCGGTGTGTTAGCACAGGAATATTTAAAGAATCACCTGGAATCGAAACAACTGGCTGACACACTGCGATGGCACAAACACAGGAAGCTAAAAGGCTGATCAAAAATTAGTTGCAAATTTTGTCATGCCAGCCTGTAGGAATGACGCCCAGTGGTTCATTTGACCTCTCTGGGTTTTAAATGCAGTACAAAAGTCCCTTCAATCTGTTTGGTTTCTTCTCTCTTTTTTTTTGGTTTTTCCTTTGATCCAATTTTAAATCAAATAGAATTTTATACTCAATAATTAATAAGTGAAGACAATAAAATATTTCCACACCTACATTCAAGTGCTTAGAGGGTTATATTGCATCGTTATCTGGTCTTGTTCTAATCTAAACTGTAGCCACTGGACTTGCATTAAGCCTGCATGTTTAAGGACACAAGAGATGAATTTACTGTAGTAAAAAAAAAAAAAATCTACTCTCACTCTCCTCTAGAAAATCTCTAAGTGTTTGAGCGTTGATACGGTTTATCATTAAATATAGTCTAAGAGTTACAAACAGCGTTTCTAAATTGCCTATCAAAACGTAACCAATTCACATTTAAGGAGCAGGAAGAGTACAGAGGCACAGAAGCTTATTGCTGCCACCGATGTAATATATGTAGAAATACTGCACTTTGATATTCACATTGTTATACCAAGGCTATGATCCGTGTCGGGGTTAAACCACATGCAGTCTGACTGGTTAGGTAAGCCAAATGAGAACTAATTGTCTGGTTATATTAGAGTGGATGTTAACATCGGCCTCCACAGTAAAGTGCACAGTCCACACGAGAACGTTTGAGGCTTCGTCACAGCAATTAAAAAAAAAAACATGTTTTGCTATTTGTCAGGAATTTTTGCATTGCAGTTTCAATGGCCAAAGAGGGTCGATGGTGTCTTAATGTAAACAAACGGCAAAAAGCCACAACTTTGGAAGTTCAAGTGTTGTCTTTTTTTTCTCCCCAACTGGAGTTCATTAGTACCAGGGCTGAGCGATGTTTCGGTGAGAACTGTAGCCGACAGACATTGTGGATGTGGAATTAGGAGTTAGTTAGAGTGACTTATAATGTACTGAAATAGCCTGAGCGGAATTGTAGGAATCACTTGACACTTATTCCATATGTTGGACTCATTTTAGTTTGGTGCACACGATCATTAGCTCGACACCAGTTCCATATATCACAAGCCTATTTGAACAACTTTGAGTTAGATTTTTCCGAAACAGCTTCAACATGCAACAAAATCAAATTGTGCAAAAAACATCCAATTCCAAAATCTAAATCCACAAATGAATGAACTCTTTTTTTTTTGCTGGAATAAAAGCAAAATATAATCCAAAAGGTCAACAATCTGACACAAAGTCAACCATCTTCAAGACGCGAGCGGCAGCTATAATAAAGTGTCAAACAGTGGATTTGATCAAAGTTTGCTCCACATGCTGCTTTAACATGTTCTGTGAAATTCTATTCTCAAATTTTACAACTCCATAAAAATTCACCAGCGTGAAGAGAATCAACAACCACATGCTTATGATTTGTGACATTTGTTCAGCGGCATGGCTTTTATTGGATGGCCTACGTTTGTAACCAGTATGGGACAGCTACATTCTATGGTAATGTAATGTTGACATCACTCAGCCCTAATTAGTACCAGCCACGTGTCACGTTCTTTACATCGACAGTTTATCACTTCAGACTCGTTGTGTTCATATTGCTTTTAGTGCCGATGGAACTACAGCAAATTTAACGAGCTGTGCTCCTTATTGGACACAGTGAGTTGGAAGTTTTTGCTGTTTTTAAGCACTGAAAAAAAAATTGTAATTGTATGCAAAGAGCTTCAGCGTAAGCGTTTACTTCTGTAGCCCGCATAGTGGACTCCTACATGTTAGTACCTTGCTCTAGCCATTTTGATCTAGACAGGGAATGTAACCCAAACCAGAGTTAGTGCCTTGCTTCACTCAAACACTTCTTCCAGCTGACTTGCATATAGGTTTGTTACAGCAGGGCAGGTAGAAAGCCCAGTATTAAAAGTCAGAGCGGTTTGCAGTGAATTCAGAAAGTGCTTTTACCACTTGACTGATGCATCTGCTTTTCTTTCTAATTTAGTCACAGACGAGCAGGAGTCTCGACAAGACGACTAATCTGCTGACTTGACATTGGGAAACGAAACAAAAATCTGACTGATCATTGGTTTTGAATGCCCCGTGGTGGGGTGTGTGTGGCACAGGAGCTCCTGACTGGAGGTCAGGTGGGAAGAGAAGAGCTGGACAGGGGGTGGGGCAGGAGAGGGCAGAGAGGGGGCAGGTGGCTCCACAGTGTTGGGTCCTCACGGTAGAGACTCCTCTAAGACTTGCCTGCGCTGGCCACAAACGGGACTGAGCCGAACAGGTCCTCTGGTGGGAGGGGCTTGGCAGTGGAGGCAGCAGGCTGCGGTCGGTCCGTTTCCACGCTGGCTGTTCTCTCCACAGGCTTTTCTGTATGTATAAGGTCATAGATGGGAAGATACTTAGATCATCTACATAGACACCAAGGGAAGGTTTTTTAACCACATGGACATAAACACAAAGTCACTTGTAAATCTGTAATTAAGAAATTGCTTCTTTTCTATTTAGATAATTGCAAATGTTAATAAGATTAACAACATTATAGCAAATCATGGGTAATGAGGGCCAACTTATATCCTTCAAGAATGCATGCCATTAGTTGTTCATAAGAAAATTTAAAAAAAATTAAATCATTGTGACACGAAGAAATCTTTAAAAATCACTTCTTTTAAATCTTAGTGAAATCTTTTGAGATATAGATAACTGACGAACACTAAAACAAAATCACTTGCTTGCTCTGAGCATGTCAAACTCCCGGTCGATCAGTTCCTCCTCCGTCAACTTGGAGAAGTTGTCCTCTCCGAAAGGGTTCCAGCCCGACATGTCGGGGGGGTTACTGACTGTACTGTTGCAGCTCTGAGAGGGTGGCGTGATCCCATCTGAAGCAAGCAGAGGGTTTCTACTGTGGAGACAGTACGACAGTGATTACCTGTTATGGGTTGGATTCATCTCCAACACACATTTCTGTTATGACCATGACAGATTAGTCAGGATGAAATATTATATCTGAAACCAAAATACAGGGGTTCAAGGGAGAACCAGAATTCAGATTTGTCCTGCATTTTAAAAGATGGACTAATCTCATATGGAATTAGGCAATAGTGGCTGTGTAGAAATACAAAGTTCATTCAATCCTTATAGAAAGAAAAATAATAAACTCAAAATCTTTGTTTAAATATCAACTATCTGTGATTTGGCTACAGTTTAAAAAGCCATGTCCAACAATATGAGAAGTTCAGGGAACATTACCTCGGGTTTGTGTATGAGGGATCCACAGGTGATGGTCCTCCCATATGGCCGGTTCCTGCTCCAGCTGGTCCAGCAGTGGGCGTGGTTGTGTTATAGGAACCCAGAGGAATCTGGAACTCAAGAGGGGAGGACATATAGGGAAGAGGCTGCTGAGCGGGATGATGTTGGTGCTGCTGCTGATGATGTTGTTGATGATGTTGCTGCTGATGTTGATGTTGTTGTTGCTGCTGCTGCTGCTGCTGCTGCTGGACAAAAGCCTGTTGGTACTGGTGTAGCTGTTAGGGAAGGAAGAGAGGGAGAAGAGGGGGAAGGGAATGAGGGACGGACCTTTGATTTCATGGCGCACAATGATGGCAACAAGATGATGAAATGTTGTTAGAAACCAGTTCTGGATTCGGAAAGCTGGGGACACAGTAGAGGGGAGGGATGAAGGAATGAAAGTCAAACAGCATGTAGGACACCAAACTGAACAAGTGAACTAAGTTTCAAATAAAATGAGGATCACTTCAAACACTGACTGACAATCTTGAAGATGCTCTGTTGATTTTTTTGGGTTATAAACTCCAAAACAAGCTGGGTAAAATGAAGAAGATCAGCATTCACTTGGAGCATTCTGCTGAAATACTAACTCTCCTTTGGCTGTGGTTTGGTCTCCAACACCTACTTAGAAAATATCTGACTCCTTAGCTGGTAAATGTTCTACTTTCGTCAGCAGCTTTGTCACTAGAGAAACATTTTTACCCCTGATGGATGTGGATCTGATTTTGATTGGATCAAAGTGGCTCCTTCTTTAATAGAGAATTTACATTTAAAATAAATAAATAAATAAAAATCTTATATTCAAAGATCTGCTGCCATTTTTAATTTGATTGGATTAAATTGGAAACCCATTTTAAATTGGATCAATGTTGTTTTGTCAATGAAAATATTGACAGTGTATTTATTGACTAAACTGCATCAACACAGAGAATGAAAAAATACTGACAACAAAAATTACAGCAAATTCTGTCATTATGTTCTAACGAGTAAAGATGACACGAAATAGTTGGCTTTATTCAGGCGGACAAGTTAAATTTCTGATGATTTTTTTCCCTGTTGGACATGCGCCTGGGGCCCCGAGCAAATGCCAGCGAGGTGTTCAAAGCTTTCATTAAGGCAAACCATGGCTATTTTGAAGAAAAGAAGATTAGCTTGTCTTCCTCCTTTCTAATAGTTAAATTCAAAAGAGCCAGGTTTACATCAACTCATTCAAAAAGAAAATTCATTATTTCTCACAACTCATTCAGCAACTTCAGTCATACATAAAACTTATCAGTGTCAGATAACCAATCTGCCCTTCACAGAACAATAATTTCATTACATAACATCTGTAGCATCAATACTGTCGGATGAGATTGTTTTGTGCAACCAAACATGCAGAGGCCATATTGCTGTGATGCAGATATATACAGAAAATAAATAAGGCCTGTGAAGGAACTAAGATTGCATTGCACAAACTTTAGGCAATCATTTTTACGATTATGAAAGAAGTTAGTCAGTAACACATTCTCAGCCTAGATGATTAAAACCATAGTTCAAAGTCTGCTTACTTCTTTTTGTAATGTTTACAGGAGAAATATCCCTCTGCAAAATCAATATGATGAATCTGAGAAAATTCTGACTAAAACATTAAAAAAAATGTGTAAACCAACTTCAATTTTCAGTGAGCAACAAAGATTGAAACTAAATTCTTGTCAAAATGAACACTGACTTGGATCCAACAGAACTGTTCAGGGACTAAAGCTCACACATACAATATGGCAGTACTTTGCAGATCCTTTGAATATAATATAATAATTTTTATGTGAATTCTCTTCAGGACTTGAAATGAGTCCAAACGCTCAAAACTCAATTTCAAACATTCAGTATGATTCATGTTTCTATCACCTGTTACTATTATTCTTTAAATCTTAATTTTCCTATTGTTGCTCCATCCCTGCCTACTTCCTCCATGCTTTTTTTTTTAACAGACCATATTTGCCAAACACTTCTGTACACACCACTGCTGTGCTTTTAAAGTACTGTAAAAATAGAGTCGATCTGATGTCATTACACCATATTACTAATTCGCAGCCACTTAGCAAAGCTTCCTCAGCACAATAAGGAGCAGGTCTAAGGTCACGGAGGAAACGTTGCTTTAAAACAGTTAGCAGGTATCTTGGGAATAAGAAGAGTAATTTTGAGAAGTGCTCTCTCCCCCTGCCTGTGAACTGCTTCATATGTCAGGATGCAACACAGAGAAAACTGCTTGATTTCACCCTCTGTTCGATCCCCTCGTGGCATTGCTCAGACCAGATTGCCTCTGAAATAAAACAGATGGTACGCGTTTGGTGGGAAACAGACTAAAAATTGCGCCGCCCTAACAGTACGTATTTGGAGGACCTGTGTTTGTGTGTTTGATTCAGTAGCTGCGTAAATACTAGTTTTCTGATTATTTGGACAGAGTCAGTAGGAAGTTTGAGCGTCTGCTTCCAATGCTGCTTGGCACAGACATGAAGAGGACTGGCTGCCAGTGTTTGGAACGGAGAGAGCAATTTTAGGGCATTCTGACATTAAATGAAATGTTCAGCTCCGTGCTATTTCATGCTGCGTATCCATGTGTTTCGCTGTCATTTGCTCAAACTATTTATTGCAGTTTTGGATAAAATCTTCTGCTCTGAAATTCTGTCGTCCTTTTGAGTTATGAGCATCCTCAATTGCTTGAATGTGTTGAATGTGCTCGAATGCAAACAAAAACAAATCCACTTTGTTGGATGTCCACTTCAGCTCAGACAGCAAATTAAATTCGAGTTTTGGCAGCTTTGGTGCCAGGTTAAGACCTGTGACAGAACTCACCATGGCTGCGTACTGAGCCTGGGCGACTTGCTGCTGGTACATCGGCTGCATCATCATCTGCTGCTGCTGCTGCTGCTGGAGGAGGGCCTGCTGCTGCTGAAGCTGGAGGGACTGCTGCACAGCTTGTTGGTACTGAGGAGGAGTAGCAAAGAAAAGAATTACTCAACAGCAGGAAAAGCAGTCAGGAGAGGAAAGACTTTGACTTCTCCTCTGATCTGTGTTGTATGTTTGTCAGTGCAGTAGATGTACCTGGAGGTATTGGAGTTGCTGCGCATTTATATGTTGTTGTTGTTGCACTGCTTGTTGTTGTTGTTGGTGGTGATGCTGCTGCTGTTGAAGCTGTTGTAGACGCAGGTCACCAGGCTGTAGCTGCTGCAGGACTCGATGCTGCTGACTGCTCGGCTGGGGCTGAATGGTTGGCTGCCCCGAGCCAGGGGTGGGAGCTGAGTGGACAAGTCAAGTCAAGTCAGCTCCATTTATACAGACAAATATGACAAATCACAGCTGACTGGTGGTAAAGGGTTAATGGATGTATTACTTTGAGTATCGCATTGAGCACAGAAATAAACACATAAATAAATAAAAGCAAGTTCAAGGAAAATAGTTGGAGATATCTCACGAGCTGACTTTTACAACAGTTCAGATTTCAGTCTTGAAAACGTGAAAAGCATAAATGCTTGTACATGGGATTATAATTCAAAACATAATATTTAAAGTTTTCACATCCATTAATAGTTCATGCAACATCCTGAACTCCACATACATTTTTTGTGTAAAGTATTGTTTCTTTTTTCTGAAAGTACTATTTTAAGTGTTTGTGATTCTAGTTTTTAGAGCTTTTAGTTTGCTGAATTTATGTGCAACCATTTACAGTGCAATTTCTCCATTTTATGATGTATTTTCTTTGCAATTTTTTGTGTAGAGATAAAAAAAAACATACTACAACTTGAAGATGATGGAAACTTCAATAGATTGAGAATCTCACACAAACCTTTCTGGCCGTTGCTGACGGGTGCTGAAGGCACGGTCATCTTGACAGGGGTGACAGTGGCGAGTGGCAGGACATTACTGTTTGCCGCTTTCGGCCTCTGTCTGGGAGCTATTGATGTTTCCGTCGGCCCCACAGAGTCTGTTATCCTGGAAAGAAGGGGTAAAAGTTGTGGTTTGCTTTTTATTGACTGATAATAAATTGTGTCTCTGAAGATATGGATATGCATGTACAGCACGTTTTGCACTGTGTGCCATCCTGATGTCTACTGTGTTGTTTCTGCCCAGGTATGTTCAGTTTTGCAACAAACAGTGTTTATAATTTATTACTCTACATTAATGCGAAGAAGACAAAAATTACTCTTTCAAGCACATAAAAATCAAATTTTCTTGTATTAGTGTTTTGTGTAATTTATCTGCAAGTGTGTTTTATTTTTATGGTTTAAACTTGGAAGTTTGCTCAAAGGAAACCACACTAAAGCTACGAATGAAAGAAAAATGTAAATGTGCTTCAAAACATGTTTATTTTCTTTACAAAATCCAAAGTAAAAGCCTTTAACTGCAGGATTTTATGGGCGAAATGATAAATAGCAGTGCCACTTAATGTCAATGCGATGTCTTGAACACAGTTATTTGTTTACAGTATGACATAAGAGGATTCGCAGCTTCAATGTCAGTGCTAGTTTCTATCATAAGAAAACTAAAATAAGAAACCTCTGTTCCTGTCAGAGAGCAGTACCTGGCTTTCGTCATACTTTTCTTAGCAGCAACCTCACTTGCCGTTAGAGGCTCTGGCAGCGATGTAGGGATGGGAGAGTTCTGGAAAAAGAATCAGATCAGAATTATATTAATAAGCAAATGACTACAAAGGTTAAAGCAACACCGACTGCTTCATTCTGTAGACTTACAAAGAGATTTGGCACTGGACAGTCTTTTCCAGCTAATTTGAAGGCAAAGTAGGACACTTGGTAAATGTCTGGTCTCTTCTCCTGGTCTGGTTCGAGCATATATCCTGGAAAAGACAGAGAGGTCATTTCTTGGCTGATTTATTGTGATTCAAGTGCATCTTCTCTCTTTGGCCACTTGGTGGAGCTGTTGGTCAAATAATGTAAAAAGGGAGCGCTGCTGTAAGACACATTTAGGGAAGTGAAATGAAGAAAAACAAGGATGTCGTGACTGACAGTCCGTGACTGGTTCAAACAGGCTAAAGTTAATGCATAACAAGCAAAAAAACTAATGTCAGTTACAGATCGCCCTGTGGGTGAACACAGCAGAGAGGGGACAAAGTAACACAGCAAAACAAGACTGTGGCTGAAAATTACGTTCTACCTATTGGCAGTATACGTAAAATGAAAACCAACAAAAAAAATTAGCTCCGTCTGGAAAACATTACTCTACAAATTCACACTTCTGTGCTTCATTCTGTGTAATTGAGTGAATAACCACAATTTGACACAGAAAAGCCAACAGTCAAATTATATCATATGGAAAAAGCTCTCCACCTAAAATATGCCTTTTCTACACCTGTCAGTGATATACAGGCTGAAAACAGAGCAGAAAAAGGACTAGTACAGTACTTATACACTAATGATGAATAATTCTCAAATAATTAGAATAAACACAAAGCACTAAAAGAAGGAGAAACAGAAGTGATACTAAATCGTGACAGTAAGCGATAGTGAGGTGGTAATTAAATACTCCTCCCTCATTACATTACACATGAAGAAATGCATCCATGTTCAGTCACAAAACTTACTGATTAAACAGTGCAACTTGAAGGAGAATTTGGAGTTATCTGGAACGATAAAGGTTCCGTCACATATGGCAACTTGACTCTCCCCAAATGGAAGTGCGAAGAAACACAGCTTGTACAACAAGCATCCAAGTGCCTGTGGAGAAAACAGAGACAGTGTTTAAAAACACTCCAACTAAGGAACTTTCAGGGCTGGGCAGGCAATGCTTGAAATTTTCAATGCTGATGCTAATATGATACCTGCGTTTTGGTACTGTATTGTATTGCACCATGTATTTTTGTGCATAAAAGCTTTTTTATTTTTTTACAAAAAAAATTAAACGGCAATGCATCACAGTTTGTGTCTAGACACAACAAAGCTATAAAGGAACTCGGCCTAAATAAAACACAGCTCAAATCCAGCAGGATTATGATTCAAAAAGGAAATAAGAATAAATAATAAGTAAACAAGACTATGAATCTCACAAAGCGTCTGACACCAATTTTGAAAGTTTGGTAGTTTTTGATGCTCAGTGCTAAAAACAGGGATTCAAGAAGTATTGGGCTTCTATTCTCCCAATAGTAATAACGAAACGGTAAAAAAGATTTACACTGAAACAGAGAAAATACTCTCACTATGTTAAGAACTTCCAGCCACTACTGGCCTAATTCCACCAAATAACGGCATGTGTGCTGAATTACTAAAGGCTCCTGAATTAATGTGAGGAGAAAAAAAACATCAGTTACCACCAGGAGATAAAAGAAGTCTACATATGAGATAAAAGAAGAAAATATGAGAAGTTTTTTTTTTTTTTTTTTTACAAGACTAAGAATTTTTTGCAGTACTCGTCGCAGATATCTCAAGAAAGCATAAAAACTTGAAGAAAACATGTCAGCTAAAGTCCATATTAGTGGATAGTGAAGCCCTAACCCTGACAATGTTGTTGCCTTTCTCAACATAGAGAAACATGGTACTGCTTATCAAAACATGCTCAATGCTCCTTATGTCAGTGGCTAAAAAGCTGCTTTTAAAAACAGGCCCAGCATTTTCTCCCGGCAATATGGCTGTCCAAACACATCCACGTGCAAAAGTGTTCTGCTCCCAAATCATATATTCAGTTTGCCGCTATTTTTGGCTTGAGTATCTTTTTGTTGATGATGCAGTTGGGGATGAAAGAGACTTTGGAATTAGCGACAGTGTTTAGGGAATGTTTTCCTTTAAGCGCTCTATCTGAAGACGGATATTCTTCACAGTCCTCCACTCAACGAGCTAATCCAGTCTGATACTAAACTCCTAATCCGAGTCAGACAGCATATCTGCCAACAACCCCACAACGCATGGATAAGTGCATCTGACATTTGTCTGAGGCACAATGTATAAAACAGCAGAGTTTCAAACATGTGGCTATACATAGAACAGGATGTGAGAATGCAGGGGGCAGTCCACAGGAAGTTGGTGTTGTTGTTGAATGTCCTATAGGGGTTGTCTTCCTATAACCTGAGGTCTGTCTAAAGCTTCTGTAATACGCCAACATATTCGTTTATTAGTCCCACAACGAGACAACAACAATACGCACACACACACACATGCAGTTACTCTCTGATACTCTTATCCACAGCCATAGATTCATTAAAGTAAATACAAAAAGACACATATTAATGATTACACTCATTTCATTTAACTTGTCTGGTATTAAAATTGTATTAAATCATAAGTGTATATACATCCTTTTGTACATCTGTAAAATCTTTTTAAGGAAGGAAGGTACGGTCTGTTTTTGGTTTGGTGGATTATTTTGTATTCTAATTTGCACTGGTCTACATACAGTATTCAGATTCTTATTGAAACCATCTGGAATGACAGATGAGTTCACAATTACTGGCCTTTTTAGATCTTGATTCAAACAAATAGAAGGTGAAAAAGTTCAAGCGCTGTGGAGTCGTTCATTTTTATGCACAAAGTGTCCCATCAGCAGCCACATCTTTATATGCTGACTGTTTTAACTCCCTGGGTTTTAGTGCATCCATTTACACCACTCCTCAAAATGGCTGCTGTCCAAGCCCTTGTTCCTGTCTCTCTACCTCGCACCTTTAAAGCAGCCAAGGCCTATTTCACACGAGCTTATCAAGGTCCTCAACTGGGCCTAATTATCTCAAACGGAGGGAAAATAGGAGCGGACAGGCAGCAGGGAGGGAGGAATAGGACAAGGCGGAGTCCTGGCTTTGTTGTGAATGATGTTGCTTAATGTTTTATGAGGGAAAAACACTGTTGGAGAGCTGGTGGGGGCAAACAGCCCAGGGCAAAACCAGAAGAGAGACATTGAGAAACAGAAAGAGAGAGAGACAGTAAGAGAGGGAGGAAAGAGGGGAGGAACCTGCAGGGCAGAGTGACGCCCAGGACACTGCCAGGACAAACCAGCCCTGCAGGGTGCATAACACACACACACACACACACAAACACACACACACACACACACAGATACTGTGCACGCACACACAAAGTCAAACCTTACCCATATATCAGCCTTAGTGGTGATGGCTTTCCCTGCATACAAGTTAATCATCTCCGGCGAGCGATATGAAAGGGTCGTGTACCTGTGAGATAAACACACAACAAAAGAAGTGAATGGCAGGCTAATGTTCAAATGATTAAGCATCAGAGGCTAAAAAGAACGAGTACATTTACTCAAGTACTGTACTTTAGCACAGTTTTAAGGTACTCATAACTGTTTTTTTGTTTTTTGGCCACTTGTTGTGAACATGACATTTCATCAATCCCTGAGTGAATATGGAAAACTTGTTCACAAACAGTTGTTTATTTAAACACACAGCAGTTAACAGGCAACACTGAGATTCATTTGGAGTGGTGTTACTACTCAACTTTTGAAATTCAGTCCAATATTAACTCCCTTTTAGTTCCTCTCGTGAGGGAAATATATGAGTTGTTTCGATGCACACAGCCGCCTGTTGCGGCCACAAAAATTCACTGGTATGAGAGTGGTGGTGAGACTGAACAGACAGAGTGAAATTGCAGCCTAACATTTTATTTCGTTTCCTATTCAGAGTCATTGTGATAACAATCAAAGCAGCTGGAGAGGTTTGCATTTTCATAACTCAGTTGGGTTTATTCCAAAAGGCTGAGTCAGCACGGAGTTCAGGCTGGTGGTTTCTGTATGACCAGTGTCACGAAGGAGAGTTTACACTTGGTCAAATTCGGCTGATAAGCACCATGCATTGCACTTTATTGCAGCTATAAACATGGGAAAAGTTATAAATGTGGGAAAAGTTAACAGGCCAGATCTGAACAGCGCTATGCTTTGACTCTACATGAATAGTATATATATCACTGCACAAGACAGTGTAAAGCCAAAGTGCAAGTGTTGGACCACAAACCATCATCTGCAACGGATCAACAACAGTGTGATTGTTTGCAGTAGCATGTATATTTTTGGTTTACTTGCATAAGGTTTTGCAAATGTATGCTAGTACAGCTCTATGGTTGGGGGAACAGAACTATTCTTATCTACTCCAAGTGTCACTTAGAAGCTCATGCAATTGCTTTGTGGACACCAATAAACAGACCTGGAATTGCAGTAGGTTGAGTGCAACGCCAGATTTGACAGCAATGTGGCAAAACATGGCATGACAGTCTAACAGAGGTAATCCTGCACTGCAGAACTTTTGAATGTCACCACTAACACTAGAAACTTTACGAGCTCTGGTGTACTGTGAAACACAGAGATTTATCTGGCAGTGAGAGGCCAAGCATCGTGTGAATTTGTTTGCAAGTTCTAGTATGATTATCATGGCTGGTTTGCTGTCCTGGGATGCCCCACATCATTAGACAACCCTGTTAAGACCCAGGAAATGAGGAGAGCCAGGAATTAAATTAGAAACTACAAGTCACTTTTGTACTTTCCTGTTTGCATCTGAAGTGAAGATGAGACACATTAGACACATTATAAAGTCTCAAGTTTTGCTTGAGACACTTATGTTGTTCTTTGTAATTTCCTCTTGTGTGACAGTGTGAGGTTTTGTATTGCTGTTGTAAAGGAAAGATCTCCTGAGTCTTTTGATTTTTTCTCTGCTTTCAAAAGTAACACTAAAACTAAAACTGAAATTATGCATGTTCCTGCAGCTGAAATGAAGGTAGTTCCTGAGTTTTTTAAAACAATCCTGGCTTTCTCACAAAGCTCTTATGATACAAAAGACCCCTTTATAAGATGGTTATTTTTTGGCAATGGCTTGGCATGACAGTGTAAACTTTAATGCCACTCTGACAAGTGAAACAATTCTGTTCCAGCAGCCAGAACATAGAATTGACAGGTCTATGTTGGGGATTTACTTATGGAGTGACATGTGGAAAATGTCTGTCACTGACAAAATACTTACTTCTTAATCTCGTCCTCTACAGCGGTCACACCATCCTTTTGTGGCTGCAAAATCTTGTGAGTGGCACTGCCGAAGTCACATAACACATAATTTCCCTGGTCGTTTAGCAGAATGTTTTCAACCTAAAAGGAATAGAGAGAGGTATAAGACGTTTTAATGAAAGAAAAAAAAAACATGAGGAAAACATTAAAACATTGCAAAGGCACTAACGAAAACTCAAAAACATACCTACACAACAACATCGACTATACATGACAAATGCGTTTCAGTGTAACTTTGCCTTGATTGGCTGATTTGAACACAGTGTCACTGATCATCCAATCACAGAGCCCACAACCCCAGAACATTTGATTTGCAATCCAATCCGCATTAACCCAAAGAAAGGGAACATAACAGCATAAGTTTACAGCTGAAGACACAAACATGTTAGTTTGCAACGCCTATAAGAAAGAAAAGTAATGGTTTCTGCTGTTTTTAAAGACTTACAACTCCAGTTTTTGCTTTTATAAAAATGTGTTTGTATGTGTTTTGTGGTGGACGTGGTAGAAGCTGTAACATTCTTCACTTATAGGTTGCACAATCAACATATCAACACTGCAGGTTTAAAGTGATGCTGCTATTTTTTCATATGAAGAACTGGTCTCACAAAAACTAAATAGCTCCTTTCTGATGGGCAATCTGTAGCCTGTATAATTTAGCAAAAGTTAGACTGCGGTCGTGATTGAGACGCATCCTTCCATCAAAATCGCATCAGCTGTGACTGAAATAACTGTGGCAGACAGATGAACAAACAAACAACCAAGCTGGATCTCATCCCTAATTACATCATAATGGCCACAGATGATAATTAGTGGATAAAGTCGCTTGTTAAAACTCACAAATCCCACACCCACACACAAAACAGATTTAATACACAGTGATGGAGTAGCGAGAGAAGCGCTCATTACAGTAATTCTGCCACAGGAGTCTCATCATAGTCTGTTTCCTGACAGACAGAAAGCACATTTCAGTAACATGTCAGTCTGAAAAAAGATATGTTTCTAATTTGCATGTTGTCAGATGTGTATCTTTTTTAGGGTTTCAGCCCTCAGGTTTTAAATACTTGTATTTTAGGGCCACAGTAAGCCTGAGCAACAACATCAAAACAGCAAAGAAGGGCGTGAGGAATGACTGAGTAATGATGGAAGGAAATGAAGACAGGTGGCAAACAGATGGGAAACAAGCAGCAAAGAAAGACAAAGAGATAAAGATTAGTGCAACAAGGGCATAAGATGTTGAATGTAAAGTCAGTTAGAGCTTTGACACAGAAGAGGAGGAGAGACCAAAAAGAGGATCAAGAGAAAAAGATTTCAAACTGTCCAAGGAAAACTGAGCTAATGAAAGCAACACAGAATGTCTCAATACTGTTGACAGCTCAGGGTTAAGGGGCTTTTTTGCACTCTCACTTCCCCTGGCAATGCGTGACTGGGCCTCCGTGGTCTTTTGTGTCCCTGCGATGTTATGTAAGCCATGTAGGCTGAACAGATAGATACAGACAGCGAACAGAGGACAGGCCTGTGGAGCTGAAGGGACCGCACTGTTTAGAGGCTTGTCCAACTGGACGGAGTACAGCGGCCCACTGATGGGGCAATGAGGAGAATTCAACCAGGGTGGGAAATTACCACCGGCCTCCAAGCATCAGCAAAATGAGGGCAATATTGGCCCGAAGCCACTCCTGATTTGAAAATGTTGTTCTAAAAATCAAGTTAGCTGAAAGTTAGCAAGGAATTTCAAGATGTAGCAGCTCCAGTGTATGAAGTAGGTGGAGGAGAAAGAGGAAAAGGAGGTGGATGAGCGACTAGCAGCGGGGGAGACAGACAAGAAGGAGAGGAAATAAGACAACAAGCTGGCAAAGGAAGCGGGGGAGCGTAAGAGGAAGCAGAGGAGAGAACAAGCAGTGAAGTGAAACCAAGTCATTCTTTCTTCTGCTGACCAAGCAGATTTACATCACTTAAACACCATCTGACATCAATAGTAAAAAATAGCTGTTCAATCCACAAGTTCCCTCTTTGACTTTGTTGACATCTTTGTGGATTTTGTGCAGAGCACCACGCTTCACAACTAGTCAAAGAGTTTTGACAAAACACTGGTTTTTGGGAGGCTTCTGTTTCTAACCACATACGGTAACTCCCCAGTTGTTCTTTTACTGATTCTGTCCTGCCTCCAGAAATATTATTTGCCCTTTATCAAGACCTTTCTGAAAGTCGCAACTAGATAGCTCCACCAGATTACTTATGATTATTGTAAAAGCTTGACTTTAGTGTCTAAACAATGAATCAACAGAAAGCAGAAAATTATTTGACAGCAAAGAAAGCTTTAATTTATTCATTAAGCAGTTCTAGAAAAATATCTGGCTCCGATTTTTATAAGTTGAAGATTTGGAGCCTTTAAAAGTTAAAATGTCTTTAAAAAATAAAAAAAAAATTGAAAATCTGTTCTGGACTGTAGGTTTGATAAAACAAGCAACCTGCAGATGTCACCTTGGGCTCTGGGAAATTGTGAAAACATTGATATTCAAATAATCACTAGTTGCATCCAACTAGTAGATTAAGGTGTTGTCTTGATGGGACAGAGGAAGGAGGAGAAGGAGGATTACCTTGAGGTCTCTGTGGATGATGGGTGTCTTGCATTGATGCAGCCGGGCCACGGCCTCGCAAGCGTCACAAAAGATGTGAAGGACCTCAGCCTCACTGAAGCCCACATTCAACCGCTGGTTCATCTGCTTCACTACCTGACCCGCTGCAGGAGAGAGGTGGAAGGACAGCTTCAGGACTCAACACGGGTCATCAGTTCAGGCTGGGAAAACCAATACCAACCCACATGTTTGGTGTTTTGACCCTTGCAATCTAAACTTTCCAACTGGGATGGTTTTCAGTTGTTCTGTATAAGCAGGCCTACATTTACACTCTCAAGATAAACTTGATCTGGCTCAAACTCAATATTTACAAGATAGCAAACGGTTTCTAAATGGCTTAGATATTTTGATATTATCACTAGAAGTCAGCTAAGACCATATTTTGTGTTACCATAACCATAAGCCACTAACATTAAAAAAAAAGGGAACTGTAATGTATCATTTGAGTACACGAGAGTATGTTCTGCTTTTAGTTTACACTCATCGTGATGTGAGCAGAATCAATGATTAAATCTGTTTCTAAGCAAACTAAATACGCCATGTAAACTATATAAGGGCTTCATCTAACCATCTGATTATTCTCAGTAACCAGGGTAATGTTTGGATGTAAACTTGTCCACTGAGGGCAAAACCGCTCAAAATAGCTTTCCAAAAAGCCGAGCTGAGCCAGTGAGCTGCCACGATCAATAGAGGGGCCACACAAAGGACACAGGCAGCAACAAAGCTTTTAACTACTAGACATATTAAAAAATACGTTTGGACTTTGTTCACGAGCCAGTTAGTTAGTTAAACATATATAATGATAAACTAAATGTGGATAGTTGGTGAATGCTTTAATATGCTAACTATTCGACGTGCACAAAATAAAGCTGCTTTGTTAAGGCGGGCATTGTTGTGATTTTCTAAAGAGGTAATAAGACTAAACATCACCACCATCATCTTTACTATACTATACGATAAGGACAAAAACATATAAAACTCAAATTTGTAAGAAAAAACAATGAGTGGAAACCATTCCTTTAGTTTTGCTTCAACTTACTGAAGCTGGATTGTGAATGTGTATAAAACATGGTGGTCCATATTGTGGTTTTATGTGTGTAGTTAGAAACAGAGAGGTTATACCTTTACAGTATTCCATGAGGATCAGGACCTCCCAGACGCTGTCCGACACTGCATTGATTGTGGAGTCCAAGTAGCCGACAATGTTTTTATGGCCTGACAGCTCCTTCTACATATGGGACAAAAAGATGGAACTGATCAGGATGGAAACACACAGAAGTATTCAACAAGTATTAAGCAGGAAGAAATGAAGATCCTACTAAATAGATGTGCACCTCCCAAATTTAATTTGTTAAAGACATTGCTCTTATTTCACAAGCATCAAAAAAGAAGAAGAAGAAGAAGAAAACTATGACAAAGGGTATATTTGGATTGTGTACACACAACTTCTGCCCACATCAGTAGGGGCTGATGAGTTTTCATGTTTGGACTTGTGTAGTGTTTCTGCTATATTCATTCAGTAATGGGACGCTGCTACTCAAAGTACAACTTAAAATGAAGCATGAAAAAACCACAGTCCAGGATAATGCTCTGCTCTTTCTTTGTGTCTTTTTGTGTTTTGTGTTACACACGACAACATATACAAACTGCAGTAAACAGGGCAGACTAACCAATCATGTTAGATAAGATACAGAAAAGACATTGCCAATAGTTTGTTTAGGCAAAAAAAAGCAAAATGTCAAAAAAGGACCAAAAGTCTAACTTTGAATACAAACTTAAATTCCGCCTCATAAACACGCTACTTGTGACTCTATATGACATTTGTTTACATCTAATGGTTTTACTGTGTGTGAGCATTGTAAATCTAGGGAAATCACATTCAAATTTGAACCACCAACAACAAAAAAAACTGCCAGTGATCAGAGAACACAAGCCAAAAAGTTCAAAATCCAGCTGAATTCAGTCCAGTCTTTGCAGTCAAGCTATTGTGTGAGGCCAGAACACTTTTTGTATTCTTTCATGTTCTTACGCCACGCTGATCTCTTAACTACACTAATTTTTCTTCACTTGATTCACTCGTTGGATTAAAGTATTAGCCTTTGCGTTTGTTGGCTGTCAAATGCCAGCGTGAGATGTGAGTCTGCTGTGTGTTGTAGAAACCGACACACCTAAGGCAACGTCCCAACAGGCCAGAACTGTGTCAATGTTTAAGGTCAGCTGTGTGTGTGTGAGAGAGTGTGTGAGAGAGAGTATTACACAGCTGATGAGGCAGTGAACAGACACACAAAGCTGGCTAAACAGCTCAGAGTGAGCTGTTCACTGACACACTGGGGTCAATATAAGACATCTGCTGTTTTCCAAGTTGTACATGACAAGTACATTACAGAATAAATCAGGATGTTTAACTTTGAATAACTTCAATCACCTTGAATTATCTGCTGCAATCATGCAGTTGCCAGCTCTGTGTGATAGATCAAAAGTATCTGTGAATGGACCAGGTGCATTAATACAATGTCAGCCAGCACACAGCCAAGAGCCTATTGCTCTTGCCAGACTGGAAATGCTGGATGGGTTAGGAAGATGGAATGAGGCCATTTAAATGCACCTTGCTTTATGAGAGCATGCTTTTTTACGAGGGCTTGTGTCCAATTTGAAACAGGAATTATGTGCTTAAATTAAATGCCTAAAATGCAGAATGTCCTGATGAAATTTTCAGATAATGAGCATGGTGTCTTCAAGTGCAAATTAAGCCCTAAGAGCACGAAATGTAAGAAAAATATATCTTTTCTAGCCGTGGAAGAATCAGGGGAAATGTACCACAACAGCAAAGTGATGAACTTATGCTTTTATTTTCAACTCTGATAAGATGCGCTCAATTCACAACTCATGCAAATTCCCTTTTCAGTAAACACCTACAGCTGCGCAATTAAGCACAGGTAATAAAAAGTACTTAATTTCCTGTTGCATAATCAATATTTATGTAAACCAAAGCTAATGTGTGATAAACAAGCATATTTAAATGAAGCTCTTGCAATAATGACAAGCAGGAAGAGTGAGTTGAGATGAGAGATAATGTCTCTGTTACACTGCAATGCTGCTCATACCATGATAGTGATCTCTCTCTTGTAGACATTTAGGTCCGGGACGTTGTTGACGTACATCCTTTTGAGAGCGCAGCGGACACCGCTGTGCGTACGAGCCAGAAACACCACTGAGAAGCCTCCTGGAAAAACACAAGACAACAAGTTAGCATTACATGTGCATACTTAAGTCCTTTTCACACATAAATATCATCTTATGGGATGATGGTTATCAGAGTTTACATAGATGTACCATGTGGAAAAAATGCTCATTGACCATAGAGAATAACTCCACATTTACAAGCAAGTAGGCTAAGCTAATTTAGTTTGCATTGGCCTCACACTAATTGGGGATAATAATGCAGTAAATCAAGCTATTTGGTTTATAAAAAAAAGTTTTACAAGAATGAGATGTGAAGCTGAAACTGCATTGGGCGAGTAGAGTTTTGTTTTTGGTGTGGAAGTAGACTGTGCTGACAAGGTGTTTAGCTGGGGTGCCAGTAACTGTTGTCACTGTCCTGTGTGGCTCTCTGGGTGAATGGACACTAGCACTGTGATGGGACAGTCCCTGGTCTCATTAGGAAGGGTTCACTGAGTCACTGAGAGGTGGGCATCAAAGTCCACCAACTGAGGAAGAGAAAGAAAGGATCAACAATGGCATGCTTGTTGCCTAACAAGTTACCTTAGGTCAGCTGAAAAACAGCATGGATTTGGAATGAGCAGAAAGGGAGAGTTGAAGTGACCGGTGGGCACAAAGACCTTCATTGAAGAGTCCATCAACACTATGATTAAAGAGATCTCAGCAGTTGTGTTGTACTGAGGATGGTGCAATATAAAAACCCCCAAGTACAAATAATTCATGCAGGGTAAACCTGTGAGTCACCACGAGGACAGTCAACAGAAGATTCCAGAAAGTCAGGCAAAGCAAACATAAACAAACTGAAGCGCAGTGTTTGCCTGTATGTAGTCACAACAGTGAGAGTTACTGTAGCAGACATTATCAGATTAGAGAGGGTGAGTGCAGCACAGAGGGATGAACAGGCAGCTAATGAGACAAAAGGCAACCTGCTGTAGCAGAGCTGCAGCTGATCATAAAGCCAGCCAGAGCATTCGTTAGTGTAAATGAGAAACTACCATAAAGCACCAACAACGTGATGGTGACTGGTTAAGTGTATTCTGTCTCATCTAATCTTGTTTGCCTCGTTTCAAAACCCTTTTGGACCAATGGCATCAAAAAAATCACTAGGGTCTTAGATTAGCACTTCTACAATCACAAGGTCAGGGTTAGCTGCATATAGACAAATGATTGACACTAGAATAAAGACAATGAATAATACAAACTGCTGATAAGATGACAAAACAAGAACTGTATCAAACATTATGCTGATGCTACTGAAATGGGTAACAAAAAGCAAAAGCCTAAAGCAGAATAGTTAAATAAATAAAAAGATGACATTTGCTGCATATATGAATAGAGCTTCCCAACAGTTGTATCCTCAAACCTGTAGCCATTCAAAAAAGATAAAACTCAGAAAGAAGTTCTGCTGAGAAACAGTACAGGAGGCAGAGCTGTTTACACCTTGTGGATGCTGTTCATCGATTTGCCTTGTTCCGCCCTGTGTGCTAAGGTTAGCTTGATGGTCACTCCAAACTGCAGGCCGGGATTAAATTGATTTCCTGTAATGAGGCAGTTCAGTGCAGACCCATCCAGAGACTAGGGGAAGTGGACTTTAAGCAGAAAACTGAATCATATGACACAGTCTTGTGAAAGAGCCACTTCTAAAAAGACAGGATGCACTTGTTTATGGAGACATGCCTGCAAGCTGAAACCCAATCATATGTGATGTAGAGTCTGCTTTAGGACTCTGTCGTATAAGAAAAAGCTACCTGTGAGTCATCCTGTGCGAAGCTTTATGTATTCCTTTGACACAAAGATGTGGGATGCAGACATAGTAAAAGATCAAACTTAAGGCAAGAATGTAGGCAATAAGATGTGGGGGCTGTATGGGCCGGATGATTTTACAAGGCAAAATCCATTTGCTCGGGCCAAGGGCCAAGAGGCTGAAGAGAGCAGGCTGTTTAAGCATGCATGGACAAGATACAAAAGAACCTTCACTTAAAAACAAAAAGCTGAGCAAAGTAGAGAGCTACACTAAACAGCATTTTAGCGATCAAATTCACTTCAACGGTGCCTTAGAGCAGAATACAGATGCTTTTGTCTGAGACTGTTGTCATGTTGACTTAGAGGTGCACAAATGATACAAGTGATTTCAGATGAGGCATAGTGATTACAAGATTTTTCCAGTCAGACAGATCTGCAACCGGAGTGAATAATCTGCTCATCTCTCATCTCAGACCCATCTCCAAGGTGCTCCAACTTGTTGTCTACTGCCAAACTCTCAGTTGTGAAAGTCGGGGACACATCATGACTAGGTCACATCCTTACACAGAATCCTTGACAATCCTTCATGAGATTCCCTGACAACAGCTGTTACCTGTCTGTCATTAGAAAACAAATATTTCACTGATCCTGGCAGCTGGCGTTGTGTCACTGGAGGCAAGGTGGCTTTAGCAAAAGTTAAGAGAAGATGGAAGCCTCAGCCCAGGCCATCCTACCAAACGCTTCATGTCTGCCTGCTGACCTGCTCTGGGACTGACTGAGGCCATATGCTCCAGGATCAGATTCTCACTCAATCACTACCCTGGGGCTTTTGTTTCCTCCCATGACTATGCCAGCCACGGAAGTGGTACGCTATTGAGTTTATTATTCTCCTGAGTGGCTCTGGATGGAATGATTTGTTTTAGAGGGGCTTTGTGCCCAGCATACCAACTTCCTGGACAAATAAGGGACCCCTAAACAACACAAAAGGTCCCTCACTGTACAGGAGGCCGGCTTCAACTCATGACAACAACAAAGCAGTCTGTAACTAACTGAGTGGCTACACAGATGAAAACACCATCATGCTATGTCAAACACTGATCTTGAAGGAGGAATGCAAATACCATCAAGAGTACAGATCATAGACTGTAAAAAACACATGCTCAGAAAAACAGATTGTGCTAGTCGAATCACAGAACTGTTTTTCTTGTGACTGTGAAACAGAAATAACACAGCAATGCCTGATATGAATGACTTGAAATAAAATTTATAAACGTAGTCTACAAAAAACTCAAATAGATTTCATCCCATTTTCATCCTCATCTGTTTTCTTATAACTTAACTCCATTGAAAACTACTCTTGTCAATACAGTAAAAGTAAACAGATGCAGGATGGCAAACTGCAACCACAATATTATGATTTATTTTCCCTTAGGAGACTATTTATTTCATTATTGTCAAGAACCAATAAGATTAGGCTGTGATATGTTACTGACGGCATAACTATGTTTGCTGAGGACCAAAATCTATGAACTGAACTGCACATTTCTTTGTTTCTTACAATTGGGCCAGACACCCCAACTTTCAAGTGATATGCTGTGCCTATATTATTTGGGCTGTGTAGTATGACAGGTGGCCAATTCTTACATATAGAACATTTAAGGTGTCCCTGATGGGCATGTCTAACTGATACTCAGCACCAATTAGTCACATCTCACTGTTATTGTACCTCCCCCTCCAGCCTGCCTGTTAGCTGGCTGCACTGTGGAGAGGGGATGGAAGCAACTCACTGTGAGGACATGGTCAACTTGTCAGCGACAGTTGGGAGGAAAACCCCGAATCCATCAGGCCAGGAAGAAAGGAGGGAGGTAGTGACATTAAAGCCTGGTACTGGGCGAGGGCTGTAATTACTGGAGAATTTTCCCCGGCCCTGCATCCAGCACTAGGGACCCTGACATCACTGCAAAGCCTGACTAACTAGGACAGTCACAGGCAGCCCACATGACAGCCTGTGGAAAAGGCCTGAAAGAGGATCTGGACAGTCTTTACAAAACAGATACTAAGCATGCCTTGTGATAAAGGCAAGAAAGAAAAAAAAAACTTCACAAGTGGTAGAGGAGTGTCTCAAAGAGATTAGAGGATTTAGCAACATGCAGTGAACAGAGACGATACGTTTACAGTTTCTGCTCAGGCACAAGGCACAGATGTTCTTCCTCTGAAGCATGATGTCATCTGTGATAACAGGCCGCTCTCTGACCGGCTTTCTGTTCTTCTCGCTTTCTTTCTCTGTCGATGTCACTCATTTCAACCCACAGCTTTATACTTAAGTTAGTGTGACATCTTAGCTTGTTAAAAGGCTACAAAGTAAGAATGTAGTTCAATTCAATTCCAAAGAGTGCCTCCCTCAGCTGCAGAGCTGCTTTTAAGAGAGGAGAATGCCATTTCTTTTGGACAACATTTGGAGCAGGCTTAGGTATTTCCTCCTGGAGGCCCCCATCCCCGAGCGTGAGCCCGCAACACTTCCCCTACAAGTCTTCACAGTTGTAAAGCTTGAAGATCAGAGTAACTAACCTAAAACAATTTAAAGTAGCCTGTGGTTGCTTTACATTACACGAGTGTGAAGAATATGTCACTTTCATTTTAGCTTGTAAAAAAGTTAAAATAAGTTAAAGTGGGTATCTGAATATTTGAATGGCTTTTTTTCTCGTGTAAATTATGGAACTACTACTACTTGAAATGATCAAGATGAGAAATCAGGTGAAAAGTAAGAGTTTCACTTTGCAAAACTGTTCACTGTTTTCTGTAGCTCCTTTGGCCTGGAAATCTCCTCTTGGCCTTCCTCTTCAACTTTCCCTCAAATAAGGGACTTATTTCATAAGAACTAAACTTGGAAAGGGATCCCAATTTGGGAAAACTCTCCAAAGGAACACAAACCCTAAAAAGTTGTGAAATTGTCAACTTCAATGCAGGAAGAAGAAACAATCTGTTACAAGTAAAGGTCAATGAAGTTTTAGTGTTACCATCTATGGCCAAAGCACAAAGGAATGGACACTTTTACTGATCATTGTTGGTAAGTGAACATAACATTAAGCTAATAATTTAAACTGTTAGTTATGTAATCATCTGCCTCTTCTTTTATCTGACCTTTATCTACCCAAATTTTAAACAAATGAAAGAGATTTTTCTGGCTGAAAATTTCAAATTTGATGAACTCAAACAACAAGTTGCACCTACTGTATTGCAGAACAACAAAAGTCATTATTATCCTTGTACACTGCTGAATTCTTCATGCAGACTAACAGGTGCCATTTTTCCACAATAACTGCAGGAAATGGATTTCCATTAGCAGGCTTCAAGGTCTTTGCCAGTTTGCAACGTTGTGCCAGCTGCTCTAGCTAATTACCAATAATGACTTTTTGATCCCCAGCGCTTTAACAAATCCTTTGAGATTTGGTATTATACAGATTAATGCGGGAAGAATTTTGTTCTTTGCGTGGGTAATTTAGTGACCAAACATGCTATTTGGTAAGTGAAACTAGAGTTATAATAAGCTTGCAAAACTGAAAGTAAAATGCAGCCGAAAACAAATGTCAGTTTCATACTAGGAAACTATGTAAAAGGTTAGGACGAAAACATAGATTTGAGATTATTTGCATCTGCAGCCCAGACCATACACTGAGGTTTTTACACTTTCTTACGGCACTGACAGACATATCAGTTTGCAAACATCAAGCCCCTGTAACCTACTTTAATCTAACGACTAACTGTTAAGAACCCTGCTTAATCTGTTTCTCTTGAGTCCTCAAAAGTTACACCATAGCGACACTCTGAAAAGCATCAGAGGCATAGGTTGTCAGTCTAAAAATAGACACGCGCTTGCTTTTAGCAAGCAGTTGAGAGATTCTGCACTCTGTGAGCTTTTTCCTGACAGAACACCACACCACCGTGTCATCTTTTCTGGACCTTACGTGGTAGAAACCCTGCTTTGGTTTTTAGACAGATGAAGATCTTTGAAAATATAAAATCCTGGTTCCAAATTTATACTAGGTGAATTATTTTACACGGGAAGTTTTGTATTAAAGCTGGAGTAGGAGGTAATTTTCTGTTTTCATTGAGCAAAAATTCCATAATAACCTCTCAGTAAAATGTAATTCAAGTGATCTGAGATGGTAAAATGGTGGAAAATCCTGCACACAAAAATTCTGCCAACATCTCCTTTGCCTATGACCGCATTTAGTACAAACATGTGAACACATCTGAGCTCCACACAGAGCTTCAGGGTTATTATGTTCAATGGCACGGTGCTCATATCAGCAAGGGGCAAATAGGCACGATGACAGGGGAGAGAGCTATGTTTTCATGTGTGTCACACCATTGCCTCCTTGTGCTGCTAAGAAGCTGTGCTGGAAGGGCATCTTTGAGAAGACAAGTCACAGTGAGAGGGACTGGGGTCTTGGAGAGGCTCACACAGTGAAGAGCGAGCCCTATGAGTCAGCGCAACAGACTCCTTTTGGTGCCATTCAAACTTTTATGTTTGGTGGGAAAATACACCTATATTGTGAAATTGTATTTTGAAATCATGGGCATCCTCCTCCTTCTCTTTATACTATTGTTGTTTCGGTAATTAGTCTGTTAATTAGCCTCCCAACATCTCATTGACATCCCTGTACCACAGTTAGCCTTACATCCTACAAGCACTCTGTCGCAGATGTTTCCTCTTCCAGCCCAGTGAAGTTTGCATGGCCATAGCAAGAAGATAACCAAGGTTGTTGCAGGTCAGATATTTTTAAACTTTTGGAGGTGAGGGTGGCACTCTGCCAAAACACAGAGGAGATAGCGGGATGCTGCGAGTATACCAGACTAAAATGAATGAAAGGTGCTTTCAGAAGGGAAGAACAGCTGGAAACCTCAATCTGGCAAATGTTCCAACATGTGGGAGTGTGACTTCATCATGAGCAGCACAAGCCTGTTCATCGCATTTCAATGTTACCAGTTTTGGAGGACACATACATTTTACTTTAACTACAATGTTCAGTATGTATCCTAAATATGGACCAAGGTCTGCTTGTTGGTACAGACACAAGACTGAAGATGAAAATGTGGTCAAAGGCACAAAAATCGTTCCCCTGAGATTAAGATAAAATCTTCGCTTAAAGAGGTAAAGATAGTTTTGAGGAAGCAAAATTATTCAAATGGAAACCCCAGACAGCGAAGGGTTCACAAATTATCACTATCTTATGAAACTCGGTTGTGTGGAAATTGTTAAATAAAACTTTCATGAACATTTCTTTCTTGTGAGGATAATTACTTCTTAGAAAATCTTCTGACTAAAGGTTTTAAAGTTGCGTCTCTTTGATTCTCGTCATCACTCTTACAGGTACATCTGCTCTGTATTCAGCACCACAATGCTCTTCCTCACAATAGAGAGGTCACTTTCAGCTGGCAAGCGCCTTGTACAATCTGCTTAGTACCAGTGCAGAGTCTAAGCATGACAGCAGCGCCTGAACAACCTCTGCAACTCTATTTCTTTCCTATCATGAAGTACTATTTAAATTATGTAAAGCAGTTTGTCCCAAGCATGATACCTAAAGGTTCCCTGTAGAGTTTTTTTGAATCTGACCTTCAGGTGGCTTTAACATGCCAAGAAATGCATCAATACATCGAGCAAAGCAGGAAAGAGGAAGACTGTAAGCTGGTAAACATGGCTGTAAACAATACTGGGTAACAGAAAACTGTTATTAGAAGTGAAACTGCTAGAGCTAAAAAAAAAAAACAAAAAAAAAATACAATGTGTTTTAATGAGTAAATATTACTTCTGTTTGCTGACAAGAAAACACCATAGGGCAACTTTAAGGCCACAGAGGCAGGAAGAAAAAGAGATTATTCATGAGGGATCTTTGCTAAATTTTCCCAAAAAATTCAATTTAAAACTGGCAAAATTGATTGATTGATATCCAATTTTTACCCCGGCTCAGGTGAATGATGAAAGCACTTTAAAAGACAGATGTGAGTCAAGAGTGTGAAGGAGTCTTTCTAAGAAGAAGAAGTCCATAAAAGGTAATATGAGGAGGTGTGGTGATGAGTGTACATGTTTTTTCATCCTGGGCTTAGTGAGCTGGAAGGTTCTGGCAGTCAGCTCTCATACATCTTACCTCAACAGTGTTTACAACTAAACCAACAGACACAAGTGGCTGCGCTTTGGAGGCATTATGATGAAATTGGCAAACAGGCAGAGGTGCTGCTGGATACAGAGCATACACAAGGGTGAAAACATTACAAGAACAGGGTCAGTGGTGAGAAAGACAAATCCACGTTCAACACCATATTGACATATAAAGGACACCAAGACAGGAGGAGTTAAAAGACTAAATTAAACAGGTCAAAGGAACAAGGCACAAGTTCAATTTTGGAAATATATTTTGAAAATATACATAAAACCTGGGTTCTTTATTCTCATCACAGTAACCTGGAAACTATTTGGACATAGAGATCTCTTATCTCTACATAAGATACTGCCAGTGATGAAAAACAGTTTTTTGTCAATATGGGAAATGCAAATTCAGTGTGGGGTCAGACTATAAAATGTTTAAAATTTTGCCCGGTGGTGGTCTGTTCAGACTAAACAAGGTCTTAAGTGGCTGTGTATGTAAGTAGAGGAGTATGCCATGGGCCCATTGTTTACATGAACGCTTAGTTACATACAGAAGCTACACAAACATCACTAAAAACTGATATGTCTGCTTGGGCTACTTTGCAGTTCTGTCTATGGTTCTACAGTTGACACAGAACAGGTTACACAGCTTACATTAAACAATTTGCACTCTCTCATCTGGAAATGCTGTTTTGAGTTTGACCCACCAACATTACCCAACTAAGTTTTTCATTAACTTTTTCACAGCTTCTTAAGACATTGTATAATTCCATCCTTCCAGTGATGTGAAAATTTTGCAAAACACAATTACAATATAAAAATGATTGTCAGCCATAACACTTTATATTAAAAGTATACATGAATATATGTGAACACTGCCAAAAGGGGCTCTCCAATGGTGGTGTGGTGATAGGGAGTCAACAGGTGGAGCCTTTTTATACCTATGACTCATCATAGGTATCACCAGTGTAGGTACTCCAACACCTAGTAGCCACTATAATTTCAGAGCAATTTCACAGCAGTAGTTTTTTATGTGTGTTAGTTTATGTGATTCAGTGACAATTTAACGTTGACAAAGTACACCTGCTGTGTCAGATGCAGACCAGGTGTGGCTCTTTAACTGACAAGGATGAACCAAGTCTTGCATAACACCAACACCTAAGTACAATGTGAGTATCTGTAGGATACTTTATGAATACACCCAATATTATACGTAAAATGAAATCTAGCCACAAACAACATGACCTACCTCTTTTTGATGCTATGATTTAACATTAGACCTAAAAACAGATGTATTTTAGCACCAAGTAACAATACATCATACAAAACATTACATAATATTTGTGATGACTTAGTTTTCCAGGATATGTCACCCCACAAGCTCAAAATCAGCTTCAAAAGTCAGACTGAAATTTGAGCTGATCTAAACTGAAAACTCAGCTCTAAGTTATTCCCTTTCTTTGCTATTTCTTTTGATGATGATGGATGGATGTGTCTAATGTATTTTACATAACAAACAAATATTTAACAACATGATTATAAGTATACTCAGTCTTTTTAAGTGTTTTTCAGATTCTATAAATCCTCTGGCAGACTGGAGTGACATGTTGGCACCAACTTGTTTACAGTGGCTACAGTCTCAGTTATTAAGTATGAGGTAATCATTCATCACTTCTGACCCGCCATCCAATCGAGTATAGTCATGGCTGTGTCACTGTCATGGAGTGAACTCACATGAGCCAATGATTAGTCTCTAATCTGTAATTAGTACCTCCCAGAAAAAAGCTGACCATGACTAAGAGCGTGATATCTTATTGACACTGGGCCTGAGCAACACAGTTACATTTATAATTCATTATTCACCACAAATAATATCCACGTTCTGGTCAACATCTGACTGACTGACATTACATGCCAAAGAAACTGTCAGACTAGAAGAGAACTTGCTGTCCTTAAGTAAACAAAAACATTGGACTGGTAGCAACTTTTCACTTTTGTTACACAGACTTAGAAGACTACAATCCTTTGTTCATGATAGTAAGCTATTGATAATGTTAAGTTTAGTGTATGTACAAAAAACAAACAATTCGGTTGTTTTCCTTATTCTCAGAAAAGGAACAAAGATGGGGAATTGGGAGAACTTCTCACAAAAACTCTCTCAATCTGCAAGCACATTCATAAAGGCTGTCCTCGTTCAAGGTCAGTACAACCAAAGAACTTCTTTCAAAAAAAAGGCAGAAGAAGCAATATGGTATCCTGACTGCACTGCTGTATTTGATTTAAATTTGGTAATTTATTGCATCAACTGCCCAAGGCCACTTGCACCCTTGTCATACATTTCTGTCTCAAATATGGAGTGCTGATGATTGCACAATTTGTAAATGTAGTTAGTGATTGAAGACATAAAACTGTTGTGGATGTTGTAGTAGGCATCCAAATCAATGTCCCTCTGTTTGGCATCTCCATGTGGCCCGAGTTCACTCCACATTTGGCTTGATGCCCTCCTCAGATCGGGTGATGATGAATTGGTAGAAAATACTTCATTTGCAGTTGCACAAAGAGGGGAGGGACAGCAAAGCAGAGAGGCAGATACAGAAGGCCTCAATGAGCAAGCACAAAGGCAGCGATACCCATCACGGGACCAAGTGCTGCATCGTACCAGCATTCTTTCTAGGGTGCTAGAATAAGACAACAAAGGGGCACAATGTGCCTATTCATCACCAGTACAGTATGCTAATATTGTAGATGGGGCACATTCACCACTCACCACCCTCCCCTGGCAGAGAGGGAGGATCAAATAGGTCATTCAAAAAAAAAAAAACATTATCAAAAGGAACGCTGTGACCGGCACTGCAATGATTGATGAAGCCATAACATCAACTAGCAAAGCAATTAGCCCCGCACTAGTTTCAAACAAATTACACTGTTTATGGTGTGCTTAACTGTTGGCAAAAGGTCATTCATTGATTCATTTATCTACCTTGACTGAAACTGTATCATAAGATAATAGTGTGTTATTGGTTTAGTTCAGTTCAGTTGTGCATACAAAGTACCATTAAACAAAACAAGTCAACAGCCATGCTAGCAGCTCTGCTTTGTGCTAAACATTTAACATGGAAATGCTAACATGCTCAAGATAACAGTGCTAACATGTTGATGCTTAGCAAGTATAACGTTTACCATATTCACAATTCAAATTTCAATGGTTTACACAACCAAATATATTGTATTGTCAATATATTTCACTGTGTTACTTTCAACACATTTGTTATATAAACATGCAACAAGTCACAGGAAAAATCTGAGTAAATGAATGACAAACATAATTGCAGATGTTTCCTTACAGTGATGCATTAGGCCAATACACAACTGCCGATTAGTCATTTGAAAAAACAAAAAACAAAAAAAAACACAGGTTTGTCCACTAGAGAAGTTGAACTTAGCATAAGTTTGAGCGAGGCACTGTATTGGACACAATCGTGGCAACGAGGGATGAAATGGCTGATAACTTTCCAGAGCTGTAAAGCCTGGTCTCTTGCGTTGCTTTAACAAAAAACTGTTTTCAGTTCAGAACCAGAGCACAGTTAGATAAGGCCCTTCAACATCCCTGTAAAAACACCAAACAGAGAACGCAAAGAAAATGGTGAAAAATAATGTTAGTAATACCATGATACTGATTTCAACCATATCACTCCACTTTCCATTTTATCTAAACTGTGTGAGACCGAAATGGCAAATATCTAAAAGGACATTTGCTTAACATTTGGTTTTTATTTATCATGCTGTCCATGACAAAGAAAACACTTTTTAATAAATTCACAACAATGAGCTTATCAAATGAACTTCATAAACTGTTTCAGCATATCACGTGGGAAAAAATAAGTGTGATTGCATTTGAACTGACAAACTTGTTCTGCAGATTTCTAGTAGTTCAGAGGCCAAAACTGTGTTTGGTGAATGCATGGCTTCTGTCCAGATCACAAGTGGCAAAGGACAAGGTGAAAAAGCCACATGTTCACTGTGAACACAGCAGCTGTTTGCATGGAAACAGTGTTTGCCTTTCTCCTGTTTACATGATGTGTGGCTTGTCATGGTCAGGGAGTCCCTGCGACCAAGGCTGAAAGACTTGCTCTCATCTCTTCAGCCTGTGACTTACAGAGTGCCATTATAAACCCCAGTGTAAACATTTCAAGATTCTGCTGACAGCAAGCAAACGAGGCAAATTTGTGTAAAGTCAGCATGTTCAGAGAAAAAGTTTTGTTTCGTGACAGGCGTCTGTCACTTAAAATGCACACACACACACCAGTCAGAGGATCAGTCAGCTGTGAGTCAAGCTTGTTATGAAGCTTTCTATATGAATAATGTTGAAGAACGATGCATGAAAAACACAAGGAACTACTATGAAGCACAAAGTCTGCAAATCTCTGATGCTTAGAAGATGGAGGCGACCCTAATTAGATGAGGCACTGATGAATTATGACCTCGCTGTTAACGTGCTTGTAAAACTGCAAACATAGGAAGTGAAACCACTGAGCCAAGGTCTTCCTGTTAATTAGAAAGAAGCAGTGACATTTTAACAAGAATTCACCAACGCAACGCAAACATGAACCATTTGTCTTGTACCTACGGCAAGAGGTAGGTACAGCAGTTACAAAAACAGTCAAGGTCCACTGAATAAATAATAGTGAAATAAGGGCTATTATGCAAGTTAAGTTGACAACAAGACATGTTCCAGAGACAGTTATCTGTTCAATGCTTAGTGGCTGTTCAGTAAATAGCTTGATTAAATATTCTGACTGCAGGTACAGGGCGACCTGTTAGGGAACAGTTTGTCTGCCTTCTAAAACTGTGACTTTGAGCATCCTAAATGAAAACTGAAAAAGCTGTCTATGTTTTTCCTATGACACATTTACTTGCCGAAATATAAATTTAAGGGTCAGTCAACTAACATGTATACCATCAGATACACATAAGGCTAAGACAACCATCCTGGAATAAAGCTCACCTTCATGAAAGTTATAATGTTCAGATTTGTTGATGTGCTTTTGAACTGTAAACAACTATTTATTATTTTATCCACATATTTAGAACAATGAGAGCAGGCAAGATGACGGAAAAGCATCTCTGCATAAGGCAACACAGCACCACAAACTAAATCCCCCAAAATGATCAGAAAGTCGAATCAACATCTCTCTACAGCAGCTCCAACAAAACAGTATTACAACCTTCATGAAGAGAGGATTCATTGCAGGACCGTTCTATTAGACTGCATCAGTTATAGGTAGGGAGACCTAATAAACTGCAACTGAGCCGAGATGAGTGTGGCTGACTTTGAGGACAAGGTCCCTTCATATTATCCATTTTAAACTGTATACTTTTCCTGACAGAAAATAGATCATTCGTAAATAGATATCTGGAAAAAAAAACTACTATATATTTCATGCATTAAAGGTCATTCCTCAAAACAACAACAGTCCATGTGTGTCCAGTATGAAGGCTTATCAGACCTTCTGTGCAAACTTTCCAAACCCATGAATTATCAAATTAATTTCTACGCATTTCCAAAACTTCCAGGCCCTGACAAGGAACCCCAAATGATAAGAGCGGAGAGAGGGTGACATTTTCACAGATGCATCCTGTTCCTACATGTCATTTCTGTGTTCCCTCTTGGAGACACCATCATAGATAGAGCTCAAGAGAAACCACAGAGGCTAAAGGGGAGTGAAGGGAAATGACTATGTTCCTACTCAATGTAGGAGCAGTCCAGCTCTGCAGATATGTCACTGGAAAAAAATAGCTAACCACATGGCGTCAAGAGAATGCTAATTTTGAATAGATCTGAAGGAGAAGTGGAAGTTTGCACAGTTTTGAACCAACATACCTGATCATTCAAAACACTGTTTCATCAGTTTCTCTTCTCCAGCAAACTACAGTTTGTGTGTGTTTGGCTTTAAGGGAATCTCATGCTTTTCATTAAACTGGCACAGCTGCTGGACAACAGTTGAATAAGGGAGTGGAGATGAGTCTCTCAAAAACATCACATGATCCACTCAGTACCTACACATCAGTCACATAAATGACCCAGTGTCACACAATGTCCGTCAGCAGTTTTGCCAGCCTGATCAAAGCTGCCCACACTGATACTTTAACTGGTATCCAGTATGATTAAGAACAAGGGGAGGAACAGATCAATGTTCATCAACTTAAAGTGTGGTTTTGCCTCGTCTGACTTTGTCATGTGACAAAGACATGTAGGAAGTGCTGCTATCACGACAGCCCCAGTTTCATTTCACACACAAAACACACATCATGGCAGACTTCTGCTGTTTGGTTTTCACTTCTTACAAACTGCAACACAGTTCAAGATAACTACAGTGTGCATCTTCTAGGTTATTAATGAAGACACTGACTGCACATCTAAGTCCAAACGTCACTGTCCACATTTGGCAACAAAGAAGATCTAAATCAGTAAGACTTCAAAGTTTAAATGCTCTCTTCCCAACAAGCCTGACACACTGTTACTTGGTGGTCTTTGGGCCACAATGGCAGGTAAATCCCAAAATTAACCTTGACACTTTTACCACGGTCCCAGCATAGTAGGTCTGTAAATAGAACAGGACCTCCAAAAGATGGCTGGTTACCTGCCAAGTAGTTCGAGTCATAAAGCCCCAAACCTCAGCAAAGAATTAGCAGCAGTTGGTCGGTGGTTAGATTTCCTGTGTTGCTGAATGGACAGCACATGGGAACAGCACTGACAGAGTAAAGTGCTTATAACACTGGAAAGTGCTATATTTATACAAAAGCATCCCCACCTGCTGCAAATGAGGCTTTGGTGAGATGGAGGCAATTCATTTATTTACTATGCACTACCAATACTAGTTCTTGCATTTTCAGCTGTATTTTTTTTTTATCTATAGTGATTTTATTTCTACTTAAGGAAGTTTTTGTATTCTAAATTATATCTAGAGGACAAATGTGACAGCCTAAAAAAATAAATGGATAACTTAGACTAAAAACAGACTGCAGAAATGTAGTTCAACTTAATGGGCTAGGCTGTAATCTCTTATTATTACACTTTCACCTGTTCACTCCATAAAGATCACATCACATGTTTTTGTTTGTGATAAGTGTCACTCATCAAATGGCCATTTACTTAAGCAGATTTTAAACCCAACACTATCACTAAAGCTCAATGCCTGCAAAGCAATATTCAGCTCTGGGAGTCTCATTTCAACATTTTGTCTATTTTTAAATGGTGCAGACTGTGTAAATGAAATGAAATGGACAATAATATGACTAACTGTGTAACACAAACAGGAAAAGACACCCAGCTCTTACCTTGGGACAGAATGATGAGCAAAGGTCACAATGTAACCTTGTGCTTCTGGTAACACAACCAACCACAGCCACTTCACATGATTATATGATGACACAGACTCATGACTGCTTGCTCTTTTTTTTTTTTGCTTTGTTTTTTTGGGGGGGCGAGTGAGATCAGGTTTACAGTTTGACTCAACAGCATGTTTACAGTGTTGTGTTACTTGAAGAGGCATGCTTGTCACGCCTGAACCGTTCAGTTACCATTCACTATTCAGTGATTTACAAAGAACGATTATGGTTTCAGTAATGATATTATCACACATGGAAACTGTACCTGATTTTCTGACATAAGTCAGGTGGGAGTAGTTCTGCACTTGTGTCTGTGTGTTGCGTGTGTGCAAGGTTTCCCCTTCACCCACCTGAACTCTTAATCTTATGTGATTTTAGCTGACCTTGACATAGTAATTCCCCTGACAGGAGAGGCAGAATGTGAGTAATCAAATAGTTGATTTATGGGGGAAAAAATGTCAAACTATCTGTCCAGTGCTATCATCCCTCCACAGAACAATCCAGTACAACAGAGAAATCTTTTAAAAACCAGTGCTCATTACAGACTAAAGCATGATAAGTGAAATTTGACAACACCTTTCCAGCAATGTCTTACTAGTTTCACCTTATTCTGTTGCGTATAAAAATATGACCAACTACTTTCTAGAAAGGAAAAGACCCTAACAAACAGTCAACTAATTGGCTAGGCTGGGTTAGGTGGGACAGCTCTATAAATCATTTCTACCTAATTGACACTGTGATTATTTGTGATAGCTGTTGTGAAATGTATGGTTTTTATCCCCCACACTTCCTCATTTTCTTCCTGTCTGACTGTGTATGGATTCGCGTTTCGACATTTTTGAACACAGGGCTTTGTTAAGCCATGAAGGAAATTTCTAATATTTCCAAGGGGCCTGTCGACATCCTCAAAAGCTGCACTGGGGAGGCTCTGCCATTGCATAAGTCATCCTTTATGTCTTTATCCATGCATGCACTGTTGTTATTTGTTTTAATGTTATGCAATCTAATCAAATTAGCAAAACCCAAAACTTTGTGTGTGACTCTCTCAGTCAGCCTATGGAGAAAGTAGTCTTTGTAAATTTTAAACAGCTGCAAAAAAGGGAAAACGTTTCATAATCCCTAACAAACACCTCATGGGACAAAAGCAAACTGCAGATGAACTTGCTTGAACATGATGGGAAAAGTTTTGCTTTTTAATAGCTGAATCTTTACATGCTGTATGTTGACACAGGAGGCTTGGACCGTTGTTATCCTGGGGGCAAACAACCCCACCCCCCCTCCCCTACCTCCACCCACAAGTGGAGCAGCTGAAGCACGATGTACACCACAGTTGTATGGGGAAAAGTTACCAGTTTTAATTCCTGCTATGGAGCAACTCCCTGGTGCCCCAGTTTGAGTACCAACGCGATCATAGCCTGGAAGAGGAGAGCGACCTATTTCACATCACTCTGTGTAGAAAGTCTTGGGAAATAAGCAGATGTTTGGGGAGAGAAACTGAGCTTTTACAGTGGAGTGCAAACCACTTACAAACCCATAAAAGGAACAAAAAGCTGGAGGAGTTGCTTCACTGCAGCGTGTGTGTGTGTGTTATTCTCTCCTAACAGAGGATGACGGGTGTGTCCCAGAAAATATCATGGTGCTCAATGTGAGAAAGTCTAAAGCTGATCCACTGTACATACCCTCTGCAACAAGCTCCTCCACGGTGACTTGATACCGGCCGACTGCAAACACTTTCCCGAAGTAGCTGCTGACCCCGGAGCTGGATCCGGAGCCGGACGCCCCTCCGAGCCCGCCGCTCTCGGACTTTGGCATCCTGGAGAACTTCTTCATCCTTTTCTTTCTCTGTCAGTCCCGCCACCAAATGCAATCCCTGTTCGGTGGCAAAATAAACCACACAGTCCAAGTTAACTGGGTTGTGTCCGACGTCCCCTATCTACTTATCTGAAGTATTTTCTCCTCCTGCATGCTCCGCGTCTGGTTCTTCTGGAGGGACTGCTAGCTGTCGGGTGACACGACATGAAAGTGAATAATACAGGAGTCACGGTGGGATGATACAACCCTCTCCCAGAGCTCGTGCCAGCGACACTCACAAACGGTCAAAAATAAAAAAAATATGACGGGCTCGTTAGCTGATGTGACACATCACTGTAGCTGCAGTGGCTGCTAGCATGCGTGGACTCGGCGGTGTGCGGTCAGGACGCTCCGCCGACAGGGAGCAGAAGGCAGGGGGGAGCACACGCCAGCTCCGGTGGCAACCAATCCCCTCCCGGGAGTGTATCCAACTCAACAGCCCTCCAGAAGTAGCCTCGGCGTCGTTAGCATCACACGCCGCGACTCGTCCGCTCCACTCGGGCGAAGCGGCTAGTTAGCTCGCTAGCTGCGGTAGTTAGCGGCTAACGATCCGCGCTAGCCGCCACAGCGGTTCTTCTACGAGACGAGCCACCCCGAGAGCGGGTCGGCTGACAAAGTGGGAGCCCGAACCTCACACAAGGAAGCGTCCGTTTCTTACCAGAAACCCTCCAGCGGAGTCGTTTTCATGAGGTCCGTCTGTGTCATCTCCACTCACCTACGGGTCATTTCGTGGAGCGTCGCTAACGTTAAACTTCTCGTGACTCCCCAGCGGCGGCGGCTACAGAAGCAGTGGGTGGTTTGTTATTTACCCAATGAGAGTGACAACCTAACCTGACGTGGCCCCGCCCCCTTCTATTGTTATGATTGGTGTAAGTGAAGAATGTATGGAAGCCCGTGAGAGCCAGCAGGAGAGGAAAATGAATGAATGAAGTTATGCACGATATAAACAAAAACACTAGTGGGATGACAAAATTATGAGATACAAAGTCAAAAGTATGAGATAATAGACCATTCTCAATTCACAATACACCAAGTCTATACTAATGTCCTTGGGATTCAACCTTGACAAGATGAATTTGACAGTGTAAAGTCTCATTCAATTTACATTTAAAGCAACAGTGTTCTTGCTTGCACCACCAATAATCACAACGCAAGGGTGCACTAATAGGCTTTTTTTTCAGAAAAAAATAAATAGCTTTTTCCTTCAACCACAACCCTATTGCTTTTGCATATACACATATACATACATATATATTCATTCATTCATTCATTCATTTCTTTCAATGAAATCTGGTGACAAACCAATCTAGCAGCAATAAATATGAAAGTTCAACTCTGAGACCAAATTCTCTTGATCTTTCAAAAGACACTATATTATGGAACTGTCGTCCTACGGCTGAAATGGATTTATTTCTTTTTTTCTTTTGATGAATACACCACTTATTCAAATTGTAAATGGTCTTTCACTTTAAAATCAAAAATAAAACCTTTTGAATTTAATGACACAATATGTGAAAAACAAAAATTATAGCAGGTTTGGGTCCGATTCATAGTTTTTGCTATTACCTCTGGTGGACACTTAATGTATGGTGGAATACTTGTCAAACCCAAGTCAATGCAATCCAGGTCCCAAAGTATCTTGGATAAAACAGGCAGGGCAAGAACTGATGATGTTTCGCAAGTCACACAAACACAAGTCACAAGTACAGACAAGAATGTAGATTGAGAAAGGCCTAGGACAAAGAGACAGAGATAGTCAAACACTTGAATCTCTAAGTCAAAATTAACAGAGCAGAACATTTTAAAATTATCATTTATCATGAATATTTTTTCCATGCCTAACACTTACGTTTTTTGTTGTTTTTTTTTCTTGGTGGCAAAGGGCTTCCATAAGAAGCCAGACAATGCTCATCAAGACCTGGGCTGTGTGACTGACAGACAAGCTGAGCAGTCTGGTTGAGGAAGGAAAGCACAAAACAGACTAAAGAATGCAGTGCATGGAGAAATAAACAAACCTCAGGCTACACTAAAGTAACACTTTATTCTCAGTCGCATTTATCATCCTGTTTATTATTAAAAATCCAATCAAACCTCTCTCCTCGTCTGTGTCTTTGTTCTGCCTGCTAAGCTTTGCTGGTCTTTCTTAAGGCATGGGTTAGGCTGTTGCTTCCTCAGTATGCATACGTGTTGATCTCACATCATTCCCTTCATTTTTAGTAATGATTCACAGTGGAAAAAACAATGCAATTTTTCACTAGACACTGCCAATGAGGAAGTGGTGTGACAGCTGCCTCTGTGAACTGCATGCTTTGCGAACAAAGGCATGTGTGTAGGCTGGAGGGTCCTCCTCGTAATTCTTTCAAACCTTTGAGGTTTAACTCACGTGCAACATCACCCTAACTTGTCGCTGTCGTCTGTACGTCAGTTGCTAGAGGTGGAAGTGTCTATTTCTGTGGGTAACTGGTCACAATTACCATATTCAGGTCAGTGGTTAGAGAGGGAGCACATGGCTGAGGATTACATAAGAGACGAGGAGGAGCAGAGCTGGATCACATGACTGTATAAACCCCCATGTCTGGACACATCCTGCTTCTGCAGGGGGGAATCTTTCCTCTCTGACACACTTATTGTTGTCTGGCTGTGTGTGAGGTGGATGCTGCCACCTGTTGGTGTTATGTGTATTATGAATACACAAATGCACCAAGAAACATTCATACGTTACAGAGGGATCAGCATTCAGCAAGCAGACCCATCGACAAACATCCGTCCTGCTGGAGTGTATTTGAGCAGAGAAATGAATCAGTTCTAGGGTTGACCTCTGACCTCCTGGAAGTTTAGAGGACAGTCTTTCTATGAGTGATCAGATCCTATATGATAGTGAGAGATTTCTGTATTCTTGTGTTTGACTGAGCTCTTCTCACTGGTTTGAAGGAGGAGATCATGGTCAGTCAAATCTGATCAAACTACACCTGCACAGTTTTGATAATGCAGATTTTGAGTGTTAAACTCTGAATATATTTTGATATAAGAGATCAGATT
This sequence comes from Centropyge bicolor, assembly GCA_037975185.1. Classification (NCBI taxonomy): domain Eukaryota; kingdom Metazoa; phylum Chordata; class Actinopteri; family Pomacanthidae; genus Centropyge; species Centropyge bicolor. The sequence goes on along the minus strand of JBBMOC010000020.1, from coordinate 3,977,281 downwards.
TGTTAGAGGAAAACATAACTTTTATTAGCTACTGACTCATGGTGTATATGTCAAAATGAATTTTGGGGCAATGTGTTAAAATAATGCAAAAAAAAATAAAAAATAAAAAACATGTCAATCTGATTTCATTTGATTAAATTGTGCAGCCCATGTAGAACTTCCATGGAAGAGATGGAAGAAGCTGATATAGAATATATTTTATACTGTCAGACAATTGCTAAAATATTTTTTCCAACCTTACAGTTACTGTCGCGGAAAAAGGGGGAAACCATTTTAAGGGACTAAACCCACAGAATTTCAGAGGTGACAAAGTTGTACACTGATAGTTTGCAGCTTAATGGAAACATGAAGGGGAAATTTAGGGGGAAGTCAACAGTTCAAGGCTGAGGTTTTCAAAGTGGGAAGTGGGACTTCCCAGAGGAAACACAGTGAACAGAAGTGAAAAGTATTACATTAGTTATTACATTAGCTATCAAATGGAGATCACATAGAAAAGAATTAAATGTGTGACTCAGTTAGAGAGATGGTTCAGAGATACATTAGTTTGAGGAAATTTGACCCAGTTTCCCAGAGTCAGAAACTAATAAATGCCTCAGGACAGAGCTTTTTAATGTACTTGAAGTCGTCTGAAGTTATGTCAAACAGTAATATTAGAAAATCTTTGCTGAACTTTTGAGTGTGTCTATGGGATCAAATAACATAATTATGATCCCATAATCCTATTGAGTGAAACAAAGTAAGTAAACTGTTTTGTCTGAGGGGATGCCCACAGTATCAGACTTTGAAAACTCTTGGTGAAATCCCTGTGTCCTCAGTACACCCCACTACCAGCCGTGCCTGCAGCCTCCATTCATCCTCACACACAGTGAAGCAGTGAAGTGTTGGTGAGGCAGACTGTGGCGCTGGTCTGTCTGTACTGTACTTCTGAATGGCAGCCCAGTTTATGAATGAAGACTTTTTAACATGGGAAGAATATAATTGGGGAAATTCGCAGACAAGCTTACATTTCCTGGATCCATGTCACGAGGAATAAAAGCCCTGCTCTTGAATTTTGGTCTGTTACACTTTACACTTGGCATCACCCACCAGTTTCTGGAGCCCGGCAAGCACGGATGAACTTGGCCTACATTTCCAAGTTTTCCCCTGTGAGTTTCATTTTCTTCAGTGGAGCGCTGCTGTGTCTCTACACAGCTCTGAGTGCACGTGTTGTCACAGATCATACAGTCACAAATTCGAGGCTTCATGCAGTCTGATGCACAGAGCTACAGAAATGCTAGACACAAGACAATATTAGTAGAATGATAAAGCTATCAGTCCATGTAGGAAGGTCTGAGGGAATGTGATTACAGCATGAGGAAAGTGCACTAAAAATTAATTACAGGATTAACATAAACTACAAGAGTTGCTGAAAGAATTACCATTAATACTTTATATTATACTGGATAATATTCGATTAATAGAACATACATAACAGTGATGCTATAGAATATATTAAGACTCCTAAAATGCCACTTAACAAAACAATTGTAAAGCATTTATAAGTTGAATTGTGGGAAATGTAGGATGCAGGATGACTTTCAGTTCCTAGTATAAGAACATTTTCATAAAGTCGGGGACTTGTGAGAACTCATCCTACAGGCTTCTGCTGCACCGTCACATCAGAGTTAAAATAAAACGACATCATCTAACAGGGACAATCACTTTAACCTTCAGAAGCTGAAATAAATCTCACAGGGCAGTCAGACATCTTCACATATTATCCTGGATGTAAGAGCAATCCAAACCATACTTATAATCAGTGCCAGAAGCAGGACATCATTTAAAAGTGTAGTTTGGTGTCATGACAGATATCTCCATAACCAAACCACATTTTAATACAACCACATTTTAATAAAGACAGCGAGCCAGTACTTTTGGTTAGTGCATATCCTGTTCCAACATTGTTTGATCTGTTTTTTACAATCAGCTCTTTAATCAACCAAGGAGAAATCCTCCCCTTGACCCCATTTAATGGGACAAGGCTGCACATTATTTGGGCCAAAAAACATGTATTAATGACTCACAAACGTGTTGATGTGCATGACTAATGGCTTATTGTGAAGGGAAAACATCTTAGCAGTTCTGCCTTTAAATAGGTCACAAAACATGGCTTGTAATAACAGTGATTTTTAAATATCTTTTGTGCTGATAACCCCATTTTACTATCACACTGCATGAACACACACATGCACAGTGTGTGTGGAAGCTGTCAGAACATGAGGATGTATAGACCTGCCGCCTCTCTTCCTGTTTTTCCTTCGGTTCAGATAAAGAGGGAGAGACGGGGCTTGTTGGGAGGGGGTGCAGAGTGAAGGACTCTGGGTGATTACTTTGGCTTTAATGAGGAAAACGTCTTTGCCTTCGGGCTCTTATCCACCTCAATAGTCTGTGAGTGTGTCTGGCCCGGGTTTAACTGTCGGCTCCCTGCAGGACTGGAAGACATAAAGACATGAGGTGGCTGCAGAGAGACGATGAGCAGGTTTGCAGATTTCATTCAGAGGCTGCAGCTGATGTCGTTTATAGCATAAATAAAATATCCAGGAATTTATGAGAGATTATATTTCCTTTGAGAGGAAACGTGGCCGGGCAGAACTTGCTCCTGCTTTCATTTACAGCAGATCAGATTTAGTGAAAGAAGTATTCATTCAAGTAAGAACTAATACCACATTATAAATATGACCTTTTACAAGTAATGGTCCAGCATTACAATTGTTTTAGATGGAGCTCATTTTGAACTGTTCTTTACAAGACTGAAAAGAGTGATTAGATTCAAGATCAAGATTTATTATTATTATATTATTATATATATTATTATTATGGATTAAATTACTGTACTCGAATAAACTGTAAGAGAGTTTATAACTAAAAGTCATATTATACAAACTATTCATTGTTTTGTATTCAAAAATCTTAATTGGAATGTAACTAGTAACTAAAGCTGTTAGATACCTAATGAAGTAAAAAGTTCAATATATTTCCCTCTGAGATGTAGTGAAGTAAAAGTGAAAATGGCAGAAAAAAAGAAAATAAAGCACAGAAAGTACAGGTACCCCGAAGTTGTACTTAAGTACAGTACTTGAGTAAATGTACTTACAAGTTACAATCCTCCACTGGTTAGATAGCTGCAATGGTCTTCTCTCAGGTCTCCCCAAAAATCCTCTTCGACAGCTTCAGCTCAGTCAGAAAACTCCTGCCAGAGTCTGAACAAAGAATCAAAGTCTTTCAGCGGTTTAGGATCAAAACACATTTCTGACTGTAGCAGCAACAAACCTGTGGAGGACATTAGACTTGCATCAACTTTGACCATCTTTAAATCCGGATTTGAAAATGCTTAAATCATGAACCACCTTGCTTTCCTACCCTGAATTTATGTCTCTGATGTTGACTTTGTTATGCCCTTTAATTAGGTTTCCATCATTGTAATTCACATTTAATGTTTGCACTTACCTTTTGTAATGCTCCTAATGTGAAGCTGTGCCTTACCTATACGTGCTATGAGCTTGCGTTGCCTTCCTTGAGGTGATGAGGCAGCCTCGTTCTCTCTCTACTTCACTTCTGTCGACACTGACGGCAGCAAAGCTGAGTAAGCGAGATGCACAGGAGAAAGTTGTGTTGCGGTTTGACTTTTCCCATCACCCGTGTCAGTGGCTGGCAGCTGTGACGTCAGCGCTTTGTTGACGCTGCCATATTGTCTCCCTAAACCATGACAGCAGAGCAAGAACATGTCCTTGAGAATTTTTTTTGTGCTGACATAATATTGTATGTTGTTGGGCTCATTTGTTTATTCTTCATCTTGAAAACAAAAGTTGACAAAACTATTTCCAATCAAGGTCCACTTACACACACATGTCATGAGCTTGTCATGAAATTGCAGATGTTCAAACCATTATTCTGAGTCCTGCTTCTGAGTCACTGACCCTTGTGTATTTCAGCTCTTTCCTTATATTATCATGTTGAATGAATTGTATTTGTGTTTGCAAATGGCTCCTTAAGGGACTAATCAAAGCATTTTGAGTTGAGTTTTAAGGCTTGGAAGCAGCAGTCTTGGAAACAATTCTTCGCTCAAGGTCCACTTCCAGACAACAAGCTCGAACAGCTGCTAACCAAAGGAAGGAGGATTCAATTGTGCGACTGAGGCGACTGTTCAGGTTCAATCAATATCTTGACTTGAAAAATCCAAACCTAGTCAAGGTCAAAAGGCAGGCAGAGAACGAACACGCAGGAACACCTAACACTAGGAGATAGGTACATTTGACACAAAGGACAAAGACAAACTGGAACAATCTGCAAAGATTAAATCCAGAGGGGAGACAATGAAACACAGGTGAAACCGATCAGGGCGGGGCCAACAATCACAACCGCAGGAAACACACACACAGGCAGGAAGTGGAGATCTGAAATGAGGAGAGGTGAGTGATGCAAAAATAAAACAGGAAGTAGGACAAATAGTGAAAACACTAAGGATGTGTGCTGCTGGAGACGTAACAAAGCTCTTATATATATATATATATTAAAAAAAAAAGTCTCGCCTGATTTTGTTTTTGACGTTACAGCATCATTGCACTTTATAACATGATTAAAAAAATTTTACATAATTGTCAGATTAGAACACATCAGACTTACATTCACTGCATTTATAATTACATACTGAGGTATATGTTGTGTATTTTTTGTGTAATAACATTTGTAATACTGTGTAGAGGTTTAACCAATGAGCAGTCACATCTCCATCATCAGGAAGAGTTGGTTTTAAAATGTGTGACTTTTTCTGATTCTATATGAGACATGAAAAATGAATTCACAACAATAATAATTTCAATATATCATTTAACTTTGCACATGTAGAAAGAAGAAAAAGACGTCCACTTTTAGAAGCTCTTTCAACATCTGAACACTTAATTTCCCAAAGTGCAGAACCCCATTTTGGGGGGGAACAAACATCTGAGTTTCATCATTTTGAGTGAAGCTTCATCATTTAGTCATTTGAGGATTTGGGCTCGACAGGTGTTCCCATTTTGCCAAACAAAAACCTCAAGTTATGTTCGTTTCCCTCAAGGAAACCAGATTTTGCTTTTCTTTATTGCTCGGTTTTCAGAGCAGTTGTCACAGTTTTTAGCAGCTAAAGACCTCATTTTGGAACAAATCGTAGATTTACCAAGAGGAAAACAAGCTATGTTTGGTTCTCGCAGCCCCAGACTCCCCCCAGGCTGCTGTCACTCTGTTCAGCTTTTCCAATATCAGACCCTTTCTGTGGGAATTAAATTACATAGCGGATGCATTTTATTTGAATTGGAAACAGAGGAAACAACTCAATAAGTGACATTAAATTAAACTAAAATTAAATGACATGGCTGCAATTCTGTTGTTTTGGTGGCCAACATTTAGTTGTATCTGCTGTCAGAAAACTACAGCTCTGACCTTTGACCTGATAAATTTGCCTGACTTTTATGTACTTATATATTTATTCTTCTGTTTGGCCAAAGTCGACTTGTTTTGATTTGTGTCATCCTAATGCCTGAAAAGCAATTGAAATACAATGTGAACACAGTATTGTGGTTTTCCCTGTTCACATTTTTAAAAAACAGCAAAATCTATTGATGTAATATCAATAATAACTTGTCTGTTTTGAAATTTAAAATACTTTGTTTTTATGAATAATACATTCATGACACTGTGTTGTTGGATATAATTACTTAGTGTTGTAATTTGTCAATATGTAAACATTTTTAGGTATTGAATACACTACTGGTTAGTTCAATAATACAGTACTGCATCATATTCCATAAGCTACTCATATATTTTACATGCAGAATCTTAATCAGACAGGTAACATATACACAGTATTATATATACACAAGGTATATATAATAGTGTAGGTATGAAAAAAAATAAAAGGATGTATATACAACATGCCACAGGTACAGAATTTCTATTTGTTTGTAGTGTTTGTAAAATAGATGCAAGGAATTTATGAGAAATGAGTTTCATATGAAGTCACGAAAGATTGAATGTTTATGAGAATCATGATCATCAAGAGGAGTAAAACACTCCCATAAATCTTCACAGTTCAGAGTTTCCATAAATATACCCCCCATAAGCCTCTTAAACCCCCCAGGGGGTCTGCAGACCTGCAGACATTTAAACATCTTTAAACCCCTGCTGCTGAGACAGTGATGCCCCCTGCTGGAGACAATGAAGGACTGAAAGAGTGTGAAGACAACCTTTAAATAAACAGCATGACCCGCAGTGAATAATCCATGAGTGTTTTTAATTTTTCTGGAAGTTACAAAAACACAAGAGGGGACAAAGAGTGAAGAGTTGAATAAGATGATAATAAAGGAGAAGAACAACACAAGATCAAATATAATAACTTATCTGTTTACTAAATAGACGTCAACAACAGCCACATTTCTCTGAGCTAAAGACTGTACAGTGTAAAATCATACACAGCACACTGCATTAATGTCTCCTCACTACACTAATTTACACAGACCTTTCATGTGATAATTAATTTTGATTCGTCTCATTTTTTTTGAAATTGTTAAAGGTTTTTCATAGTTTTTTTGGGTGAGCGTTTCCTTTCACAACAAATGGTGAGTCCATGTGCAAGGGTTCAGTAAGTTGTTTCCTCTAGTATTTGATATAAGGACATGTATGGGCGTTTGGGTTGATAAAACCTGACTGAGTGGCACTGGTGGAAGAAGTATTAAAATCATTTACTAAAGTAAAAGCAGCAACATTACAGTATATAAATACTCCATTCCAAGATACAGTCCTCCTTATAATATTTCACTCATGTTAAAGTACAAAAGTTTTAGCGACAAAATGCACATAAAATCTCAAAGTACTCATAATGCAGAAATTTAGCTCTTATTACTTAACTACATATGGTAATTTAATCTGGAACAATGGATCATATTTTATAAACCGATTATATGTTTTGTATGTAAAATTCTAGATTGAAAAATGAGTAAAACTCTTAAATAAGTGAAGAGTAGTGAAGTGAAAAGTTCAATATTTCCCTCTGAAATAAAGTAGAAAGTAGCATAAAATGGAAATACTCAAAGTGTATCAACACTGTGCTTGAGTAAATAAAATGTGTTACTTTCCACCACTGCTGAGAGGGACAAGATGACAGAAATGGAAACAGATATAGTGAGAGGACAACATGTGGATGTTAGGAATCATCATCTCCTCCACAGATTTTTAGCAGAGTCTTTTCATAATTCCCTCTGCAATCAGACTGAAACGAAACAGAATTTTCCATCAGAACTTCTGTTGTCATGTTTATAATCCATTTTGAATGATCTGCATGTCTCCACAGACTCGTCACTGTCCTTTCATGATTTCATATGTGGAATCTCTCTTTCAAAGCTGGCTGTCTCTCTAAGACTGTGAATTCGGTTAGTAGTTTGAAAGTGAAGGTAAAGCAGAAGTATCAGAGAGCGACAGAGCGAGTTGAGGAGGAAGCAGGTTTCTTCCTGGCCTCAGGCGGACCTCAGGTGTTAGTTAGTCGTCTCCTCCGCAGATGGCCTTCACACAGTCCCTGTGGTCGCCCCCCAGGTCTGACTGGAGGACACAGGAACACAAGCCGGGAGAAAAGTGTCTTCCCACCACAATCACGACTAACACAGCAGCTGATTCCACTGGTGGTTTCAGAGCTGAGGTTCAGCACAAGTTCTGCTCCACTAGTTTTCAGTTCTCATGGTGTTTTTCAATAAAAGTTTTCTTGAATAGGTTTTATGAATAGCTTTAAGATGATACCCTTGTTTTTTCTCCATATTCTAAGTTTGATGAGGATTTGCTTCTATGCTGGGATGCCGGTTATGCTCTGAGGTTTCTGCCTGTTAAAAGGAAGTTTTTCCTTGCCACTGATGCTAAGTGCTTGCTCATGATGGCAACTGTTTGGTCTCTATAAGTAATACTATAAAGAGTATGGTCTGGACCTGCTCTGTATGTAAAGTGCCTTGAGATCACTGTCTTTGTGATTTGGTGCTATACAGATAAAATTGAAATGAATTGTATTTTTTACAGATTAATCTTTGACTTTTTAATCATTAAGAGTTCAGATTCTCACAGCAAGTGCTATAAAAGATACTCACTTATCTTATAAGTATATAATATGAATATATATAAATGAGTAGCAGAAGCTAGTGGAGCAGCAGGTAGCCTGAATTAACAAGGCTGGATGTGGATTGTTATTTACCACCTTGGAGACATCAGCTGTCTTGTAATTTGCTCCTTGGGCTGTGACAGTGGTAGCCTTTTTTTTTTTTTAATTTCAAAATAATTTGATCAGGGCTGGTGACCAAACCTGGGCAGCCACAAGGTGCAAAATAAAAGACTAGATAGAAAACTCCCACAAAACCTTTACCTCATAGTCTGTCCCTCAAAGACCCCTTAACAAAAGGCATCCTCTCACAAATAGATTTTTGAGTGTACTTAAAGATAAATACCCATCAAATGTTATTCCAGATGTTAGTAACAAATTAGATTTATGTCTTTGTGTTTCAGAGGATCTGTTGACTCTTGTGTTATTCATATATATCTGGCCTCACAGATCAAAGTGTCGTGTCAAATGAAATCAAGCTGTTGTTAATTTCAGTCACAGAGATTCGTTCTTCAAACTCTGATGATGCATTAAACCTCAGATAATAAATTCATAGATGCCCAAAACAGATCAGGCTCCAGAGTCCAGTCAATCCTCTGATCACACTAAATTCATGTTGCTGTATGCTGCGTGTACACAAAATCTATGCAAGGATTAATTCCTGAAATGTCCTGGGATGAAGCTAGTACACCTGGTTATTACTTAAAATGTAGAATAAATTGCAATCGCAGGACCAAAGGATGCAGCTTATCAGAATCCTGTTCAGCTATATTATGATTAAATCTGTAGTGAAGTAGCTCCTCACCTCGATGGCAGAGTGCAGCGAGTACTCGTAGAGTTTCTTGAACTCGGCTCTGATGTCCAGCATGTCAATCTCAGACCGACTCACCATGATCCGGTTCAGAGTCGACTCGTCTGTTCCGCCACCCTGACGATCAGATGAGATCGACAGTGAAAACACACACTAAGCAGGTTTTTAGTTTTTAGTCTGTAGTGTAGTGACACTGGAAAAGTGACAAAATGAAGTCCACTCAAAACAGAAAATATGCATACAAAATAACCTCTGATTAACATTATTGTCCCACAATGCATTGGACAGAGGAAAGCTTAAAAAATTAAATAATTTCTGGTGGGAAACAGAAGAATAGATCTTTGGAAAAACATTAACGGTTCTTTGACAAGTTTAATTGGCAGCAGATTTCCAAAGTTGTAGTTTAATTGTCGTCCAATGTCACAACTATTATATCATTTCAGTATGTTGATATTTTTGGACACAAACTGTTAAAACAGTATACTATGAGCATTAGTATAGTATATCCTGTATAATAATAGTATGCAGTATGGATTTGGAACACAGCTCATGTTGTTTCTGATACTACCATTTGGGAACCATTGGGGGGCGCCAAAGTCAAAAGAAATGTTGAGGCTTAAAATTTCCCAGTAATTGTGGATTCATCTCAAGTGCAATGCAATTCATCTTGTTCTCTCTGTTGAACAGCTTCATATTATGGGCTGTGCTTTCTCCAGTTAACATAACTGTCTTGCTATGAACAGGATTTTGTTTTTTCCTCTCTGTGTCTGTACAATGATCCTCGACTGTGAACATGCGCAATAGAAACAGTACACTCACCTTCATGCTCCCATACAGGCGCTCTGCAAAGTAGGCCGGTACACTCTTCACACATTTCACTGGAGGAGTAACACAAGTTGTATTCGACAATCATAAAGTGTGACTTCAATAAAAATGACTAAAAATGACTAAAAGTTCATTTGTACCTCATGAGTCTGGTACTCATGAAATGACTATATTCATCAAGTATTTGATATGAAGATCTGCAAACTTTTTTGTGTTTGTATATAGCATTTTAAAATTGATTTTGCACTTGTCATTATTGTCATGGATGTTTATATCATTTATTATTGCTTAAGTTTAAACCTCTTTACATACACAAGGAGGGATGGTTGGGTGAAAGGGGGCTGGGTGGAAAAGGACATTTCCATCTATATTGCATTGCATGTTTTTGTACACCTTATGTAATTTCCAATAAATTATTACTGAAAAAAACAATGTGATTAAAAGCAGCATTTTTACAAAGATGGAGATGAAAGAGATGTATGAAATTATAGACGTATATAGAAATGTACTGATTTGATGCTAAATATTTATTAGATGACATTCAATAAAGCCACAGCCAACAGCTTTTAAATATCAAATTGTAAATTCACTCATGACAATGGGACATACACTCCATGACCAAAAGTATGTGGACCTTTATTCATCCCACAATGGGGAAATTCTAAAAACATGGGCACTGATCTATTGTTCTCTGAAAACTTTCCACAAGATTTTATTCTCATACTTTTGGCTATATACTGTATAATGTGTTCAAATTAAAGGTTCCAAGCACTACACAGCACATTAATGAGCTCATTAACCTACCGATAGCCACCAGTAGTTCCTCCAGTTCCCCGGACATCTCTCCCTCGATGCTCTTTTGCAGAGTCTTTCCACTGATGTTCTTGTATTCAACGAGAGCTACACAAAAAAAACGAACAGAGAAGGTCTCAGTTAACACTTCCAATTATTCCAGACTGACCATAATTTGTATGAACCCTTTATTCCAGTGTAGATTAAACACAATATGTGAGAAACACGAGGTACTTTGTCTCAGTTGAGGTATACTTCTGTGGCAGAGGATGTCAACAAATTTAGATTCATCTGTGCCCCATTTCTTCTCCCCGGCATTATAAAGAGTCTGTGTAGAAAAAAGTATTAGTTCAGGATATAATCAACGTAAAGATATACATGTTATATAAAAACTACGGGTGGGACTTTAACGCATTAATTACGATTAATTAATAACAAAAAAAAAACAAGTCAAAAAATTAACACATTTAGTTGCAGTTTGCACTCCAGACAAAACAGAGTGTTTGTCAGTGCACAAGATGTGTCAGACCCTATGGTCAGAGCTAGGAGGCTAACAACAACTAATATGGAGGAATCCGATGAGAGTGCATTGCTTAGACTGATGGAGGGCAAGTTTCATTCAAAAAACCTGCCAGATGGAAGCCTTGAGAAGAGCATGGTGTTTGTTCAAGAATTTGCAAACCACTGAAGCACATCAAGCCCACGGTACCACCTGAATGCAAAGCATGTTGCACAGAAGCCCTAAGAGCTGTTGGTGCTAGCAGTCCTGGTCCAATTTTACACATTTTCAATGGGCAGGGTTTCCACTGTTCTGAATGTACTTGAAATTGCACTTTTAATGTAAAACAAACATTTAGAAGACGTTAAAAGAGCTTCAGTTTAAATAAAGATCTGTGAAACCTTGAATACAGCAACCATTGTGATTTATAGTGCCATTGCCAGACTGATGCAAAATATGTTCTGTTTTGTTGTTTAAATGTATGTATGTGTCTATCATTTGATTCAGTCTTATACCAAAACCCATTTAAATTGAAAAATGTTGCTTCTTATGGCAAATATTATTATGCAATTAAAATGCGATAATTAAGATTAATTAACAAAGGCTCTAATTAATTATTTTAATCGCGTCCCACCCCTATTAAAAACATTTTCACTATGAAAGTAGTTCAGGTGTCATACTGCACCTTGGCGTCTTCTTTCGCCTTTTCTGTGTCAACTGTGGTGCTCTCATCCCTCTTGCCCTGGAAGAAAAATCCAAAAAGGTTTAATCTAAATATCATCAGGTGTTCTGTTCACTTACAGGAAGGAAGTTCCGCTTATTTTAATTCCAATAGCCACTGCTGCCTTTACTTTTAAAAACTCCTGTTGTATGTTAATTTTTCTTGGTTTATCTTTAAGGAAACTATTATAAAAGGGAAATAAAATGTGATATGTTATCTGTAAATGTGACTGGATTTCTGCAAACAAAAAATCATTTACAAAAAAAATGTGTTGATTAAATTTTCCCTTTATTATCTTTGCAAATAATCCTTTTTGCACCCATCTGACCACATTGTCTAGCGCATCACAGGTATTATTTTAACTTAGATGAGATATAATTCTGTATATGGTTCACATTTTTCCTTTATACACTTAAAGACCGACCTCAGCCAGGAGCAGCAGTGCACTGGAATAGTCTCCAGAAACTTCCTTCTTCAGGTCAAAGGTCAGCTTCTTCTCTGTTTCTGTGGAGGAAAAATATGAAAGACAAACTGAAACTGTATGAAAGTCATACTAAAGGCAAGTCGGTCCAAAGATGGACTGGAAATCTGAAAGAGACATTCATTTTCAGACTTTGACAATATGTAGACATTTTAAATAAAAATCTCTTTCACTATAATTATGCAATTTACTGACATTTAATGACCTCACCATTTCAATGAGATTCTTAGGAACCGAGGATGTTCACATACTTTACCTTGCAAATAGATCTCATTGAGAGCTGCAATTTGTTCATTGGATCTGGAGGCAAAGATTTCAATCAAGATGCTGTCCTTGGTTCCAGCCCCCTGAAACATCACACAGTTACTTTACTTTACTTTCCCACTTAGAGTCTGAGCTCCGTTTACATCATGAAAGACAATGAGAATACACATGTACCAAGATTTAAGCTCTGCTTTACTCTAAAACAACGCATCCACAGTTTGAAATAAAATACGAAAACAGACAAAATAAATGCTGCCTGAATAAGCACCATATAGTATATTCTATAGTATATTCTGACAAACATGATGTTCTCAATTCATCATAATGAATAATGAATCACAAAGGGACAAACAGCCCTTATAAATAGATTCAAACTTTAAACTTTGCTTTGGTTATGTGGTGCTGTAAAGACATATCCATTCCAAGTTTGAACTCAATTGAAGGTTAGATATATTATTTTCCGTCCAACCAACAAGCTGAATGAATTCATACATATTGTTTGAAAATTCTGTCCTTGTGCCAACATTTATTGGTATAATTATTAAATCCCTTAAGAAACGAGACAAAAACTCAGACCACTGACTTTCATGGCCCGCATCACTTCATGGCAGTCGAACACTGCAGGAGGGGTGATGAGCGCCACCAGCAGGTCCTCAAAGTCACCATGAGTGTCCCCTTTCAGGTCCTCCAGTAATGTCTGCAGTGAGACGTGCAAAGAGCACATCAGTTTCCCAACGGAAGCAGCAAACAACCACACCCATGCAAATATAGACACAGGCCTCTGCTGTACAGCCAAACACAGACTCATTACTTCAGCCAACACAGAGAAAGTCACAATTATCTGTCATGTTGTCCTGATTGTAATTCACTCTGGATAATACCAACAGGAGCGATGCCTTACTCTGCCCGTAGCTTCCTGATAAGCTTCACAGATGAGCTGCTTCTGAGCGCTGCTTCTGTGGGTCAAGATGTCGATCAGAGTTTTCTCTTTGGTGCCTGAAACAGTTTTGAAAGGAAATGTCAATAAACATTCACAAAAAAAGAAATGTAATGACAGATTTACAGCGAAAAGAAAGCAGGAAAGAAGTTGTTGGATTGATAAAAAATGAATAGACATTTGTGCTTCTTCTGCATCAGTCACAGTGAAAGTGAGAAAAATCCTTTTAAATTCTGTTTGAATGTTTAGTACTATTATTTCTGTTATAGCTGGTAATTCAATACTACTATTAATGCCATTGGTATCTACCTTTCATCCTATATTTTGTCTCGATAAAGGCATTCATATACATTTATGTGGGTGTATGTGTAATTGTACTTATATATTTATGTGTATGCAGGCATAAATTTTTGTAGGTGTGTATGTAGGCGAATATACATATATGTGTATTTTTTCTTTTCAATGCACACTACTTATTTATTTACATATTTAATATACCTTGAGCCAGCCTTTGTTACTTTGCCTGTTCATATAATATAATGTAGTTTTAAAGTAACCTTGTTTTTGAATTGTTGGCCGTTTCTCCCCCTTTGCCTCTTTATGTGGATGGGATCAAAACTAAACGCATCTATAAATGCCTGCCAAGTTTGTTGTGCTTCTTTATTGTTATGTTTTGTTTTGCTATGTTATGTTTCTCTTTTTGTTTATCTGGTTTTTGTTTTGTTTTGTTTTTGTTTGTTTTTTCCCTTGTCTGTTTTGTCTTGTCATATTTGATCTTATGGGTATGGTTTATGGTTTGTTATGTACACATGATTTAATAAAAATTTTGTTCAAAAAAAAAAATAAAAAAAAAAATTCTGTTTGAATTATGTCTGAATGACAAATGTGCAATAGAAAGAAAGAAGTTATGTCTTTATCTTATGTTAGGCGGAGGGAGAACCAACAAAGCTGTCATAGATACATCTACATCTATGTGTGTGTGTGTATTTCTACCTAGTCCTTCTATGGCCTTCCTCAGATCCACAGCATCGTCTCCTGCATCAAAGTTTGCTTTGGGCTTGATGGTTCCTCTCTCTCCATTCTGAAGGACAAAATCACTTTGTTTTCTCCCTCCTTTGTTATTTGTGCAATAATAAATGTCACAGTAAAAGTCTGAAATAGGTGTAAAGTTTTCATGGACCTACTTTTGCTGAGAAGGAAGAAGGAGAGTTCGCAAGACTTTCCAAGTCATCCTGCAGAACGTTTATCAGACGTGTTAAAACGCCAAATCAGTCAAAACCTTGTTGATAAAAAAAAAAAAAGACAGAACTTACCCATAAAGAATCCATGATGACAGCAGGAAGTTCCTCTGCTAAAAAAGGCAACATATTCATAGTTAAGCTTTCCTGTTTTTATTCTTGACATGTAAAACAGCACAAATTCAACAGTGTTCATATAATAATTTATGTAGTTCACAAGAGTAATTTAAATGTTTATTACTGCTGTTTCTTTCATGAGCTGGTGCATATTTTCTTAAGCCAATAAGAGAGTTAATAGTAAATTAATCTTTCATAATAATTCTGTAGGAATCTGTATGTTGCTTGTGTAAAGTCAACAGTATGAAGGAAAATAAGTGTCATGATAAAATAATTATTTGACTTTTTTTTAACATGAATAGTGGTAATTATTAGGCTGTTGATTAATTTCTCCAAATCTTGTGAATAAAGTGTGATGTTGTTTTATTGCCCCCACAAAATCCCCAAATTTACTCCCTGTTCACTGCTAATCTTTCAAAATGTACCTCTGGAACTGTGCTGCTGGGACATATGCAAATTTTTTTAGGCACTTAAATAAAACTGCAATCTTTACAATGGCAAAAACACTAAAGCATGAATCATCAAGTCAAATTTTTCCACAGGATTAAACATCCTTGTCTCGTTGACACACCAATGTTTGCCCGTGGGATCATAAACCTCTCAGCCTCAGATGAGCTTCCTTACTACAGTCAGCTGTAGTTTTACATCACTGCCAAAATGTACCACCGAAAACTAAAATTTAAAAAAGCAATTTTCAGTTGCTCTGAATGTGATCACAAACTGAAAACCTGACAAGATACCAGCAGAGATTTAACAAATATCCTGCAGTTCAAAACTTTTTTACACTAAATTCCCTGTAGAAAGACTGTTGTGGTTTGTTTAGTGACACAACATGAAGAAAAACATCATTAAAAAGGTGTAATTCGCTGTGAAGTAAATAACCAACACAGTTCCACTGCAGGACTTCCCTAAATGAACAGAAGGAACACAGTAAGATTTGGTCTGCTAATGATGAGTTCAAGAGAAAAACTAATCATCTGTGTACCAACTTCTACTTTAAACTTTTAACTTCACAGAAAAACCTATTTCTACACAAACTGTCAATGTATGAAAAGATCATAAAATAATAAGAAAGCCACGTTAAAACTCACCTTGATTTTCCTCTGAACCGGAAAAGTCATGAGCCACACCTTCAACCTGTTTGTAAATCTACCGGTAGACCCATCTGACCACGCCGACTCTGAGGTGAGGACAGCGACCAGTTTAGAGCCCTGCGGCTGCAGTTACGCAGTTTCAACCACCAGGCGGCGTTTATATGACACATAGGACATTCATATACATTTTGGAGAAATTCAACAAAGGGTTTATTTCTGACTCTTTTACATATATACTGGTCATATATTTCATATTCACACTCTCATGTATACTTGTAAATAATCTTGTGTATATTTGTCACATTTGTTAATACTTTTTTAGCTTATTTATATTGTTCATTTTTTCTACAATTTCTACAATTTCATTTAGCAGACGCTTTTGTCCAAAACGACGTACATCTGAGAGCAAATACAACACAAGCAAGGATCTAGTCAAGTTACTATTTAACTTGCTTCTATCTTCTGTGCAAAGCAAATTTCATAGTCGGACATTATAGTCTCTCATCACTGCACCAGTTTCCTTGCAAATCAACCAGAAACACTTCCTCCTGACTTCTAGGAGCAAATATTCATTTTCCCACCGTGTCCGAAACTTTTTACACCCACCCGCTATCTCGCATGTCTTTGCTGCCATTTTTGGTTACGTGGAGCAACGGGTTGTAGTTGGCCCCTGTCATAGAAAATCATCTGCACAGCGCTACTAGAGGTCTAAACCTGCAAAATTAAACATAATCCCATCACCTCAACGGCACTTTGTATTTAGTGCA